>BLXT01003974.1:730024-755953 GCA_019648995.1 Plakobranchus ocellatus | reverse complement strand
CCCCCAAAAAAAAAACCTCCATTGCGTTGCACCATGTTCAAAGACGGTACAATAGTTAATATAACGTGTGTACTCTTTGATCGTGTTTGTGGTAATGCAATGTCTTGTTCAAATTCCATCCACCTTGCACCTTGGATTAAAAAAACGAAACAAAACAACAATAACAAACACAAAACTGCACAACTTCAGCCAATCCGGTGAACACATTTCACTTTTGAGGGCTCTCTTGGCTTGCTGTGGACAGTTTGAAACAGCACGTCAACAAAAGTGTAATGCAATAATCCAGGATACGAGATAGCTTTACTTCTATTTCAGATCTAGACTAGATGTCTGAGCAGTGCGTTCAACTTCATGATTCATTTTATAACTTATGTGTCCCCTTTCAAATCGCCATTACAAAAGTTTGGCCTCCAAGCCATATTTTGTTTCAGTCTATGAAATACTGCAGTTTGCTAAACAGTCACAGGACTTTCTCGCGAAACAGAAGTGGAGTTTCAATATCATAGTCACATCTGCGACACTTCAAAGTATTGCTCAACGACTGTGAACACTTAAACGTTGCTTTCTTTTATATATTCTTTACCGCAACATTTTGGAACCTACATAGAAGGACATAAGGACATGGTGTGCATTAGGTTTCAGTGACCATTCTCTGCCCATGTGGCTGACGAAGAAATCCTCACTATCCTGCTGTCGCAGCGGAACATGGAGAATATCTGCATGCGATATGCTAGAAACTGGTACCACTCACTACCGCTCAACATGCCTGCGAAAGATCCTCGGTTTAAAATGGCGAGACAAGAGCATGTCACAATGCAGATGCTGACTCAGCAGCTCCACTATTCTGATACAGTCGGAGCTTCAGTGGGTGGGTCAAAGAGTTCTAATACCAGATCACCGACTCCCCTCAAAACTTCTGTTCAGTGAGAGTAACAGAATCGAAAACGGTCTCAAAAGAGGCCTAAAATGCATTACAATGGCACCATGAAAAACCGAGACATCAATCAAGCCTGATGGAAGCTGACAGCCACAGACAGAGGTGGATGGCGAACAGCGGTCCACAAAAGCCTAAAGTCCCATGTAGCCAGCTGGATTGTAGCAGCAGTACAACAGAGACAGGCAGGGAAGGCCAGCGCCCTAGGTACTGCCTCCATTCCCTGGCCATACTGCCAGAATAGCTTCTGTGCACAGATTGGCCTCACAAGCCATCTGCCCACTCGCCGAATCTGACCATGATCCCAGGATGGCCAATGGGTCTTCTGACCATGATCCCAGGATGGCCATTGAGTTTTCATCCACACCAACCATGATCCCAGAATGGCCAATAGGTCTTCACCTACTCCAACAATGATCCCAGGATCACCAATGGGTCTTCATGATCCCAGGATGGCCAATAGATCCTAGCCAAATAGACAGACAACTGACTCCAACCGTGATCCCAGGATTGTCAATGGGTCTTCACTGACTGGCCAATGGGTCTTCCGACAATGATCCCAGGATGGCCATTGAGTTTTCACCCACTCCAACCAGATCCCAGAATGGGCAATAGGTCTTCACCGACTCCGACAATGATCCCAGGATCACCAATGGGTCCTCACTGATTCCGACAATGATCCCAGGATGGCCAATGGATCCTGGTCAAATCGACGGACAAACATCTGGTTGAGGAAAGCTTAGTGTAACCCTACACAGGTTGCCAAAGAAAAGCATTAACAGCAAATAAATTTGACAAAGATGTCATTTTCCTTATAATTACCAAATTTCATGAGAACAGAGTGTTGACGGTTCAGTTAAGAAATGTATACCCCTTGCTTGTAAGCAAAGCAATTTTGTGGAAAATTTTTCAAGACCAGGATTAACTTGCTTAAAGCCTACCAGTAGTCCCTGTGAAGACCAGGAAAAATGATTTGTGAAAAGCAAGATCATTCACTTAAGACAGGAGTAAAAAAAAAAATTTTAAGTGAGTATTGTTATAGTGAATGCTCATCATATCTCGTCATCTCTTGCTAGATTGCAAAAAGCTTAGCATAGAATAGCGCTAAGTTACGTTAAAAAATTATCTCACTGAATGTAGAAAACGTTTCTAATGACAATTTAAATTATCCTCCAAGAATCATCAACAGATACTAGACTCTTATTTTTAAAATAAATGAAGAATTATTCCGTATGTGGATAAAAGACAAAATTGTTCAAGCTGTAGATGAGCTTCTGAGAGAGAGTGTGTGTAAGTGTTTGTGCTATGAGTGTGGGTGTGTATGTGCGTGTTCCATTTGTTTATCAAACTAATGTCAGACAAGCCCCTACTAAATTTTTACACCAATAATTGTTCCATAAATGAACACACAAGACTTTGTCTTATGACAATTGAAACGCTAATATGTATGCATATTTAGCTGCTTTACATCTATAAAAGTGGAGTCACATAATATAAACTCAACTATTTAACTGCTTCAATAAGCAATGTAAAGTTTATTAGCTTTTCTATGAAGAATACAAAAGTATACATCAGAGTCAAAATGAAGATTGATTTGACATGTGTTCTTTCAGCCTCAAAATTCAATCATTTATGCAAAACTGAACAAATTTGTTACCTTAAAACTTCAGTTTCAAATTACATTGTGAGGAAAAAAAACCATTTATGATTCATAGTTTCAAGTAAAACAATGATTTTTTTTTTTTAACAAGAAACCTGAATCTATAGAAAAAAGCACTCGAGTTTATTTCTCTGCTACAACTTATTTTTTTAAAAATATATGGCCTGAGGTATAAAAGTCTTTAAATAAAATTTAATTGGGATTTGGAGCAAGTAAGCTATTTATAAAAAAGGGTTTTCTAAAACAAGGGTTATCATTGAAAGGTTTCTACTAGCCATATTTAAAGAATTGAACCTATCGATGAATCAGTCTTGAATTTTTATTTGAACTGGTTTAAAAAATAATGCTTTATTTTGTTTAAAAATTAGTTTTGGATACATCATTGCTGTAATTATGTAAATTAAAGAAACAAACTTTTAGAATCTAACTCTGATGACAAAATCATTTAAACATTGATCACTCACCAATACTTTAAGTTCCTTCCGTACAAAATTGAGACACAGGTCAATTTTTTCTTCATATGGATCAGTTGCTAGATTCTAAGTTTACATGATATGAATTACACCTTGAGACTGATACTCATTTGTCCCATTCTACTTTGCAATTGATGATTCTTTCTCTCAAAAAGTAAATCTATTTTGCGATCCACAACTTTTGTCAATTCAATATTAGTGATCAATTTATTTGACAAATGTACAATTTATACTTTTATTATTAATCGCTAATCAATTCATTGTATTTAATAAAAGAAAACTCTTAGAGGCAGCGGTAGTAAACATGAAAAGCCATAATTTTTTTTGATGCATACCATGTCATTATTAGCTGATGTACCAAAATGGTTACATGTATTATTGTGCTAATCTAATAGCAGTAGTATGAGAAGAAGCAGTAGTAGTAATAGTAGCAGCAGCAGTAGTAGTAGTAGTAGCAGTAGTAGTAGTCGTAGTAGTAGTAGTAGTAGTAGTAGTAGTAGTAGTAGTAGTAGTAGTAGTAGTAGATTAGATCTAGATTTAGATTAGATCTAGATTAGTTTTCTCTAATCAATTGGGATCCCAATTAATATAGCAGCTCAAGAATCTAATCTAGAAAGAGTGGGCCTGTATCAAGAGCTTAATTTTTCAAACTGCACTTATTGCAGGAATTTATACATAATCTCTATCCAGTTTGATCAAAATGTAATTTGTAAATCTAGGTCTAGAATCTAGATCTAGATCTAGATCTAATTTAGATATTAAAAATCTAGAAAGGTTAACTTACCACACCAGTCTTCAATAAGTGCTGATGACTCCTTTCCGTTCTCAAATCCGTAGAAGGATAGTAATAACTGAGCCTAGATGTTGGTCCTAGGAAGACCTATCTTATCTAGTTTCTAGAATCTATTCTGATAATTCAGACAGATTTACATCTAGAGTCAAGATTTAAATTAATCGAATCCATTTTCAAGGCAGTCAGCTTATCTTGAGTTTTAGGTCATACAGTTCCCACAGGGCTTTTAAATCGAATTCGAGGAAAATAAATTAAATCAATAGATTTATGTCTAAATCATCTAACCAGATTCTATAATTTAGACATAAATCTATTAACATAAATTGATTCAAGGTCTGGATTATTTGTATCTAGGCCTAAAATTGAAAATCCAGCAGACGACACACACGGATAGGCATAGCAGACGTTGTTGCTCCAGAGTTGCGGCTGTGACAACTCCGATCAAAACGAAAACAATCCTAATTTTCTGCTGTTTACATTTTGGAAAGCCAAATTTTTTTTATTTTATTTTTTTTTGCTTTTTAAGCTTTTATTTCCACAAATTCATTTCAGGTTAACAGATTTTGTCATAGCTGTAAAACATTCAGCCTCTTTTTATTTGTCTTTTTAAGAAATTATTTTTGATGGAGTAGCTCACTGAATCCGTTAAGCTTTAATTGCTATAAATGTAACAAGACTGTACAAGGCGGCAGTTTTATTTTAATGTTATCGATAGCCCGAAAACATGCTTGAAAACGGATAAAACCTGTTAATAAAATAAAAAGATTATAACAGTGTGTGTGTATTTTTTTTCTCAATTGTTACGTGTGTGATTTTAACCTTTTTGTAATATATATTTGATGTTGTAACATCAGCTTATTGCTGTTTTAAATTATGCATTATTTGAATTCCATTTTTGTGCTCCCAACTCGAACGTTCTGTGAGAAATCTAATGGTCTGTTTGGGTGGATCAATGTTCCAGAATTCCCAGCTATCATTCATGAGAAATTTGTCTGATTTAATTAAAAACCCATCTTCTGTTGCCACAGCTATTACATTAAATATGTCGCGGCTAACCATATGACATAACCTATAAATTACACAGGTATGATTAAGATTCAAGAGGCACTACAAGCAACATTACAGCTAATAGCCAAAAATTTCTGGGTCTTCTTTGGTGGCTGGGCATTATTATTTTTTTTTTTCATAGCCATGACTTTAATTTTCTAACATTTCTAATCAGTTTATAATCTCAGGTTTTATAAATTAAGAAAAATAGTAACTCAATATGAATTTTACTTCTTTAGGCAATTCGGTGCATTAATAGTTCTAGATAGTGTTCATTTTCATTTCTTTAATTTTCTAACATTTCTTATCAGTTTATAATCTCAGGTTTTATAAATTAAGAAAAATAGTAACTCAATATGAATTTTACTTCTTTAGGCGATTCGGTGCATTAATAGTTCTAGATAGTGTTCATTTTCATTTCTTTAATTTTCTAACATTTCTTATCAGTTTATAATCTCAGGTTTTATAAATTAAGAAAAATAGTAACTCAATATGAATTTTACTTATTTAGACGATTCGGTGCATTAATAGTTCTAGATAGTGTTCATTTTCATTTCTTCCTTGTATTTTAATCCCTAATTTTTCTTTATTCAAATCAATATTGATGCAACAAATTCACAAGTGGATTGACTTGTAATATTTTGCCTGGGCGTTCGTTTAATTATAATTTTGTGTTCGTACATGATAGGTAGACAATTGCTCCCTTGTGTGTTATCTCTGACTTATTACAGTTTTGAGTATCTTAGCTTACATCTACTTATGCATTTTACATTTATATAACGCTACTGCTTTTCTCTATATGTAGCCTATTGTATTAAGGTAAGCTTTATTATATGATACCAATATGTATCAAACTATTATTTCGTCGTCGTCGTTGTCGTCGTTGTTGTTGCTGCTCTTGTTGTGTTTCAACAATGTCTTACATAACGCTACTGCTTTTCTCTATATGTAACCTATTGTATTGAGTTAAGCTTTATTATTTGATACCAATATATATCAAACTATTATTGTTTCATGGTCATCGTCGTTGTCGCGTTGTTGTTGCTGCTGTTGTAGTGTTTCAACAATGTCTTCCATTTTATTCGTTCTTTTTTTTCTTTTACTTGAGCATGAATCGCTAAGCTTTCGTTCAAATTTGTTTACTTCAGTCATATTTTGTTAACTGCCAAATGAAAAGGTCTCTGCGCCTGCTTTGTAGCCGTTATCCAATAAAAGTCAGTAAATCAATTACTCATTGCCATTTCTTTGTGTGTCTGCCAGTCTGTCTCCTCATTCGGTCACTACTTATCGGTCGGCCTTGATGTTCATGATGTTGAAATATCAGAATTTTTTTTTTTTTTTTTTTTTACTGTAGGCCGCAAGGCACGTTGGTGTGGCGGCCTGTATTACGCTGTAATTTAATAATCTGGGGCCGATCTGTGTTGATTCTCTCCCAGCAGATGCAGAAAAAGTAGCAGCATGAAGGCCTGCCAATTTTAATGTGAAAAATGTGCGGAAAAAATGTTTATGAAATGGGGAAAATAAAGATAAAATATACTGAATTCATGACAAGTCGGTTGCGAGGAGAAGTTTAAAAAATCAAGTACAATACATTTTGTAGAATTTATTCCTTAAAAGTCAGGACATTAGAGCGTACGTGGGGAGGTCAATGCTGAACATAAAAGGGGATACGCCATAATGTCGATCAGAGAATGAAATAAACAATGAACAATGAGGATTTAACGAACATTAAAATATTGAGAGTAAAATCTCACGTATTTGGCAAAACATTCGCAGTTTCTGACAGAGGTGTAGGGAGAAAGGTAAGGATTCAGAGCACTCAGCATCCTATCAATATCAATCCTGAATAGGCGCAATTTAGAATGTTATTGGTTTTTTTTTCTGTTTAAATTAGTGTTGTTAGCATTCATATAGGCCTAATTTTGTTTCGTTTCGTTTTAGTTGCTTTGTACATGTAATAATATCAGATCAAAGTTAGGATACTTCTTCTGTTTGAGACAGTTTTCTCTCTTAATCATGATTAGATTTCTATGGGCATTATAACACTTTTGGAAATTTGTTCTTTTTTACTTCTTTGAAGTGGCATTTTGTTTTTTCCGAAGAGTTCAACATGCCATAACTTGGCTCAGAACCAACATAGTATTATTCAGTTTTCACTAACGCAAACCAAGAAAGAGGCTTGTGGATGTTTCAAAGGTTTAAAATGTATGTAAAAAAAAAAAAATTGGACCAATAATTTAAGCTATGGCAAAAGTCGATCTATCAGGAACGTCTCAGAAAGTTAGTGTTGAAATACATAGGCCGTTATATCTTACTATAAATAAAATGCTGAAAAAAAGTGGAGATATACAGATTAATTGACTTTAATGTGTTTGGGTTAAAGGCCTGCTAATTAAGCTCTGAGAAAGTTTAAGATAATAATTAAGCGAAAGAATCTGAGGTAGTTTAATTAAGTACTTGTATCCATCATTCCATCCAATCTTTTAGATCCCCGGTACGAGCCAAACGGCTCAGAGCAAACTTTGCCGGTCTTGCATAAAGCCCAAATAAACTCGCATCACTTATTTATTTATTTATTTTTTTTACTCCACTGTACATGTTCTTGCAAGCTTCTATTGATCTTGAAAGCTTTTTAATTATATTGGAATATCGTGTGGTTTGAGGCTGCGCTTTTTGTGAATCGATCATACCTTTTATCCTTTTTTTTTTTTTCGACCCATGTAGCAGACATAATTCTGTTATTTGTTTGCATTCAGTTACAAAGTTCGATGTTTTAAGTCGAGAGATGTTCTGGAGAAGGCTGATTTAAAAAAAAACCACAAAACAAAAAAAAAAAAAAACATACACACACACACACACCGATAGGCCACGAGAGTTAAGCAACCAAACCCCAAAAATCTGAGAAATTTGTTTGATAGACTGGCCACGATAATGTAAGTGTGTAAGAGAAATTTTTGGCTAGACGGAGAATTAGAATCATAATTCATTGTGTTTGACCAAGATGAAATGCCGTTTTATGAACGATATGGGCCCAAAGCAAATAATGTCTTCCCAATTATTGATGCTTAATATTTGTGTTATTCCCTCCGCTCCTGACATTTTTCTCATTTCCTCTATCATTGTCTTGTACTGGCTTTTGCAAAAAATGCTATTTTTAGACAAAGGTGCTTAAAAAAAAGCAACTGTGCGATGATTTAGTAGACTATAACCCAAGATATACAAATGCGTACATTAGGGTGAATTGGGAATAAAGCTTAAAAAAAAATAATAATTTGGACATAACTTGTTACAGTATAGAAACAGGTACATGTATAAACTTAATTAATATTTTCCTCTTTAAAAAGTGGCTCTGAGATGACTGAGAAGAAAGCGGAAGTTCTAGGAAGAAAGAACTCCTTTCTGCATCTCTGTACTGTTGTAGGTTGCAAACGCATACGAAGGGTAACTTTGGACTGATTTGTAATTTTATCATCAAATGATCTTCAGAAGAGCTGGAGACTTAATTCTCCTTGAAGACTGATTCACTGAAGCATGTCCTAGTTTAGTCATATCAAGCTAACGTTAATACAAAAAAATTAATGATGCCTTGGACAAAAATATATTTTAAAATGTATTAAAAAAAAAAGTCTCAAAGGACAAAAAGTATGAAAAACAAAAAATGCTGACGAATCATGAAGATGCCAGATTAATGAGGCTACATTAAAAAGAAACTTTCACGAAAAAGTTAGGCCGAGTTTTCAAAAAGTCATTATATTTGGGTACTTCACTACGCTATGGCAACACTAATAATATAATAATGATTACATTAACTCTTCTTCTCTTGATACACTAATTGCCAACAACAGTTATCTCGATTTATCCTTTCCTTTATTGTAATTACATTTCATAGAGCCTGAGATCACATGTGAGCGTAATAAATAAGTGTAAAACTCATTAATGATATCTAATAAAAATTATATTCATAAAGCATGCAATAAAGCTTTTGCGATTCACTGCACGACTGGACTCTGTGACCTGTTTGACCTATTTTTGGACACTGGACGTCAGTCCAACAGCTGTTTTTAACCACAGTAGCCTCCCTTAGTCTTGACGCCGTCTTAGCAAAAAAACAAGCAGAATCCAAGATGGCGCGTGCAACTGAGTTAGAATGGGCCCCTGAGTCACTTTACAACACAGCTATTTCAGCAGTTGTTCTTCGATTTAGTGAATACAAAAGTGAATTGAGAAGTCTTACAGATGATGTTATATTCGATGTCTACTATAAGGTAAGGTTTGATGAACGTTTCATGAAAATCAAAGCATTTCATAGGTAGGCCAAATCAACCTACCTTCTCTAGATCTTCTAGTCTTGATCAAAAGACTAAATTTAGATAACTCCTTTCTTGAATCATTCTACACAGTTTAAAGATGGCTAGATATAAACCTGTAGGCCTAGATCCAATATTGAAGAAAAAGAAGGCCACAGGTCAGCTATGTATTGGATGTGCGATGAAAACTTAAGTAAATAGACCTAGATCTAATGAATGATAGATCTAGTCATATTCTGAGGCCTTCGACTTTGCTCTAGATCTAGACCTAGATCTAGATCTATAGACATTTAAGCTAGGTCTACAATATTGTTTGAATATTGGGCCTTCAAGGTGTTTTTCTTCTTCTCATTACTTACGTCTTGTTTGTGTCTACTTTCTCTTTTTTTTACTTTTTTCTTTTTTTGTTCTTGAACTTCATCTTTAAGAAGTTACTTCTTTTTTTTCAGTCCATTTTACAAGGCTCTAATTACTCTAAAAGTATATATTTTACTTGCCTGGAGAGACTGATCTGAAATGACACTGCTTATTTATTTATTTATTTTTTTAAAAATTTAAATGCCTTTTTTAAAAAGAAAAACTTATGGCTTGGCTAAATTTTAGAATTGATGGACGATGGTTGGGATTCACCACACCTGTTGGGGTCAGTTGAAACTATTCTTGTTTTGATTTTCAGCTTTATGACAAGAATGGACTTGAAGAACTTGGAAATGAGTTTAAAGATCTCAGTGTGTTCATGCGTGTGCTGCGAGTCAAGAACAAAAGGTATTTATTCAAAATGTACAAAATTTATGATCTAAACACTGCACTGAATGCTCTTAAATACTGTGGAAAATTTTTTAATGCCCTCAGATATCTTCTCTTTTCCAGAGCATTCAACATTAAAGTCTCCACATGTACATGGCTGACAACCATGCAAGCATTGCTGTTTTTCTATAGTCCACTAACTGAAGCAAAGCCTATATTTACCAAAATTTTGAAATCAATTTTGAAATATTTCCTTTTAAAAGATGGTAAAAGATTATCAGATTTGAGTCTCTTCCTTAAATTGCCAACTATATTGAAAAATGATATTTAATTAGCAAGAAATAAAATTGGCTTACACAGACCTTTTATGCACTTTAATTGGCCCTGTCTGTCCTTAAAAAGTTCCTAGATCGGATTCTTGTTCCTTGTGCTCTTTAAAAGAATTTTTAAACTATCACTCATGACTCTGCAATCAATAACAATGAGAGATTTTTTTAAGAGCATAGTTCTTAATCACATGATCATTTTTCTTCATTAAATATAGCCAGATTTGATTTTTTAAGGTAAACGTATATAATATATTATGATATTGAACTGTTACTGAAATGCTGTATGAAATATTGAAAAAGAAATGCTCAAAACTAAAAAAAAAGTTACTTTTAAATTTATCTGCTATTCAAGTACTATCACGTATGTATGTGTATACTGAGACAGACTGCAGAAAAACTGAAAAGTTGAATTTTAGTTATAAAATTAAAAAAGATAAAAAGGCAGGTATTAAGATATCAATTAAAAATTTTTGATCACTCTTAAAAATTGAGCATTTTAGTTGGGATAAAAAGTAAATTAATTTAATAAATAGGGCTGTAAGTGTTTGGTGGGGACCTTACTAATTTAAGACGAATCATGTTAAAGAGGTATTTTTTTTTTACTTAAAAGTTTTCAAAGCAGCAGTTTTGGCTCCTGAGAAAGAAAAAAAAAGGAAGCTATTTTCAGTGATCACTTTAGTATTATATATATATAAATTTTTTTTTTTTTTAATTTTGGCTGAAAGCTTTTAGAATGAAGAGAGGTATTCAAATACATATATATATTTGATTCATTTCATGCAGTTTTTTCAATGAAGTAAATCAGAAAGTAAATTTCTCAGTGTGGATCAGCAGTCTGTAAGTACCTCCAAGGTTATTTTTTCCCCTGACCTCTATTTCTCTCCTCCTTAGGGTTTACTTGCACCGATCTTTTCAAGCCATCATGGACACAGAGGTTAACCTGGCACAGGTTCTGGCTAAGGAGTTTTGCAACCGTCTCACTCCAGAGGCTTTGTCAGACGAGATTGTCAAGAACAAGCTTATACAGTTGGGCCTGTCTTTAGGTCAGTCTTCTTTTGGACTTTTGGAGTATTGGAGAAAATTTAGCTTAGTGTCTTTTATACAGAAGCTGTATTTTTTAAGTTAGGGTGCAGAGACATTCACTGTATATTATTATTTCTCAACATAAAAATCATATGAGCTAATATTTTTTTTACTTATTTTAAAAGGTCTATTATTGATCTTCATAAATTTTTCACATTTATTCTGGCAGATGTATATGTCTATGAGTTGAGATATGGTGCTATTCAAGTACTTGTTCACAGATGATGGGTTTAATTACTAATCAACAAAGTTTATCAGTTCCCTTGTGTCCACCCATCACCATCTGGATAGCCACATCTCCTCAGACTTGGCAAAAGTAATAGCAGCGAGGAAAGCAGAGGCAAACAAGCTAGTTGTGCACCAAGAAAAACAAGATTCTTATTCTCTGCGTTTGTTTGAGTTTGAAACCTAATTAAAAAAAAGAAAAAAAGTTAAAGAATATCCTAATTTATTCTGGTGTGCAGGTTCATTTTTGTGCGAGGCTGGCTGGTTTGCTGACAGCACATCAATCTACGCAGCCTGCCTGGATGCTTGCATCAACGATGAGAGCACGCCTAACAAATACAGAGCTATGGAGTGTGCTGTTAGGTGAGGCACATCAATAAAACATGTCTGTGCTTTTAGGGCCAATGGCTTCCGTACCTTTCTTTGAGCCCTAGGCATAGTTGTGAGAGCTAATGCTTGACAGCAAATATCCTGGGATCCATTCTTGTATCCTGTTAAAATTAAGGAAATGTTGCATCAAAAACCAATCGTTCTGATTTGATCACTGGCTATGGGTTCATGTATGCACCCAGGCATGCACATAAAAAGAGGTTGGGGGAGCAGGAGAGAGGAGAGAGAGAGAGCAAATAAGGGAAGAATGCTATGATTTTATGCAGGTGGAGTTTGATTTTCTATTGGCTGTGTTTTATTAGTGTTTCACTCAAAGCTAAGATAAGCTTAGATAAGCTAAGCTTAAATAATGCAGCTGGGCCTGCAGGCTGCTGTTGCGCAAATTTTCGTTGTGATGCACCTTTTGCTGCATCAGTGTTAAATAGGTGAGCATGTGTGGGTTGTAAATTCTCAGTAAACCTGAAAAGCTTTATGCCTCTGGAAATTTTCCTTAGGATTCTTGTGAATTATGGAAGATGTGTGAACTTTTATATAAAAAACTGTGTTTTGATGTCAAATGGTATGCTCTGCACAAAATGGAGTGGAAGTTTTGCCTGCCTCTTGTTTCAAAAAGATGCTATTTACTATTACTATGAGCAACGTGAACGTGAGGTCTTAGTCACATGCACATTTGTTGATGGCTTGGTGTTCATGTACAACCAAGGATAACATGGAGTTCTCAAACTGCATCATGATTTTTGTTATCCTCTTGTAGATTACTACACAGTCAGAACGTGAACTGCCAATACAAGGACAGCGAGGAGACTTACAATAAGGCCATGAAAATCTGTATGGAGTTGGAGGGTAGGGCTCACAAGGTCAACAAAGCCGTGCTGCATGCTCAGCACTGCGGCCTGCTGTTTGCACAGTCCAGATATACACAGGTGTGCCTGATTTTTTTTTTTTTTTTTTTTATATGATTGTAAAAGATTTACCTTTGAAGTTATTAGTTCTTGAAATAATATCTTTTCAAAGAGAGTGATCATTTTTTTAGATTTCTGTATTAGCTTATCTCTTTATATTTGATTATAGGAGGGAGGTGCCTAGAGACTGTTGTTACATGACGAGCACAGCATATAATCTCTTTGTAATACCAAGTCATAGTGGTAACCTATCAGAAGCTTTTGGGAAATGGTGAAAAGCACAATAACCTTGCATTATGAAGGGGTTAAATTTAATATAATATATGAGATCTTTTATGTTATGATTGGGATAAAGAATTAATGAAGTTCATAGAGTTCTGTTTTGTGAGAGTGGACTGTGAAATCATTACTTTGCAGAATTTGTCAAACTAATGTAAAATTTGTGTAATAATTTTGAATATGAGCAAAAAGACCCATAATTTTTTTCTTAGCTTTGAACTGATTTTGAAAATTTAAAAAAAAAGCATTGTGATTTGTACAATGTGGGAAATTTTATAGATTATTCTTTACCAAAGTGATATGTTAAAGAAACAAAATAAGAGAGGGTATTCAGTGTTTAATAGGTATGAGATGTCTTTATCTGTCTCTTCTCTAGCAAAGCATTTTTTTTGTGTGTGTGTTGGATTATATATATTACAGCAAGATAAAGATTCAACATAATGTTTTTTTAAAGTTTTACACTAGATCTGAGAGAGAGCAATTGATTGACAATTTGCGATTTAAAACTGGCTGCAGACAGCATTAATACTTATTCAATAGCTATGGTGCTGTAAAGTTTATGAATTAAAAGAAATATGGATTGAAAAGAGAAATAGTAATATGGTCATTTTACAGAAAAAAACTGTCAAGTTTTTGCTTCACACATCAGGTATTTGCATTTAGACTGAAGGTTTATAGTTGGGGAAAAAATAAGTGAAGATCAATTTAATACAATGATTGAAGTTTTTTTTTTTTTGTTTTTTTTTTGGATAACTTTTTGTTTTTATTATTTCTATTTGTCATCAACATTTTTTTTTCTCTATTAGAATAACATTATACTTTGTTTTTTTTTGTCTTCAGGCTTTTAACACCTGCCATCTTGCCATACTTGAACTGAACTCCAGTATGCCGCCAATAGTAAGTAGCAGTATTTCACATAGTGGAAAGGAGCATGAGAATGAACATTTTGTTTTGTAAACAGAGACTGTCACTTGCCTAGAAAATGTGTTGTTACAAATCAGGTGCTGCTTTTAGTGGGTTTTTTTTTTTATGTAAAGAAAAATCTGATTTATTTTTGTTCTTGGAAAGAAAATCCAAATCCTCATGAAGCTGACTACTTCAGTGTTTGCCTAAATCAGCTCCTGCATTTGTAAAATTTGAAACATTCTTTTTCTCTTTCTTCTCCTCTCCAGGCAATTGTTGATGTAATGAGGTTGTGTTCTAAGGTGAGTAAAAAACTACAGCTGACATTTAAAATTTAGAGCAATATGTTATATACACACAATGAGATTGTTTTTCACAGATAAAGCGAGAAATAATTGTAATACATGGAACTCACATAGCACACATACACTACGCCAGAGTGCTCTGTGCACTTCACATCTGAAAGTAAACAAATATTCCACAAAACTATTGCATTATTCTGCAATATCAAATGAGGCTCATTATTTATTCTCACTTATTGTAGCAGGAATAGAGCAAGAAAATATTGAAAATTTGAAAAAAAAAAATCATTTTTGTGTTTTTATAAGTAGAGCTAATCCAGAGAAGAAATAAAAGTACTTTAATAAATTCAGATTGTAATGGAAAGTACTGTTTATGGTGTTTTTGCTTTAAAATTTGATGCAATTATTTCTTTACTTTATTCTGTTGTTTGTTGGTTTTTTTTATTATTATTTTTGTTCAGCTGCAACATTGTATTTGATAACTCAGAGCGTTTTTGAGTGCCATCTAGCAAGTTTTTCAATCACAATTATTTTTTGTCTTGCAGGCATGTGTTGTCAAAAGAGAGTTTAAAGTTGCAGAATTGTTGATAAAATACGCTGTGGCCTTTGCCAGGTATGTACCGACTGAGCAAGAAAACCTTTTTCTTTTTACCTAATATTGTGTCAGGAAAAATGGTGAGAAAACAAAATGTTTTCCAGTAAGGTAGAAAAAGGCATAAACTATTGTATAGCATTTAGAGATTATGTGACAGTTTTGTAGATCTGGCAGTTTTGTATGGCATACAATTGAGTTAGGCAGGCAGGCTATATAACTTGTGACACAACTGGAGCAAATCATTCACAAGTCACTGTAGATTCATTTGTCTTTCATTGAACCCTTTCATATTTTATGACAGACATGGGATTGAAATAGACATTGTATCTCTACAAAAGTGTATATTTTGTAAGCTCCTGCATTATGCTCATAACTTGACATGTCTTAAATCTAATGTGTGACTGTTTTGCTCAGATGGTCTCCCATGCATATGAAACTATGGCAGAATTTTTTATTGTACGATTGTAAGAATGCCTAATGCCATTGTAGTACTATACAATGTCTTTGTAATCCACTTAAAAAAAAGATTTCTTTTTTCTAATGCTCTTCTTAGAACAGATTTATTGTTTTTTTTGTTTGTTTTTTTGGTTATTTTGTCACCAAAGCTTGTTTTAATCCTTGTCCCTCTGCCTGCCTCAATCAGAGAAAAGTTTGGTGAGCAGCACCCGAAGTATGCAGACACATTACTGGACTACGGGTTCTTCCTGTTGAACTATGACTGTGTCAAACCCGCTGTCGATGTCTACCAGGTCTGAAAAGCCTTTCCCAATATCTGTTTAGTGTGATTAATTTTTTTTTTCTTTTTTTTTTATCCAGATGGTTTGATAATCAAAGACATGGTTAACATAAGATATACTGGTGTTGGTGAGCCAGATAAAGATAAGCAAAGAAAATAAATGAGAGCACTTATTGATTTTGCTGTCTGTTAAGAGAATTACTTCCCTGTTTTGTGAGAAAATTATGAGTGGACTACAAAATGACTGAGATTGTAAAAATTGCTACCTGTGTAGCTTGAAGAGATTTGTGAGATTTGGGTATTTTTTTCTAAATATAAAAAATTAAGATTAGAACTTGCCCAGCTAACATTTTATTTCACTGGAGAGGGTTTTGTTTTTATAAAAGCTACAAATTGGGATGTCCAGATACTTATCTATTCATCTCCATGATTCAAGTTAAGTTTTGACATTTTTATACTTTTGTACTAGGCATACCAATTCGTAGTAGTTGTTCCATATGAAAATGTTTACAGAACAAGTGTAAATTTCAAATATATATATTTTGTTTTGGTGTGTTATATTTTAACTGGCTCTGACAAAGTCTTGTTGATTGACTATATAGAGTGAAAATGCAAGAGGCACAATATGGGAGTTTATTTTTGGATGATGCTAGAGAAAAGCCTTTGGCAAAACAAGTGCAGTGGGCAGCAGCACTTGCCATATGAAATGCAGAATGGGTTCTATTGAAGCTGCGAGAGAAACTGAGCTTCATTCAGCTAGGGCAGAGCATAGAACTTGATTGAGCAACGCAGCGGAGAATCAACAGCCTGACACAGCTTCTGCCAAGTCCCTAATTTCTCAATCTTGTTTCTCTCCACCAGCATGCCCTCTCTATAAGACAGTCAGTGTTTGGCGGCAACAACCTGTACGTTGCCATAGCGTGTGAGGATCTGGCCTATGCATCATACGTTAACGAGTACAGCGTTGGCAAATTTCAGCATGCAAAGTAAGAATTGAATCTTCCAACAAGCTTTGAACAAGTGCCTAATTGTTCAGAAGTTTTCTAAACTGCTAAATTGTAATTGAATATTGCTCACTGTTTTTTTTTGTGCAGCAAAAACTAAATGAAAATAGAACCCCTTTAAACTAAAAATGGTATTACGCAAAGTCGTGGCTCAACCAAACAGACCGTAATGCCAAAGTGCTATATATATGTAAAACTCTCACAAAGTGAATTACGGATCTGCATCAATGAGATGAACTCAAAATATTGATTTCAAGGAATAAAAATTCCCAGTGCTTGATGTTCAGAAAGCCTGTAGCAAGTCTAAACAAGTGCTCCACATAGGGAGGTGAATAACTTTCACCCTCTAGTTAATGGTTTTCGTTTAGTCAGTCATGCAAAACGGCAACTCTGTTCATTTTGGGGGGTTATATGTGATCTTTCTTTTATATCCCAGTAAACTGCTTAAAATCAAAGAAAATGATATGGCCTGCAAATTTCAGTTGAAAAGGAGCTCACTGTATGCATGTATTAAATATCTATTTTTTTATCTAGTGTATATCATAGAATACCTTTTTTGCTTTAAGTGACATATTAAGAACTGAATCGTCCTGTCAGAAGACTTGAAACTTTTTTTAGCTATTTATTTTTCGTACACCAGTAGAGATGTTCCTGTGTGATGATTGTCTATTTTTTTTGTCTTCCCTCAGAGACCATGCGGAGAAATCTATGAGCATCTTGTCCAAAATTTTACCCGAAGATCATTTACTTTTGTCATCATCAAAGAGGGTTAAAGGTAAGTCAAGAACTGTTGCTTCATCAAGTAATATGATTTCATACATATTTGAAAATGAACGTTTTTTGCACTTTGCACAATTTTTCTGTGTCAGTAAATTTTGTTTCTTAATACATAAGGCTGTGACAAAAGGTCTTGCCTCTGTCATTCATGATGAAAGGGAAATAAAATAGTTTGAATGAAAGTTTGAAAAAATCTCAATTTTGTTATTAAATGACGTGACTCTGTGTTCCTTTTGGCCCAAACCCTATTGCTTTGTCATAAATTTTATTTTGTTGGGTCATCAGAGTTAACAAACCTGAGCTAAAACTTTTGATCGTGATAGTGGAGAAAGTTTTGGTAAAAACAAAAATTTGCATGCTTTGGCTAACATGAAAAAAAAATTTGATAAGTAAGATTCCCAGATACCACTGAAAAATGCAGAGGAGATGGGGAAAAATGCTTTAGAAGGATTGAATGCTCTATTCCTTTATTCTATAAAAGTTGTATTGCTTTATACAAACTCACAAACTACATTTTTTTCATAGCCTCTCATGTAGTCCAAACCCAACTTTGTCATTTGGAATTAATGTTGCCATAAAAATTTTTTCTAGGCTTCTCAGTCCTTGAAAATCTCTAAGCAGAGAGAGAGAGAGAGAGAGAGAGAGAGAGAGAGAGAGAGAGAGAGAGAGAGAGAGAAAGAAAAATGATATATAGTAGTTAATCACATTCAATTCCCCAGCTTTGATTCTGGAAGAGATTGGCATAGACTGCAATGACCGTGACGAAGAACGCAAGATGTTTGAGGAGGCCTTGAGTCTGCACCTGTCAACGTTAGAGCAAGCTCGCCAGGCATTTGGGGAGGAAAATGTCCAGACAGCCAAGCACTATGGCAACCTCGGCAGACTTTTCCAGTCCATGAAACGATATGAGGTGCGACTCATATTTAGATCTACATTTTTCTTCTTTTGTTTTTTCACTTCTTGTAACGGGGCACTTAAAAATAGTCTGGGATAAAACCAACTGGATTTAGTTGTTCTCATTTTTGGGCATATCTGTTTGTTGCCAACAAACTAACCTAATGACTTTTTGTCTTTATGTTCTTCTTCTTGGCTGTGTAAGATTTGACATAGTTTTATCTCAAACTTTCAAGGCGTAAAACAATCTTGGGAAAAAAGAGGGCCAAAAACCTAGTTGTTGAGAAATCTTCACCATTTCCGCCCCCCTTCTAAGCTGCTCACAGTGTCCCTACATTTCCTATAAATATAAATTACACTGTGGAGTTAATCAGCTTCTTCTACATTTTGAATTCACTAATTGGCGTGAGTAATGCTTTTATGCATTGCTGACAATATTAGTTTCTCATTGATCAAGTTGATTCGAACAGTTGCCACTCATTGTGATAATTTGCAAGAAAGAATGGATGTTGCGCAGATTGCTTTCCAACACTCCTGTCTCTCAGTTCATTTTTTCATATGGAACATTTTGCATTGTCCACATTTGGGAATTGTAATCACATGGCATGCTTTCCTTTGTTTCTGGTACATTCTGCAGTGAGTTTTTTAATGTTTGAAATCTCCAGATCTATTTTTGGTTCTGATATTATCATCTTATCATATTTCCAATCTATTGTGTATGACAGGATGCTGAGCGTATGCACAAACAAGCCATAGAGATCAAAGAGAGACTGCTGGGACCAGAGGACTATGAGGTGGCGCTGTCAGTCGGGCATTTGGCCTCAATATTCAACTATGACCTGGCCAAGTATGACGAGGCTGAGAAACTCTACCTGAGATCTGTCAAAATTGGTGAGTTTTCCTCATCTGCGCGGCTATGGATCAATCCTGAAGAAGTGGTTGACAAAAGTGTGTTTTCTCCATTTTACTGCTGATTGACACTGTTCAAATCACTTTAATTTATGAATTTTTTTTTTATTTTTCCCTTTGCGGCATGCTTAATTTCTTTATTTCAGGATTGTCTGGATCCATATCATTCCTCACTTTCGATAATTCAGGAACCCTATGTTAAGGAAGCCATCATGGCAGAGTTAAAATCCCATAGATTAAATTAGTGACCATATGAAACAAGCTCAAACTTGTTTCAAGATGGGCCTTGCTGAAGATTCTCTGTTCTATATTTTCCTCAGTTCGTGAGCTGTTTGGTGAGGGTTACAGCGGCCTGGAGTATGACTACCGGGGTCTGGTGCGTCTGTACACCCAGAGGGGAGACTTCCTGAGTGCTAATCATTACAACGACATCATCAACCAGTGGTCAGTCATCAGGGATGCCCACCTGGCGAAGGAGGTTAGCTCGAGTTTCTTCAGTTTTGTTTTCCTATTGAAAAGCATGTGAGAGAAAATTAAGTATGACAAGTTTTGTTGAAAAATCCTCAAACTGGATTTCTGTACATTTTCTCTGTCCCCCCTTTTTTTCCCTCCCTTCCAACAAACCCCTCTACTGTGATGAAATGTATATGAATCAGTTTTGAAGCCTTTGGTAACTCATAGTAGCAAATGAACTTGAGACAATAGGAAGTTAGCAGAGGGAGTAAAGAGTGGACTAAAGAGTCTAAAAAAGTCATGAAATCATCAGATTGTGTTAACATTGATTCAGAAATGATACAAGGTAGTAGAGAAGCAGAGATTAAATGTTTCACCGTCTGCTTTGCAAAAACCATTTTGCACTCAGTGAAAAAAGCATTCAAATGGAGCCCAAGCCACTGTCATTGAAAAGGATATACTCAAATTTGAGAATCATCTCCTTGATTTACCATGTGAGTGGGATCCTATTTACAATGATTAATCCTAGAAGTGTCACTATATAATAAAACTATATACATTTACTTGTTGGGTGATACATATATAGGAAAAAAATATATATTTCATCCCACAAAAACAGGGAAATCAGGACTGTTTGTCCTTGGCAATTTTTGGTCTTAAAGAAAAAAAGACTTTGAAAATATTATTAGAGAGAAAGTTTATAAAAACTTTAGCAGGATAAGGAAGAAAGGATAAGAGATTTTATGATTTATTACTAGAGATCTCTGAGATTGCAGAGACGTGTCCATGGTCTTTGAGAGAGAGATAGAGGGAGAGAGAGAGAGGCAGATAGAACTGATACTGATGAGTACAGTGGTTAAGAATCAACAGTAAATATGGCTGGCCATGCGAGCAAATCGGGCCCATGATGCCATGAATACTTTTGCACTAGAACCTTTAAAAAAATGCTCATTGCACACCTTCCTAGCATTGTGGAAATTTTGAAATATTACTAGAAATGCATCATGTTACAAAAATGTGAATTTGTCTGATTCTGTACGAATTTTTGTTCTTTCTCAAGCACAGCAAATCTGTGCTCTCTTCATTGAAGGACTCAATGTAGCTGGATTATGTGTATAAGAAGATGAACCCTCGGGAATGCGAGGTGGATACATCAATCTTAGAGCTTTCCAAACATTCACAGTCTCATTCCACACAGGTGAACCATTTACAGTTTGAGGTGAATATGTCCATCTCAGAGCTTTCTTAAACATTCACTGTCTCCTTCCCCAAAGGTGAACCCTCTGTAATGGGAGGTGAATATATCCATCTCAGAGCTTTCTTAAACATTCACTGTCTCCTTCCCTGCAGGTGAACCTCTAGAGTGCGAGGTGAATATGTCATCTCAGAGCTTTCTTAAACATTCACTGTCTCCTTCCCCACAGGTGAACCCTCTAGAGTGCGATGTGAACATGTCCATCTCGGAACTTTCTAATCATTCTGTCTCCTTCCCCGCTGGTGAACCTCCTGTAATGGGAGGTGAATATGTCCATCTCAGAACTTTCTTATCATTCACTGTCTCCTTCCCCACAGGTGAACCCTCTAGAGTGCGAGGTGAACATGTCCATTCCAGAGCTGGTGGAGCTGGTCTTGAAGAACCACACTCCGCCCTCCGCATCACAACAACCCAAGGGAGCTGACCAGAAGGGTGATGCCAAGGAAACCGTGGAGAGAAGTTCAGGAGAGTGATGTCCCCTGGTTTTGTGAATTTTTTTCTTTTTTTTTTTTTTCCATAATTATTGGGTTCATGCTATTTGTACATATAAAAGTTTCTTGGTTTTTTTTTTTTTTCAATACATTTTTTTTTGTTTCTGTATTTGATGGTGGGAAATTTTACGATATTTTAAAATCCAGTATTGGGTTTTGTTTTTTTTTGAGTCAGGTTTTGGTGGATATGTTATCCAGATTTTGTGTGATATGTGGAAAAAAAAAAAATCTAGGCCTAATTTTTTTTTTTTTTATTTTAAAATTTTTTTGGGACATTTCAATTTCTGTATTTGTAATTTTCTCTTCTCCATTTTCCTGTGCTTTACTTGCTGATGAAACCTTACATTTTCAGCAAATCAAGTCTGCTAGTGATGCACCATCTGTGAAAAAAAAAAAAACAACTTGTTTGAATATTTTGATTGATTGCTTGATTGTGCTTCATTCAAATGGGAACACTCACAATTTCCCGTGATTTTTTAAATGTTTTATACAAAAGATGATGAGTTTTGATTCTGATAATGTAAATTCATGGCTAATTTAAACTGAATGTTTGTAATTTCCGTGGAGTTTAGAGGAACTGGTCTGAACTGCCCAGTTTCAGTCTACTGTTGTGTGGGAAATTGACTTTAATGAGAGTATGGAAGAATGGGGGAATTGTGGTTCCTCGCAAGATGACATTGCGTGGGGAATTTTTATTTCATTCATTCTTTCCTTGGGATTTTGTTTTGTTTTTTTTTTTTTTCTTTTGGCTCAAAATTCTTCTGGTGTTTGGCCAGAACTTCTCTGGGTTTTTTTTTCTATGTATGAAGATTTTCTAAATAGCTGACAATGCCTATTTTTTTTTTTTGAATTGCAGTTCTTACTTCTGACATGAGCTTTGTTCAAGTGATTTCAAAGTTGTCTGTGCTAGAGGGGACTGGCTGTGCCGGTGTTGAATGTTCTAGTCATATGATTGTCAATAAATACAGAGAGTGAGAGAAAAAGGAGAGAGAGAGAGAGAGAGAGAGAGAGAGTAAATATGGTGTGACTGTGTAAAGACACTGGCATATTCATAGATTTATAATATTGAAACTGAGAATGCCTCTCATCATGCTTGTAAACTCCTACCCACTGCTGTCGAAATTGGGAATATCGTCTAATGTGTTTCTGTTTGACCTGCATGCACAAAGAGAAAAAAACATAGACTTTATTTTGAAATGTTTGATGCTAAGTAATTTTTCTAGATCATTAGATTGTATGAATGGCTTGTTCTTCCATATTTGCGTCTTCTGGCAAGCAGTGTGTGACAGTGTAAGATTTGATGGGAGTTGATGTTGCTTTACATTTTTGTTCAGCTCTTGCATTCAAATTTTTTGATGTTTTTGCATCAAGGGGTGCACCAAGCCTTGACACAGGTGCCTGTTGAAGCGTGAGCCATTTGTTGCCCACACTGCTACACACATGCTTATGAATACAAACAAAGCAAGTGTGAGTGAAGAGGAGAGATGGCTATTAGGTTGGCTTGTTATGTGTGTGTGTGTGTGTGTGTGTATGTGTGTGAGCTGGATATTTTGCTTCTCCTCTGCTGAGCAATGCTGTAAATCTAGTATGTAAAAGATATATATAGATAGATGTTGGCTGTGTTGTCAATGAGCTATTGAACTTCTGGTGGCTCAGTGGTTAGCAAACTTGCTCTGATATCTGCAAGGATTCTCTACCATGGATTTTAACCTTCCATGCACCTGCAGGGCAAAAGAAGTAGGGTAACTGCAAAAGAACAAACCTACAGTAATAGTCCTCTAGTCATTTGGTGAACTCTGTGAAGCCCAAAATTTAAATAATGGAAAAACTGGTAAGGTAAAAGATTTCTTTATACCACTGGTTTGTTTTTTATGCTTATGACCCTGATCTCAGGCTTTCAGGCCATTGTCAGACCAGGAAAGACTTGAACTCAAACTCGATACAGAAATTTCCTTGCATATTTGAGGGCAGGTTTACAAACCAATAGGCCATGAACCCCTCCTTTATATATATATATATATATATATATATATATATATATATATATATAGAGAGAGAGAGAGAGAGAGAGAGAGAGAGAGATAACTGATATAAGTTTGAACTTTACGCTGTTCTATGTATATATTCAAAACAAAGTGATAAGGGTCGCCTGTACTTGTGACTGGACCTAGCTTTTCAAAAGTCAAATGAATATTATAATGTGCTCTCATGTCAAATGTCACACTCTGCAGTTCAAAAGGTTCTGAAGAATCTACACGTTTCTCTGACTGTATTGGATGTAAGGTTACCTGAAGTAGAAGTCACCTTTTCATGTTACTGGTGTCTTCCTTTTCATAGTATAATGTTCATTGTAATGTCAAATGAAATTAGTACGTGTATGTGCAAAAATGTAAAAGTCAGCTAATTATAATTATTGTACATTCATGAACCGCAAATTGTGAAAAACTGACTTTTTGACTTCAGACTGCATGATATTTTTGAGAGATGACAACTTTTAATTTTTATTGACTATACTGTAGCTCGTGTACTAATTTCTTCCCTTGTTGAAAATATGATACGGTATTTGCAAGACAAATACTCTACTTAAAGTGACTTACCAATCAGAATAAGCTAAAGGGTTTCTCTGTGGTCTAGATATAGAATTGTGTCCTTAATCTTCCTCATAAAACTTCTATTCTAAGTTTAAATTTTGCCTCTAGGATATAATCATATGCCTTAGAGATTGAACATTTCTGTTGCGTGTCGATAAGGGTACAGTTTAATATACCTGGGCCAAAAGTGCATAAGTCGATCTCCTTTCCAGCAGGTCTTATACATTTTGAGCTACTTTACTTTTTGACCATGCAATGGTCAAGTACATGTATGGATGGGCGATGTTGTTTTTAATCCCCTAAGAAGATCAACTTTTCAGTTGTAGACTGTATACCCGTCTTGGAAAAGTATAGTTTAAGGTTGTGTTCTTTGCACCTTTGTCTTGTCACAGCTGTTGGCCAGCTAGCCCTACAGACTCCAGTGGCTGGTTATTCTCAGCCCTAGGGAATGGTCAGAAAGCGTGAAGACTCAATAGTCAAGTAGATCCAAAGCCCCCCCCTTTATGGCAAAGGCAGCTAAACCAGTCAATCTGAGGAATCAAACACGCCACTCTGGTTTGTGAGGCTAGATGTGCTAACCTATGAACCATATACATGTATCTGTATAGCTTTTTGTAGAATTGAAGGGTTTCTCACGGCAATCAGAATACAAAGAAATCTTTCATTGTGTCTTGTGAGGGAGTGGCCAGTCAAAGTTTCCTCTATCTGTCGATGATTTATCTTAAAACCTCCAGCCAGGGATCTTTGCATTGGTGACATTATGTCAAACGACAAGATATAAACTATTATGAAGCAAAAAAAAAAAAATGGCATTTTCATGAAACTTGTGTACAAAAACTTAGGTTTAGTTGAAGGGCTGTTGTTGAAGCACAGACATATTGCATACTATAGTGGAGTTTGTCTGATAATGTCCATGGGGAGAGTGGGCAGGGGCATTATAATATGTATGAAATAAAGGTAGGGAATGTAATTTCTGTGGAGTCCTTATATGTTCTAGAAAATGTTGATTGCCTTGTTTGAAGTTTTAAATTGGAAAGACTCGCATATCTGCCTGCCTTCCTATCTCTCTCTCTGTCCAAGTTTACATGTGTGTTTACTGCTTTGCACGTGTGTGTATACATTGTATGTGTGTGGGATAAGGATGAGATCTCGCCTCAAAGCAACTTTACTTATTGACGGAAGCTTTTTAGAACAAAAAAACATTGATTTGTTTAGAGGCCGGACAAGTCAGCAAAACAAGAGGCAACAAGTGCACAGATCCTGATATAGGGAGGCTTGTGTTTTGGAGTTTGTGTTTCTGTAGCAGATGAAGTTGAGGCAAGGCTGTTCACAGTGCTGCTGTTGCTGCTGTTGGTGTGAGTGTGTGCGTGTGTGAGTGCCTAGTGTTGTATGTAACCTACTGACTGTGATGTACATTACAATAATTATTCTGACACTGATTCTGATAGAGATGATCTTCCCTTGTAAATTATGTGAAACAAAAAAAAACAGTGATTGATTTGTACATAATTATTGCTGCTAATAGAAATGATGATAATGATGATGATGACAATGTGATGGATAACATCCCCCAATAATATAATCCTAAGGAGAAGAAGAATATTTATGAAGAGTGAGACACCAGCTTGTGTGTAGCCTTTCTTCTCTAGACTCTCTTTGATTGAAAACACCAAGGGAAGAATTAAGTTTGGAATTTTACCCCTTTGAAATCTTCAATGACGGCATTGTTTCATCTTAGGAAGGGCATTATTTACTTTGTTCTAGCCGTAGATTGGCAAGTATAGCCTACCTATAGAATTCACAATTCTGGCGTCCAGCAAAGGACTATACCTCTTTGTGCATTCCCCCCC
>BLXT01003974.1:625366-636035 GCA_019648995.1 Plakobranchus ocellatus | reverse complement strand
ACACACTCTCTTCCACCGTCTCTCTCTCTCTTTGTCTGCCTGCCTGCCTGCCTGCCTGCCTGCCTGCCTGCCTGCCTGCCTGACTGTCTGTGTGTCTGTTTGTCTGTCTGTCTGTCTGTCTGTCTGTCTGTCTGTCTGTCTGTCTGTCTGTCTATTTTTCTGGACTGACATGATCAATGTTATTTTCAATGATTTTAGTCATCCATTAAAAATATTTTAAATGAAGGTGTAAACTACAATATAATAACATAAACCATAGACGTCACGTCTCAATGAAAACACCCAACTCTCACAATTGTTAAAAAGGCACCAGCTTCTTTTGATGGTTATAATACAGAAATGTAGATAAAGTGATATAATACATCATAATTATTAGCCTTTGTTGTCTTAAACCTAATAAGCAGATGGGTTATTTATTGGGTCTATATCATACCAGAGATACTGATTTAATTTCTGTTGGTGTGTTTTTTTTTCCAAAGACGGAGCATCATTTACATATTGTGTAAAACACGATTATGTTAATTAGTATGACTGACCTAAAATAGAAGTATGGCATAGATAAAAATAAAACCCTAAGGAATGGAAATATACAGTGGAGTCCACTTTAAGGCAACTCTTTTTTTTAAAAGGGGAATTCTCGCTTTAAAATAAATCCCTTTTGGAGCACCCTTTTATTTTTCTTTATACTTTTGTAATGGTTAAAGTCAACTCTTGCTTAGTTAAAGTGAACTAATTAATATTCGTCCTTAGGTATTGACTTCATCCAGACTCCTCAGAAATTTGACTCATGTTTTTGATTTTTTAAAATAAAAGATCGATAAAATTGATTGATTATTGATATACCCAGTCCATTATATTTATGTAGACATGTGTCGGTGATCTCAAAGGAGAGAAAATTCTGTATGAAGGATAAAAAAAAATGATGGAGATGATTGGCATATCATAACCATATGACATTATCAATACAATACAGACACATATAGGCCTACATCTATTTCCTTAGCGATAACAAAACGGATAGAAATCATTAGCATATCATATCATATGGCATTATCAATACAATACAGACACATAAATACATATATTTCCTTAGCGGCATGGAAAAAATAAGACATATATAAACGTCTTAGCTGTCATGATATGTCATTAAATTTGTCTTGAGACTTGTCTTTACAAATCAAATGTAGCATATAAAACTTCTGAGAAAAAAAATGTATTTTGAGTTGTTGTTTTTTTCCCTCTTCAAAACGCTTTTGTTCAAACAAAATCAAAATCTCATATCTTGGCTAAGAATCAGCAGAGTCGTAACCAATTTCCAGCAAAGCAAACTTCCCTGTATGAATTTTCAGGCTGGTCTTATTATTACAATTTTTTAAAAAATATTGTGACTCATTCAAACTCAAGACATTTCAAAGTGCTGGTCCGAATCGAACCGATTATACAAGAATGATTCTTGTATTACTAGGCATATCTGGATTAAGCTTTTGTTTCATTGCTCGTCGTCTGCTGCTGCTGCTGCTCCTGCTGCTGCTGCTTTTGTTGTTGGTGCTGTTTCCTCTCAGCCTCACCGGAAGTAGAACTTATCGCCATGACCTGTTGACCCCGGACACCCAAGATGGCGCATATCCCAGCAACCACTGACAACAGAAGAACAAAGATGGCAAGGAAGAAAGCGGCGCCGAACGTTTGTCTGTCAAAGCCTTGATCGTGTGTCGAGTCGCATTCGGCTCCGAATATGACCAGCGAAATGAAGTAACACATTGGTGAAAGGTGAAAAAAAAAGAGATTGGCGGAGGATTTTAGGAGGCGAAAAGGGGGTTTTCTTTTTGGAATGGTTTTTTGGAGGGGGGGGGGTGAAAACTCGAGGCCATCGAAACTAAACGAAAAAGAAAAGAATACATCAAACAAAGCTGAAAAGAGAAACAATACAATTCGTTAAATAACATTCAAATATCTAAAAGAAAATAACGTTTGAATCTAATTAGATTAAATCTGGTATAATGGTATTAATTGAAACTGAAATTTACTACACGGTTTTTTTGTACACCAGTACGGTATGCAAGCCAGTTGTGAGTTAATCATTTTAATTTTGAATTTCAATGTGTAATTGTAGTTGATTTTATGCATGTGTTTGTGTAGGTGCTTTAATTCATATACTGCACCAGTATGTTAAACCTTTCAATGCTGCTTACACAACACGGACGCCTCATTGATTTCCCTATCCATTGAACACTGTCAGCGAGACTTAAATGAAAAGCTTTAAACTTTGGGGCAGCAAGGCTACTGTAAAGCTATTGACGCTGCCTTCTATTACTTTGCTTTAGAACTACTTCAGTAACCAACCTTCTTCACAACATCATGTCATTGGGCGATTAGGATATTGCTGGTATGCAAACAAATAGCAGAACTAAGTGTGCTATATGGTGCGGAAAAAAAATCATTGATAATAACTCTGATTGGTAAATCTGACCCCAAAAATTCCCTCTAGATTACAGAATGTATTTTAACCACTAAACCAAAAAACCTCCTCCTCCTTTCTCTCTCCTCATTCCACACATACACGCCGTTTATCGAAGCAAGGCATTGAACGAACAATGCTAGATTCAGCAATTACTTGGTCTACTGTTTTGGGGTTTTGCGTTTTTGTAAGGACATAATGCTTCAGATTATGCACTAGGCTCTGCTCAAAACCGGTTACACGTAGGCTACTTGGGAACGCAAAATTTCTTCCAATATTAGGTGTTAGTAGTTAATATCAAGATATTTAATTGATTAATTAATTAAGGAAAAGGCGAAGGAAAATTGGAAACACCAGAAGTATTCGAATATCAAGGCGATTCCTCGGCTCCGATCACTGGATGATTCATTCAATGATATCAGATTGTATGTACACTGGCCAAGTTTTGATTTTCTAGAGGATTAAATACTACAGTGTATATATGTATCAGTACAAGGCCTTTGACAGAGTAAGATATGTAGAGCTGTTTCGTATGCTAGAAAAATCAGACATCGATGGTATGGGAAAAATCTGAGAGTAATTAGAAATTTATACTGGGATCAGACTGCATCTGTAAGAACTGAAGGAGGACATAGTGATTTCAAACTTTCCAAAAGAGGTGTGAGACAAGGATGTGTAATGTCTCCTGATCTTTTTAACTCATATAGTGAAATAGTCTTAAGGAACGTTGATGGTATTTCAGGCTTAAAAATAAATGCACAGAATCTTAATAATCTCAGGCATGCAGATGATACAGTTTTAATTGCAGAATCTGGCAAACAACTCCAAAAACTTCGAGATACTGTAGTTTTGGAGAGCGAAAGAATGGGCCTGCCTTTGAATGTAAAGAAAACGGAATGTATGGTCATCTTAAAGAAATCCTTTAATCCCAAGTGCAATCTCGTTAGCAAAGACGAACAAATCAAACAAGTTTCAAATTCAAATATCTGGGTCACCTGATAACATCAGATGGCAGATGCACAAGTGAGATAAGCTACATTCCAAAAAATGAAACCAATACTGGCAAATAGAAATATAAGTATGAAAACCAAAATATATATGGTCAGTACTTTCGTATGGAAGTGAGTGTTGGACAATAAATAAAGAAATAGAGAAAAAACTAGAAGCAGTAGGGATGTGGTTTATCAGAAGAATGATGAAGATATCATGGACAGAAAAAAGTCAAATGAATTGGTTCTAAAAGAGCGATCACTAATTAAAACCATAAGACAGACGCAAATACTGTTTTTAGGCCATATTTTCCAGCACAAGTGTTTATAACACTTAGCAATTACGGGAAAGATTGGGGGCAAAGGCAGTCGAGGTAGATAAAGAATAACTTTTATTGAAAATCTTAAGTCATAATCAATAGGCAAGGGTAGCAATAAGAACTTTATAAGGTTAACTGAGGATAGGTTTGAGTGGAGGAACGTGATTGCAAATATCTGTTCCGGACAAGGTACGTGATGATGATGACGTATCAGTATAAGCAGGAGTCGATTGCTACACTACTCCTCTGTCCATCTGTTTGTCTGTCTCTCTCTTTCTGCTTTTCTGCTTTTCTCTCTCTCTCTCTCTCTCTCTCTCTCTCTCTCTCTCTTTGCCTCTCTCTCAGTGTGTAAGTCAGCCAGTCAGTCTGTAGGTATGCCTGTCTTTTCTCCTGACTTTCTGTCTATGTTTCTCAGTTACTTATCTGTTTGTCAAGTGTCAGTCTATCTGTCTGCCTATCTATCTGTCCATCTTTGTGTCTGTCTGTCTCTATGTCTAAGTCTCTTTCCCTGCTTCTCTCTCTCTCTCTCTCTCTCTCTCTCTCTCTCTCTCTCTGTCTATCTCTATTTTCTTTCTGCTTCTTTACTGTCTGTCTGTCTGTCTGTCAGCCTATCTGTTTCTCTCTCTTTCTCTTTCACTCTTTCTGTCTAGGACTTACATGTTTATTAAAAGAAAAAGTAAATTATAAATGTGTGACTGCTTGTGCCAATAAACCATCTCTCTTTACTAAGGTGAAGGTTTTGATACAAAAGTACAGTTAAAAAATGCTTCTCTCAGCACGATATATATAATTTCTTTTACGTGTGTGCGTGTATGCGTGCTTGTACATGTGTATGTATGTTTGCGCGCGTGTGATCGTCTTCACTATGTTACATAGTAATAGATTATTGTCTTTAACCATACTTGAATTTTTTTCAGAAGATGTCCAAACCCTAATCAAGGGCCCTTATGTGATAGATAATAGTTTCTCAATAATTGTGTTGTGACAGCTGGAGTAGTTGAAAGCAAGATAAAAATAACACCTCGTGATGTGTAGAATATAGGTGAACAGCTTAGTGATAGAAACACAATTTCAGGTTTTTTTTATATATATAGCATTTCATGATGCTAAAAATGGTATATTTTACTACGCACATCTGGTACCTTTCATTATCACCGCGCACAATCTGGTATATTTCAGAGTGCACAATGTGGCATATTTCACTGTGCACAATCTTGGTATATTTCACTGTGCACAATGTGGTATATTTCAATGTGCACAATCTGGCATATTTCACAGTGCACAATCTGGTATATTTCACTGCGAACAATCTGGTATACAAATGTATGTCCACGATGTGGTATCTTTCACTGAACTCAGTCTGGTATATTCCTTTGTGCACAATCTGGGTAAAGGATTTTGGAAACACTTTGCATTGCATAGGCATTCCTTTGTTATATGGAGGTGTTTGCAATACACAGTACAATTGGCATGGCATTTGTTTGTACCCTTTGAGATATTCATAATACAGGTACACATTATAGTGACATGGCATTTCTTTGCATTCATAAAGACGTTTCCAATATCTTACTTTGCCCAGGTTCTTATTTTGTTGCCATTGAGATGGTGGTAAAACTTTGCGTCGGCTAAACATTCTTTTATTCTACTGAAATTTTTGAAACACTTTACGTTCTCTGGGTATTAATTTCTTTGTTTCCACCAAAACTTATGTAACACTTTTTGTTGCCTGGGCATTTCTTTATTTTGATACAGAAGTTGGTCACAATCAGCACGATGGTATAATGTGATACCGATAGCCGATATATCCAGAGGTTTTTCGTGGTCGTATATCTGTTTGGATCCCGAGTCCAACGCCCCACAAAAAAAAAATACTCCAAAGTACGAGTCCATTTATATTATGATAAAACATGACTGTGCGGATTAAAAATAAGCAGTTTGCTATATCTGTTTTATCTACAAGAACTGACATTGCATATTGGATCTCTAGCGTTAAACACAAACAGTTTCTCATAATACGCAGGCCACGTTAGGGTTCAAACCATTGAGATAAACATAATATTGCTTAAGCAAGCAACAATTCTAGCTGGCTACTAACAGAACAGTACGAGAAAATATTCCTATCGAGGCTGTTTGAGATGGAGAAAGATAAATTTTTTAAATAGGGTCCAGATTAGTCAGAACGTCTTCAGTAAAGTAATATCAATACCATGGGCCATTTAAAAAGTGTTACATATAAGTAAAACATAAGTATAAATAAAAGATTCTTATATCATTTTTATCCTCGGCATTCAACTCGTAAATATTAAATCTTCTGTTCTGTCTGGCTGAACTGTATTGATGGTACAAGGTTTGTTTCATAGCACATTTTTACAGAGTTGGATTTTGTAATATCGGACAATAAGTAACAGAAATATTTTCTAAAGAATTCATGACCGAAAATAGAACAAATCATCGACCTTTTCCCAATAAACCTTATATTATTTGAGGCTTTATATCAAAATCAGTGCGAAACCGCTGTGTACAATTTTTCACTGTTGAAGCATTTTAGTTGAAGTAGGAAAAGTGTTCAAGTGCCGCATTCCCAGAAATTAAAAAAAAAAATCTCAGGATTTTGAAGATGCTTGAAGGAAATGAAATTAGTTTAGCGAACTCTGTGTTGCTCAGATTGGATAAAATAAGTTTTAGTTGTTCGTTACATCCTTTGACTTTTACTTAAAATTTTAAGGGATTTAATTATGTACAAAAATTCAATTTTATCAACATTCCATCTTTTGAAAGAATAGAGACAGAGGCTTAGAGCCTATCTCTTTTAAAGAGCAGATTAGAAGCTAATGTTTTGTATATACCAAACTCATAACTCAGTACATATTATGAAATTATGTCGAAAGAGCGACATGTGGCTGATTCTCTCTGATTTCTCCTCACATCAAATATCCACAGTCTGCTCAATTTGACCCCACACTTTTTTTTCCCTTCCCAAATGTCTAACTGGACGTGCTTCGCAAATAACTAAACTGCTTGTTTAAACTTAAAGCTAATTATACAAAATGTACTTAGAACAGCACAGCTGCTTTCCACACAGTTTGTCGCTCTCCTTACAAAAGCGCGTGTTTCATTAAGTCTCTTATTTCCTTGAAAGAAGCCCGAGTGGTTTATAATCGTTTTGAACGGAGCAAACAAAGATTACAAATGCGCCTGAGGTTCCATTCCTTCCGCATAAAATGAACCTGGACGTCCATCTCAAACTGGTTCCAGTCATCAAAAGGCTTAGCTCAAACTGAATATTTCTGTGAAAAGCGCAAGTCGACCATATTATACTGGTCAATCATAGGCCTAGTATGTACTCTCTAGAAATATTAAAACGGAAAAAAGTGGCTTATGACGAAAAAATACATAAGCGAATTGCATGCCCAAGTTAAGGCTATATAGATGGCTAATGTTACATGTGGCCAATTATACAAGGAAGTTGGGAACTGTCTTTTTTCATAAATAATGTGACAGATATTGGTTAATCGGTCTTGCGCTACGAGTACTATCTAGAGAATTTTTTATTTGTTTCTCAGGGCTTGATATAAACATTCCACAATAAGTTGATCTCATACTTTTTTGCCCTCTATAGCCAGGTGGCGGATGTTAGATAGAACTATGCTCTAGCACAAACCATGCCTTTGCCTAAGTGCTTTTATTCAATATTAAATTGAGTGCCTCAATATTTAACTTTGTTAAATTTCTTTCTAATAATAATAATAATAATACTAATAATAATAATAATAATAATAATAATAATAATAATATATAATAATAATAATAATAATAATAATAATAATAATAGTAATATATTACTATTATTATTATTATTATTATTATTACTATTATTATTATTATTGTTATTATTATTATTATTATTATTATTGTTGTTATTATTGTTTTTATATTGCCTTCTTTTGCTATTATTAATAATAATTTTCTTGAATACCCTCCTCCTCATTCTCCTCCTCTGCTTCTCCTCATCCCTTTCTTCTCCTGTCCTTACTTAATTTTTTTTTATGATAATATTAATATTCATTTGCTTGTCTCTCCCCCCTACCCCCTCCACCCCTTCAGGTCAACAGTAAGTGACCATCATGTCCAGTGTCTCCATTCTCCTCACCCTGTGCACCATGCTCCTGGCCGGTCAAAGCATCGAGTCTGCGCGGCCAAACGCCAAGAAAAATGCCATACTTATATTCGGTAAGTTACAATCTCACTGTACATGTATCTCCCTAGCTTGGATACTCTCATTTTCATTACTTTTGTCATTCTTCTTATCTTCTTGTCGCGGGTTTGAGCCCCGCCACAGGCGCCCCAGCCTGACGGATGGCCTGAATGCTTGAGATCACTTTGTTATGGCTTGAGAACACACAGAAACCTTTCCTTATTCTTTTTTACCGTTTGCTTGCGCCTGTTGTGGTTGCTTTTGTCGATATATTTCTCTTTGTAGCTGAGAGTCAGGTTTCAATTGTTGATTCTTCTTCGTCCTATATCACATGATGGACGTTCTAACTTATACATGTACTATCGTGAGGTCTTTTGGGTACAGTAGGAACATTTTTTCACTTCATCGTGTTTTGCACAATGAAATACAGTTTGGCTTTCTTTTTGCGATCAGTAATTAAATCGGCATTTTGATTATTTGAAATGAAAAGTAAATAATCCACACATAAATTTGTGCATTCATTTGAAAAAACATGTTATTCAAATAAAAAAAAAAGCTTTCTTCGCCCTCTTGTAAATCAACACCGGTAATCAGCTTGTGTTGGCCTCTATAGATCAGAGAAGACTAAGCTTAAGGCTCCAATTACACTGCCAGCAACCAATGCAACAAACCACACGATATATTTACCGCCCCTCTTTGTTATGTGTAACAACTTATACTATCGCATCAAAGTGTCAGACTTGAAGTATAGTATGCTTTACTACAATGGACAAAAAGAGGCGGTGAACATGTGTTAGTTGAGGGATATTGTCGTGTTCCCCAGCTGATGACGCGGGCTTCATGCAATCCGCCTACAACAACAGTGTGTGTGACACGCCCAACCTAGACAAGCTGGCCGCGAGAGGACTGGTCATCAACAGAGGCTACACCAGCGTGAGCAGCTGCTCTCCTAGCAGGTCAGTTCTTGCAAGGCAACCACCATCCTTGTCACCGTCATCATCAAATTACCACCACCACCACCACCACCACTACTATCATCATCATCATCATCAACATCATCATCATCATCATCATCATCATGATCATCACGATCATCATCATCATCATCATCATCACGATCATCATCATCATCATCATCATCATCATCATCATCATCATCATCATCATCATCATCATCATCATCATCATCATCATCATAACCAGCACCGTCACCATCATCGTCATTATAATCATCATCAAAAAACGTACAAAACTTATAATATCTTGAGGTCGCTTGGGTACAGTAGAAAAATTTTTTTGCAGACTTATCCATCTTCAGCTTTTCCATATCGTGTCTACTTGTATCCTTCACGTTTATTTCAAATGAAAGACTCAATTTTCTTTACAATCATCAACCAATCCTGGGACCTTTGATTGGTCTATAGCGCTTCGCTGTAACATTGCTTTCGACCATCAGCCTGCAGAGACAGTCCGTTGCTGCAGCCCGAAGGTTTATATGTAGCGTTCTGAATACATGTTAGTACATGCAGTTTGTATACTGTTTGTATACCACACGCCATCACCAGACATTCTGCTAAATCTCACTCTCCATCAGTTGCATTTCCTAAGTTCTGAATATTTTCAGGTCTGAGTCTCGTAATGGCTGTAGAATTCACCAAAGGGTTGCTTAAGTCTACTTTCTCTAGAGCAGATCTTTTACTTCTGGATTATTTTGACCTACTGTTTTCTATATTATAAAGAACAATACGATGCTGCCGTAGGGAAATAAAGTGCAGCATCGTCCATAGACTTATCGTTACTGATTCTGCACTTTATTTTGGCTTTGGCAGAATGAAGAAGTAAATGTATGGATAAACATATATTTTTTTTAAAAAGCACTGTATGATAACATAAGGCTGAGTAGCGAATCTATTTGTAACGATATGATGGCTCCGAATCTTTTACCTTCAAACTCATGAACGTTTGTCGCAAGAATACTTTATCAATTTTTCTATTGATACTATACGGTTTAGTATGTAGGCCGAGGATCACGGGCTATGAACCGTACTGTTTTGTCTTTACACGGCTATGTTATTGTTACAGAAAATTCTTAAACCTTCAAGGAAACTGGCATATCTAAGGTCTACTGAATTTGAATTTTTTTTAATGTAATGACTTAACCTGTTTGATAGATAATTTAGAAATTTAAACGACACGGTAGTTGTACCAAAGCTCTTAGTAAAAACCCACCTATTTTGTGCTTTTTTTCCGCTAATGCCTTGTGGGCCTATGAGATAGTGTGTGTGTATGTGTGTGTGTGTGTGCGTGTGTGTGTGTGTGTGTGTGTGTGGTGGCTTGTATTTATCTACTGCAAAGCTGATATAAGAATGTTATAAGAAAATATCCTCTCCTTGTAATCTGTACTTTCTGTTATATCCACATATTTTGCAAATCGTCCCCATATTCTATAGCACTAGATTTTGCATAATCAAACTGAATGAAACTAATGGATCTTTTCTTCAACCCCGCCGAGAAATGGTGTAAGCATAAAAAAGCAGCAATTATAAACAGCACTATGAAAATAAAGTGTAGTAAATCCACATGGAAACTAAAATAATTGGTCCCATCATTCTCACAACCATTGATGATGGTGATAAACATAATAGCAAGAACAAGAAAACTACTACTACTACTACTACTACTACTACTACTACTACTACTACTACTA
>BLXT01003974.1:597529-609172 GCA_019648995.1 Plakobranchus ocellatus | reverse complement strand
TTTTTTTTGGGGGGGGGGGGGGAAACTTGTCTATAGGAGCCAAGACTCATGACAAAATCCATATTTATGAAAGTTATTTCTTGATACCATAAATTGAACACGGCTGCTAGGTCTAGGCATGGGCCTGTATATTTTATGCAAAATGACCAGTAAGTGCTACTTCAGTGAGCAGTGCTTGCAAGTTGACCAGACTGTGGTAGAGTATGTCTATTTATTTTGCACCTTAAAAAAAAAAGAATGGAGAAGAGATAGAAGAAAAAGACATCAGTCCTTAAATGAAACAGGTTTCATCTAGGGCTGATGTCTTTTTCTTCTACCTCATCTCCATTTTTTTAAAGGTGCAAAATAAATTTGTAGACTGCCCAGCCAGACTGATCACTGACTCAATCATACACGTTGGCGAAACTGAACAAAAGGTATGGACGTATGTATTGTTATCAAACTGCCTTAAAGCAACACACCAAAACTTTTCAAATTTTGTTTTTTTATTTTTTTTTTATTTTATGTTATTTTTTTCTCTTGTTTCATAGAAAGATGAGTTCCGTAGAGAAGCTACTCAAGCAAGAACTGGGAACTAAAAAGCTCGTCAGCACAGGTAGAGGTGGCGGCGGCTGCATCAGTCATGGCTCAGCGTATCAAACAGACACAGGCATAGTCTTTGTGAAGTTCAACAAGGAATCAGAAGTGAGCATTTCATAAACAGCATTTTTATTTTTCAAATTCTATCAGCTTCAAAATAATTAGTTTGGAAATGATGTTTTAAAAATGAGAAAAAAAAAAAGAAGAGAGAAGTTGCAGTTTGTTTAAAAACAAAAATGTTCTTAGAAGTCTATGTTTTCTCTCTTAACAATTCACTATGCTCTCACTAAAGTCTTCACATGATCAACTTACCACCAAAATTACAAAGATTAATCAATTTTCAATATTTCAGGATGCTTTAAACAATATATGTAGAATCTATATACTGTCTTTAAAACTGAGTCCAAAATATGTTTAAAGTTTTGTACATGTTTGTTATATGTAAAGCCTGTAGAAGATGTGGAATGTTGATCTATCGGACTTTTGCAGGCAAGCCTGCATGAAGGAAAGATATTTTCATGCATAAATTCTATTATTTTAAAATGATTTATTTTAGTCCTATGTGACATGAATCAATCAAATACATAATAGTTTTAAGGATGTTTACAGTTTTCTTGACTCGCATGCCTCAGGCTATGGAAATGTTTGAGGGAGAGTTTGCTGGTCTCGCAGCCCTGGATGCAACAGGCGAGGTGACTGTGCCCAAACCAATCAAGGTGATGAGACTATTTAGACAATCTGAAACTGTTACTGAACCATAGTAGGATTTTACTGCTGTTATTACTTAGGGTCCGGTTCAGCATATGAGAAGACAGGCAGACTTATGCACCAAAAACTGGGCTCCACAGATGCGGAGGCAGATTTTTTCTTTTCAAACTAACTTTCTATTTAATTCCAACCCAAACTTTCAATCAAATCAATGATACCAAATGGGAGTAACGATGTCAGGCTTTTTTTTGTGCAAGTTTTGAGAGTACTAAGCTATTTCTGCATCAGATTATCAATTTTTTTCTAAAAGTTTGTTCTTCAAAATACCTCTCTAATTGTGGATTTAGTTTTGGCTATTAAATTAAAACATTGATAATTTAATCATAATAATATGCATAGGAGAAATGGTAAAGTGGGTCCCATGCTTGGTTTAAGCATCTGAGAACCAGGAGTAGGTTCCTCATTGTTCTTGGCATATGTCATTCTGAGGTAGTTTCCCATTGTTTTCCTTGCTGCCTTTACTTTTGCTGGGTCTTAATGGACCTACCTTCTTGGCCTGGACCAATGTAGGATTAGATATTTTTCTATCAGTGATTATGGTTGAGGCAGCCAAGATAAACTATGGCAAGTCACTGAGGACACATCTACACAAGGGCTATTGAAAATAATCATTTTAAATTAAAAAATGTAACAAAAAATAAAAACTTCAATTCACATAGCTTGTAAGAGAATTGTTGTAGAGACATAAGATTCTTTTTTCATTGAAAGTGAATTATAATCTGAATGATTTTGCCCATAGCTTCATGCGCTCAAAATATGTTATGCGATTGACTTACACAGATTGCCTCACACATTTCACCTTTTGAAATCTCAGGCACATCTTTCATTTATCAATTATTTTGAGAAAACATCCTCTAATATTATTTTCATTGTCATAGTCTGTTGACAGTTTACATGGAAAATTATTTTATAAGTACCTATGACATTTCAATTTATTTGTCACAGTTTTGTGGGTAAATTTGTTGAAGATGACTGATTTCTGTTACTGTTACTGTTGACTGATTTCTAGGCACCGGGAAATAGAGAAATCAGAATCAGGTTTGGAATTATTGATCACGGACTTGTTCAATTTCCGCAGGTCATCAAGAACCCTGAGGGTGGTGGCATGATAGTGATGGAGTATGTGGATATGCGGAGTCTGTCCAAGCATGCAGCATGTCTGGGAGAGCAGATGGCCAAGTACGCTGTTTCATCTCCTGTTGTTGTCTTAGAATAATGATTTCAAAGATTGTTATTTAAGAATGAATATGACATGAGACTTTGCTGAGTGACACAAATCTGATGAGTTAAAGATTTTGAAGAAAAAAATAATCTCAAATATTTTTTAAAAACTTTTTAAAGAAAATTTTGTTGTGAAAATAGAATTAAAAAACTTGAATTGTTTTACGATTCATGCCTGGTACTGATGAGACTTCTGTTGCAAATAAAAATTATGAAAAGGAAATTTTTGTTTGTTTACACATTTTTTATTTGTTTTTTTTTGTTTGTGTTAAAGTTAAAAAGCTTGTATCTTTACAAAGAATCAACATTGTTCCTTCCAGACTTCACCAACACAATACACTGTTGGGTCAAGCCCAGGCTTCAGCTGACCGGTCAGTTCATAAACAGCAACAGCCTGGTGGTCTAGAGTTTGTGTCCAAGTTTGGTTTCCCTGTCACAACCTGCTGTGGCTACTTGCCTCAGGACAACACCTGGACAGATTCTTGGGTGGTCAGTGGCAATATCTGTGAAAGTTGTAAAAACCATACAAATTTGTGAAAAAAAAATCCCATTGTAAAGTTAGCAGCAAAGCTTTATGCATTTCTTGAGCCATTCTAAACATTCTAAATCAATGGTTAAAAAACCCAACCTTTTGCGTTTTTCTCATGAAAAAGCCATCAAGTTTTGTATTTATATGATTTTTTTTTTTTTTAAATGAGTCATTTTTTAAGAAGGATTTTAAAATAAATTTACTTTGATTAGCTTTCTGATTCAAGAGCTTTGGCACATCCAACAAGTTAGGTTTGCCATTGCATTCAATGAATAATAATTTTATTTTGAGATCAGTGTAGGAATTAGCACATCTGATACATTAGGAATAAGTGCGGACCAGGAATCACATACAAAAACCAACATTTTGCATAGTTTGTTGTGGTTGCAAATTTTATACAGATTGTTAGTACTCATTAGTACTAATTTGGCTTGCATTCGTTCAAGATAGTTGTCAAGTTTTTTATGCTTCATAATTCATACAAACTGATCTTAATTTTTTTTTTGCAGCTCATTTGCTGAATCTTTTTCATTTCTCCTTCATGTTTTTCAGGACTTTTTTGCTCGTAAAATTGAACAGCAAGTAAAGTTTGTGGAGAAGAAGGTAATGTTACATAATCATACTCTCATTTTTTTTTGTTATGTAGTACTGCTTTGCACACCTGCAAGCATCTTCAGGAACAAGAGCTGTTGGCTTGATTCTGAGCTAGATCTACTTTCTTTGGGTTTGGAAATTAATATGCAAAATTAAAACTTTTAAATGTTTATATCTCTGTGTCACAGGCTATCCACTTCAGAAGCCTACGTTTTGTCCCATTTCAACCGAGTGAATTTTTCAAAAGCCCCTTTGGTATGTGTGTGTGTTTTCAAAACTGTAAACCTCTAATTCTGATTAACATTTTTGAAGCTATGAATGTCATTGCTGAAAAAGATGTTCTTTCGGTTTGCTTATGAGATCCATCCCATGAAATGAGTGGTTTGTTGGGAATCTCTCATATATGGAAAAGTCCACATACTATATAACATATAATCCTAATTGTTATGTTTAAAGTTTGGAGTGTCAGTTAAAAAAACAATAACAACAACAACAACAACAAAAAAAAATCTGACAGCTCTCTAACTTTTTATTATCATTTTAATGCTTTTTAAACATATTTTAATACAATACTTTAATACTTTAAAATGCATTATGATGGATTTTTTTATAAAAATCAATCTGTGGTTTGTTCTTGTTTACCAAAATGTAAAAAGAAAGGGAAAAAAAGGAAGGAAAAATCTCCATTGATGTTTGAAATGATTAGAACATTGCAATCTATGTGCCCCAGGCTGAGCAGTTTAGGATATCACATCTCTCATGCATTGTGAAATACCAACTTTTCCTTCTTCTGCTTGAAATAAAAAGAAAAAAAAGAAAAGCAACAGCTAGGATACATTAACAGGGTACATATATGTTAAAAAATATGAAGTTAAATACATCAAAACAATCTCAACTTTCTAATGAAAGCCTTGATTGAAAAAAAAATGCCTTTTAAAATAGATTTTTTTTTATGATATTTCAAAATTAAATTTGATCTTCACTTTTTTCAGTATGTTGCTTTTAGGGCAGATTTAATCCTTCGTGTTTGCTCTTTCCCTCCTCACCTAGTACAATGACCGAACTGCCCGGCCCGTGTGGTCCACTCTGTTACCCAACCTGCCCAAGCTGTTCCAAGGTCTGGACATTCAGCCAGCTCTCATGCACGGTGACCTCTGGGGTGGAAATGCTGCGGAAACTGAGCAAGGACCTGGTCAGGACATGTTGTGCCTGTCTCTGTTTATCTGTTTATGTCTGCACTTGAAAAAAAAAACCCCAAAATTTAAATGTCTCTTAAGTTCTTATACACTTTTTTGGTAAAAACTTAATCTTATTTGTTCCTGGTCTATCTAAAGCCAACATTTTTTTTTCTTTTTGTTGCAATAAAGTATTATCAATTGGAGTTTTCACAAAACCAGACTAGAGTTTTTTATTTACTGGACTGAATTCAAATCACAATCCTATAGATCAGAAATAAAAAAATCACCTTTGCTTTATGTTGAGAAAGAGTACAGCATTTTGATACACATAGAACTCACTTGCACTGTGAGCGGCTCAACTAAGCTTTTGAAGCATTTAAACATTCTATTAAGCTTTGGTAACAAGTGAAATTTTACCCGTTAAAAAAAAATTAGGTTTACTGAACTTTTTTTTTTTTTCCGCAGAAGTTATAAATTTCCTCTGACTTAGTAACTGAAAAATTTTGCATGTCGGTTTTTCTGAAAGTTTTGGGTTTCACTTTTTACCAGACAAAATGAGAAAGAAATGAGTTAGTTTTGCTCTTAACATTCAGGGTTAGTCATTTAAACTTAGTCTTGCAGATTTACAATTGGACTCAATTAATGGAAACTGTTAGTGCTACTCACTCATTCTTCATTTGATTTTCCTTGACAGCAAAAAAATCTTTGCCTTTTTTCTTGTCTGTTTCAACTCAGCATGTTTCTTCCTTTGAATGTGAAGGCCAGTCTTTATGAATTTCTCGCCATAACCATCTACTTTAAGAGCATGTAGGAAACTTGTTGATATCAATCTTTTTGAACCATAGGGTTTCATAGCATTCTTTGAATATTTTTTTGGCTTGAACCCATTCATCTCTACCTTTGCTATCTGTCTGCATGCTTCATGCAATGAATCTTTATTTTAAAATCTTCCACAATCTTTTCCAGTGATTTTTGACCCCGCATCCTTCTACGGTCACTCTGAGTTTGACCTGGCCATATCTAAAATGTTTGGAGGGTTTGGTCAAGCATTCTTCAAGAGTTACCATGCGATTCTCCCTAAGCAGGCTGGCTTTGAGGACAGACTGGACTTGTATCAGATGTTCCACTACTTCAACCACTGGTCAGTCAAGCTATTCTGATGGACATTGCAGTTTACTCTCTTTTACTGTAGACGTTTTATGAATATTTGACTTTTTTGTTTTTGACAAGGATTATATGCGTGGAAGATTTAAACAAGATTCATTCATGAATGCTATTGACTAAATGAAGATAATTTATGTGGATAAATTATAGTAATTATCTGTATCTTTTTCCTATTTTTTTTTTATTCTTTTGCAAAATAGAAATGGCTTCAAACTTTTTTCAGTTTTTGGAATATATACAAACTGCAGAAATGGGGCGTTTTGGGACAAGAATATGTGTTATAAAAAAACTAGGGGTAAAATCATAGTGAATCTTAGTGTAATTTTCACCTGTAATTCTCTGGTAGCATGTAAAAGAGTGTTGCAGTGACTGATAGCATTAGAGACCTGCATAACATGCTCTTCAGATTACTGTCAACCTGTTGTTCCACGGCTAGTGTTGCTAATGAAAATCTTATTTTCACACTAACTATAACTAACTATTTTGAACTGATTCAAAAGAAAAAATTTACTGTCGAGCTTAAAAAAATGTTCAAATATCAGATAATCGTATATTCAAATTGAAACTATATGGGATTTGCTATTAAAAAAAAAACATGTATACGCTGAGACAAGTTTATATGAGTTGGATGTCACGTATTAAAATTTAGAGAAAAGTAAATTTAAACTTGTTTTCCTCCTTCTTTAAATATTTTGTAAAAATTTTAAACGTGTCATAGTTTAGCCCAAAGAGAACAAAGCTCTATCCGTTTTCACAATAGCAAACCTCAAAGGAAGAAATTTTAGGCTGTTTCAATGGTGTGAAATGTTTAAAATGTGATCTCCGAATTTGATTCATCTCGAGACATATCACCCTGCTTGCCTGTCTCTATCTCTTTGTCTCTTCTTCTTTCTCTCTTTCTCTCTCCTTTATTTTTTTTTTTTGCTTTTACAAGATTCTGAAGTATCAAATGCTTAAAATATCTTTTGATTTAAGAGAAAAAGGTGAAAAAAACATAGTAAAAAAGCTGTTCATACAGCTTACATTTTTTCTCTGTGAGTGTTGGCCAGTGAAATATTTCCTTATCTTCATGGACTTTCAAAAATGTTTTTTTCTTATAATTTACAAAACTTTATATGTTATACTACTTTTTATGAGATCAGAGTTACCCTCTTATAGACTTTGAATTATTGATCTTGCTACATGACGAAAAAAAAAAAAAGATTTTTAAATTTTTATTTTGAAAAGATACCAATGAAATATTATTATATTTTTTCTTTGCTGTGTGTATCCTCTCTATCATCAGGAGCCATTTTGGTGGTGGATACGAGCAATCCGCTATGTCCATTCTGCGCAGACTGGCCAAGAAATATTCATGAGTGGATTGTGGATCTGAGAAATTGATCGTGACCCAGAAGCTTTCTGTGTGGCAGATTATTCTGATCATTGCTGTAGACAACTCAGAACTGAGCATCTTAAAGTGAGATGAAAATCAAATTCGCTACAGTTTCATGTGTTCTTATGAATCATTGTAATTCTCCTGTTGGTTGGGGTTTCTGATCTCTGTGGATAAATGTGTGACAATCTTGAGTAAACTCCTCAGAACTCGCTGGCACTATTTTGTGCTATCTCTGTGTTAAGGCAAAATGTATGAGGCGGCCAGGGTAAATTAGGCACAAGCTATGGTTGACAGTTTTATATTAGAACTTTTTGAAAAATTTTGATTCACTCTAAAAGCTTGTAAAAATAAAAACTTTAAATTTGAATATCTTGTGACCAAATTGGGATAGACACAAAGGTTTTTTTTTATTGTTTTTTTTTTTGTCGAAACAGTATCAATTATGTGTAATAGATGATGGTCATGACTCCAAATATCCAAAATGTGTCTTGTGCCTGATTTACTGTGGTGCCTCACGTATTGGTTTTATTTTTAATGCTATATTTCCTTTTAAATTTCTTTCTGTTGTAATGAGGGTGTAAAAAAAAACATTTAAGTTTTGAAATGCCGACAAATGAATATGGAATAAGGCAGAATAAAAATTTCAGCATGTTTGTCTAGTGAGTTGTTAAGGTTTTTTTTTTTTTCCGAGCTGCCATACAAGTGATGAAATCTTTCACTCAATAAGCTCAGTCCAATATTCTGTACAATCTACAAAAAAAGCAGTCTCTAATCTTTCTGTTATTCCAGTATATTAGACAGATCGTAGACCCCAAGTCAAAGAGGTGTGAAGAAAGCTTATTGTGTAGGGACCTTCATGCAAAGATGATGGCTGTCGCTAGGCACGATAGATACTCAGGATCCAATGCATTGGGATGAGTTGCAGGACAAGTAGTGAATTAGTGCTTTTGTCTTTTTCTGATTTATAATGAATATGATGAGAGAGTGTGTGGGGAGACAAGAGAGAGAGGGAGAGAGAGAAAGAGAGAGAGAAAGAGAGAGAGAGAGAGAGAGAGAGAGAGAGAGAGAGAGAGAGAGAGAGAGAGATACAAACTGTATTATGATTGTTGCTATTATGACAAAATTGTTTTAGATTTTCTGATTGTTGGAGTCTTCTATATTTTTTTGTTTTGCTTCCTATCAATGCTATATTAATAACATCAAACATTAATATCATGGCACAGAATCCCCCCAGGTGACCATTAACACAAAGCTCACACCATGCTTATCCAATGGCTTCAACATGTTATGCTGACCATACGACTTACAAGCCATTCTAACTAGCCTTGAGACATTTGGCAAGGTTTTTTTTTTTTTTTTTTCAAATTGCTATGCTGTACTAAATGAGGCTTTTGTGGCACAGCGGATCTGCAGGGACTCTTCTGTCGTGGTTCAGAGCCCTGCCACTATCACCCTTGCCTGATGGAGAGCCTGAAAGCTGGAGATCACTCATATGAACTGGCTACGCCAAAAAAAAAGAAAAGCAATAATTAAAAAAAACAAAAAAAAACAAAAAAAAAACAAAAAGCTGTTCTAAATTATTCTGTTTTTTTTTGTTGCTTTTTGCGAAAGGATACATTTTCTTGAAGTTGCTGTGCTGGCCACTCTTACATGAATTTGTAACTACATAAATTAACTTGTGTTTGACAATTATTGATTCCTGATTCCTAACTTACACCACTGAGGACAGGTGTGTTGTAGAAGTATTGAACCATTATTATAAGATGACAGTGCACATGAGCCTGCTTTCTCATGATCCAGAGAATTTACTGCCTTAATAATTTGTGTATTTGTGGAGTTGCAGAGTTCACTTACAGGCACAAACCCAAATACTTCATTTACCCAGAATTGATTATGTTTGTGTTTCAAAGAGAGGAGAGATCAAAACTTGTGTTGTGTCACTGCTGTAACATCTGCTGTATTTTATGCCTCTTGTTTATCAGTTGCTGGTTTTTTTTTTTTCAAAGTTTCGTTCCCTCCTTCCCTGCTTCTCCATTTTTCCCTTTTCTTTGAATCAGATCTATGTTATCATAAATATTTTGATCTTCCTTACAAGACACAGTATTTTCCCGGTGTTCTTCTTGTAAGAGAGGCGTTGGTGGCATAATGATCAGAGAGCCTGCCCTGAGATCTGCAGGAACCTTTCTGTTGTTAGTTTGAGCCTATCACTGATACCTTGACACTTTTTTTTTTATGAAACACACACACACTTACACACACTTTCACACACAAGCAAGGAGAGAGCTGGGAATATTTTGAGGCTTTGGAATTAATTAGCAAATGTTAAATTGTTTTTGTAGCCATGTATAATAATATAATATTATAATTATTGGTGCCATAAATAATGTATGGAAATTTTCCCTGCTTCGGTTAAACACCAAAATAAATGATTAAAAAAATCTCAACCTTTTCACCGAATCATAATATGCATTGTCTCAGTGTGATTGTTGAAATTGGGCTCCAGTTTTGTTTTGTGTTCAATGTTTGTCATGTAGGATAAATAGAACAGGTTTTATTGGCTGAATAACTTTTCCTCAGCAGACTCTTGACTTGTATCCAGAAATTCTCCCTTCCTCAGCGTCCCTTGCCAAACAAACAAAACTGATAATTGACGAAACTAACATTAACACTGACGTTTGTCTCATGACGAACAAAAGAAAAACTGACAATTGACGAAACTAGTGTTAACACTGACATTTGTCCCTTGACGAACAAAGGAAACTAGCATTAACACTGACGTTTGTCTCATGACGAACAAACAAAACTGGCAATTGATGAAACTAGTGTTAACACTGACATTTGTCCCTTGATGAATAAACAAACTAGCATTAACACTGACGTTCGTCCCATGACGTATAAAAAAAAAACCTGACAATTGACGAAACTACCGTTAACACTGACATTTGTCCCTTGATGAACAAACGAAACTAGCATCAACTCATGACGAACAAAAAAAAACAACTGACAATTGACGAGACTAGAATTAACACTGACATTTGTAACGCGTTCTGTCAAACCGGCGCATAAGGTACCCTGGCCTATTTTGAGATATTGCAGTGTAAACTTAATACACTATTTTTTTAGCTAAATTTTTTTATTGCATATTTCGATCCTAAATACATAAGTCGTGAGTTTGTTATGAAAAAGCAACGTTTTTGAGTTTGAAAATACACTTAATACGGCATTTTTTTGACAGAGGTCTAAATCTTGATCGAGAATTACGCTAATCATAACCTTTTTTACCAATGATTTTGGTCATTAATCAACAAGCCCCTCTGGCATTGTTTAGTATCACTGTAATCGGGAAAACCTAAATTTTCTAAATATAGCACTGTTTTTGAATAGATATAAATTAAATGAACTCATAAATAAATTATTGTGCAATATCTTCTGAGACTGCATTTTTCCTTTGTTTTGCATTGTTGCGGTGATTAATGGAATGTATAATGTGCTTTAAAATAAAGAAAACTGCAAGAAATAGTGTGAAATTTTGTGTGAGTGTCAAGCATTATGTGCTTATTGTGACTGCCAAGTTTTGTAGCTCTCGAATAATTAGAACCTATTGGTTGCTATGGAAATATATTCAAAATTTTAAACTCAGTTTTCTCAATAAAATGAGTTTTTGCTTTTCACGTACCAACCATCTTCAAATGTCCATAGCTCAGCCAAAAATTATCCAATTGACATAAACTTGGTGTCAAATTAAAGCTTAAGACCTGAACTATACAATGGTACAAATATCTCAAAACAGCCCAGGGGTACCTTATACCCCGTTTTGACAGAACGCATCACATATGTCCCTTGATGAGCAAACGAAACTAGCATTAACGTTCGTCTCATGACGAGCAAAAAAAAAAAACCAACAAACTGACAATTGTCGAAACTAGTGTTAACACTGACATTTGTTCCTTGATGAACACACGAAACTAGCAATAACACTGACGTTTGTCTCATGACGAACAACTTGAAGAACAAATGAAACTAGCATCATTTTCACTGACAAGTGTTTGTCTCATGACGAACGAACAAAAACTAACATTAGTAACAATTGCTCTGACGTTTGTCGCTTGTCGAAAGTTCAAGACTAAGAAGATAATGATGATGATAAAAAGACAAAAACAACAACAACAACAACAACAACAACAACAACAACAAAAACAGTAATAATAATAATAATAATAATAATAATAATA
>BLXT01003974.1:268311-278960 GCA_019648995.1 Plakobranchus ocellatus | reverse complement strand
ATAAGTAGAGTTTGAGTCATTTGATGTAGATTGAGAGATTGAGAAGAAGTGGATTTTTTTTTAAGTTCAAAGAAAAAAGAAAAAGGAGATGTTGTGGATGGAGAGAACAATAAATAGGAAAAAAAGTCACGGAAAGTTACCGGTTATGGAACTGTTACTGTAAATAACTGTCACTTTCAATCCTCTAACCCTCATCAGAATGTTGAGAGCTGTGGACCAAGCGTATGTAATTCACAAGACATCGGAGGAAGGCAAAGGTCGTCACACTATGGCGTAATATTATACCCTTGACGACACATGCTTTATCAAGTATTGATGGTCATCATCTGGTGCCTGTATTAGGACAACACAAACTCGCCTTGATTGGTCAGCTTGTCTAGGGTGGAATATAGAGCTATCCCATCGGGCAGTAGACAAGCTTCATCACACCGGAGGGTGGACAGTTACTGGTTCATGTATGACAGAATATTGTTATTGTCCAGCAAACATGCGTAACTATCTGTCTATCTCGTTTCATTTTAGTGAACCGTTAACGCCATGCTTTGTTACTACTTTACGATGTTGCGCACTAAATCTTTCGTCACCCACAACCATTCTGTTACACCATGGTATCTTATGGAGGCGTGCGGAGCTTATGTGTGGTGAAAGAATCTCTCTTACGGCACGGAAAAAAATTATCAGTTCCCTAGTCTTGTGAATACCCCCTGTCCACTTGAAAATCATCTCAGACGGCAAGGACAATAATTATCAGTTCCTCAGTTGTGTGAATACCCCCTGTCCACTTGAAAATCATCTCAGACGGCACAGACAATAATTATCAGTTCCTCAATTTTGTGAATACCCACTGTCCACTTGAAAATCATCTCAGACGGCACGGACAATAATTATCAGTTCCTCAGGTTTGTGAATACCCCCTGTCCACTTGAAAATCATCTCAGACGGCACGGACAATAATTATCAGTTCCTCAGTTGTGTGAATACCCCCTGTCCACTGGAAAATCATCTCAGACTTTAAGACCCTCGTAGGGCCAGAGCGTCGGTACATGGCTTGAACACGAATCCACGATTAAAAAAAAACTTTAATTTTAAATTTTAAACTACAGATTCGAGGGTGGATGCCTTTTTGAAAATCTCAACAAGAAATAATGTCTCTGAAGTGCCAACTGTGTCAAATATAAACGACTGAAAAGACTATTCATCGGGAAATCCCATAATGTAGGTCCCAATAATTCCTACCCCAATTACAGATCGTAGCGGATTTCGGGTAAAATTGCACTGTTTAAAACAACCAGATTGCAGCGCTTTTATCTCGTCTCTTCATTTCAAGGCAATAAAGAAAGCAAAGGGACCAAAACATTGAGACTCGAAGATAGAAAAGACAGTAACTTGACTTTTTCTGGTCTTATCTGCACGAGTGGTGCAGGAATCGAGTGCTGTTGGTGAACTTTTAAGCACATGATTAATCCATGGGGAATGACTTCCGGATTAGAAGAGTGCTGCGGAAGATTGCAGTCCTAGCTTAGCTCATTTATATAGGGTTATCTCTATGGCTTAGCATGATCTAGAAGTTACTGACAAGCTAAGCAAGGCAATTTGAGCCTGCAGTTAAATTTCGTGCGCATTCATTTCAGTGTGTGTGTGTGTGTGTGTGTTCAATGACGCTTATACCTTTTTTCTAAAATATCTCTCTGCATTTAAAAACTGAATGGAATTACCATGAAAAGGAATCAGAAAACATAATCTCAGAACAAACAGAAAATAATCACCTTAAAGGTAAATCGATATTTCAAAATCCTTTCATGTGGTTTTTAAAAGCCCTGTGTTTTAAACAAATCCATACGTGTATTCAAACTAGCCGTGGCTTTTTGTCTAATTTTTTCTATAACACGATACATTTTGTCTTAGACAGAAAACAACACTGGGAATTGAATGAAGGACACTGGAGACAATTGCCCGGCTTGTCCTCTGTTCCTTATAAATATTCAGACAGCTTTTTTAGAGTCTTTGTCATTCTAACAGGCTATTGTACTAACACACGCAAAGCTCGTGTTTATTTCTGTTTTATTCCGAATCTTCAATCAGTTGGGGGAATTTTTTTTCACAGTCTTGACAAAAATGGCGTGGTTAAACGCAAGCTTTTTAACGGTTTTTAATGTGTGGTTGTTAATGGTCTCTAGAGATCTAATTTTAACTGATTAGTTTTGTTTGTTTGTGTGTGTTTTTCTCCTTTTTTAACGGTTTTCAAGAGATGTTAACCCGACATGCGTGGGTTAAATCGTACTGTCTACAGGGTGCTTGTACTCCTTTCGTAAGGACAAGTTTAATTTATTTTATTTTATAACATTTTGGTTTTGTTTTGTTTTGTTTTGTTTTGTTTTGTTTTGCTTTTTTTGTTTTGTTTTGTTTGGTTTGGTTTGGTTTTGACAGATAGGTAGATAGATAGATAGAGAGAGAGAAAGAGAGAGAGAGCTTGAGGGAGAGGCGAGAAAGAAGATGTGAGTGTAGATAGAAAAAAAAATTAACATGCAGACAGACAAACACACAGATAGACAGACAGATATATTACAAAAAAATTTGACACGTGAGAACATAACGAAAATTATCCCTAGAATTCCGTTAGAACGCACAAATAGTTCATGTCTCAATAAGGCCTTGACTCTAATCACTTCTACAACAAAACTGACGATTTCAAACACACGTTTCCATGGATACACGGACTTTGCGTGTGTTCGCCTTTTTGTACATTCTTTTTCTTCCATCAAGGGGACCTTGCTGGATAGCGAGCCTGCCCTGAGATCTGCAGGGATCCTTCTGTCGCGGGTTCGAGTCTCGCCACCGTCGCCCAGGCCTGAAGGAGGGCCTGAAAGGCCTAAAATCACCTTGTTGTGGGCTGGCTATACTCAGAAACCAAAACAACACCACATCTATCACCACATCTATCAAGACCAAAACTTTAATTTAGAATTTTATTCACGGATCAGCAAGCTTTAAATTCTTATCCACGGCATCAAGAGAAAGCAAAATCCTTTATAGAAGCATACCGATGATATCCCACCGCACTTGTAATAATAGACAAACGAGGCTGTTATTTTAAATGACCTACGAAAATCAACGCTCTCAAGAAGCCCCTGTTGACACGACAGACCCCGTGACATTTCCACTTCTTTGGGATTAAGTTATTTAGATAGATTCAGATCCAGATGATCCGGTGTAACGATAATGTTGGTTTATCTACAGCAAAAACAATTGCTGTTGTTGCTGACTTAGAGTCAGCAATTAGACTGTCTGGATGGACTGTTAGGAGGGTTGAGGGAGGGGCAGGGGGTAAGTGGTGGTACAAGTGGTGGATGTGTGAATATTTTGGGAATGGGAGGTGAGTTTGTATTCGCTTTGTTGATTTCTCAGGTAAAATAACCACAAGACAATGTTTCGATCTGGCTACAAGATAAGATTGGCATTGGGCTACCTAACGGGTCGCTGGAGGTTAATGTGTTTGTCTGTAACTTACTGTGTACCAGGCGGTGAACATCCCTTCTCTCTACAGCAGCCGAGTCAGTACTGGAGAGAGACAGAGCTAGATCGAAATCTTGTTTCGTATACCAGCAGTGCTGTTGTGGCTTCGGTTTTTCTTCCATTAAGTTCTAAAAATTATTTTGATGGTGCTAGCTCAGTCTCAGCGTACTGTTGCTTTAGTTTCGCATTGCCGCAAAAATCTACTGTGTAGACGCAGTTTCGCATTGTTTTCTCGGAAATCTTTTTGAATAATATTATTATTTGTTTTGTCTTCATTTCAATGTGTGACTAGCCCTCGAATTTGTGACTCTATAACCTGCAACAATAAGATCCTATTTGTTCTCTAGATTTAGGGAAGCTATCACCGCAGGCGGGATAGCACTGAATAAATGAAATATAATTATATCGATACAATTGCTGTAGCACGAACTTCCGACTCTAGATAAATTCACAGGTTTTACATGGAAGGATAGAAAAGTAACAAAAATGCGGGGGCACAACCATTGCTATCAGCTTTGTGGGTTTGAACTTGAAAATTGGTTGTCTTAGCTTAACTGACTCCCGAAGGAGCGACTATATTATAATAGGCCTAACACTAAACAGCCTTTGGGATTTGATGTTAATGATATAGAACCAAGTAAATGTCAAGTTTTTTACATAGAAGTTCATCACACTGAGCTCCGTCTGTCCAAACCTGTGCAGATATCGGGTATCCAAGGTTTTGTAAAACTTCCAGCTTTCTTCCTTTTTTTTTTCTTTTGCAGGGCGCGGGTTCAAAAAGATAGAAAAACCAAATGAATGGTTTTGTGACGTTCCGTGTTTTGTTTTTTTTTTTAAGATTTTCTGTTTCCGCTAAAATCAGTTTTATTTTAATGGCTCTTTTTTCGACAGGACAAATTATTCTATTAGCTAAGCTGATGATAGAGGCTCGATGGTAAGTTACAGTGTGGGAAAAATGCAAAGACACACAAGGGAAAATTGCCAGAGTTTGCCCTTTTTTCAATTTTTTTCAAAAAAAATTATCATAGCGTGTTTCGTCAAGACATCTCTGAAATATCCAGACTACGAAGCTCAAAGCAAACGCAGCTCGGATACAATAATGATGAATTTGACTGTAGTATTTCAACAGGGTGTGACGAAAGCAATAAAGCAGCATCACCCGACTCATAACAGATCTATGTGTGAAACAAAACAACACCATCACCCGACTCATAACAGATCTATGTGTGAAACAAAACAACACCATAGCGCCAATGGAAACAACAACTTCAATGAAAACATCTAAACAACTACTGAGTACAATAAACAGAAACAGAACACAGGAACCAACCGTGAGTTTGCAGCCACAGTGAAATGATAGGAACAACATTCAAACAAAAAAACCCGCAACAATCGAAATGCGATTGGTCATGGTTAGAGTGTTCAAAGGTCAGCGGGGGTCAGCGGTTTGAAGCGTACACAAGGTTACAATACGATAAAGGCGTTTGGCTATCAATATTTGATACAAATACCATGAAAATGTGAATCCATAAGGCTGTATCCGTTCACAGCCTTTTATGATGCTGTGGCTGCTTCTCGTCCTGCCTTTCTCTGTCTACCTTTCTCTCGCTCTGTATCTATCTGCCTGTGTCTCTTTCTCTCGCTCTGTACCTGTCGGTTTGGCTCTCTTTCTCTTACTTTCATCTCTCTCTCTCTCTCTCTCTCTCTCTCTCTCTCTCTCTCTCTCTCTCTCTCTCTCTCTCTCTCTCCCTCTCTTTTGTTATTTGTCCATCTGCCTGACTGTCTGTCTGTCTGTCCATACGTGACCGTATGTCTCTGCTTGTCGTTTTCTATTTCTCTATTTTTCCCCATCTATTTCCCTATCGCTCATTAACTCTCTAACTTACCTCCATACCGCCCACTTGCATCATCACCCCTTTTCATACTGTCTGTCAGTGAACCAAACTCGGGCGCATCATACTTAAATGTATAAAGACAATTGGAAACATTTGTTCACTCGCTTTTTTTTTTCGTGTTCTTGTTCACAAGTTCTATTACTTTTTTAATAAACGGGAGTTAAGTAGAGAACTATTGTTCCACTTTATTTTTTTCTTTTATTTATTCCATTTTTCATTATTTTAATTGAATTCTTAACGCAAACGACAAGAACTGTAACATGGAAGTAACACGGCCTCCTTGGAATAACTGACATTTCCCCCGATCAAAGAAATAAATCTCACACAAGGCCATACTGGCCTTTTTCAGACTACACCTGTAATTAATACAGAAAATGGCTTATTCACTTTTCTTTGCCAAAAAGAATTGAACTTCAAAAGTTTCAGTTATGAAATGTGCTAATCTTTAAATACAAAAGTGTAAGAGCTCTCTCTGGAGCTCTCTCTCTCTCTCTCTCTTTCTCTCTCTCTTTCTCTCTCTCTCTCTCTCTCTTTCTCTTTCTGTCTTTCTTTCTTCCTCTATCCTTCTTTCTCTTTCTCTCCTCGCCCCTTCTCTCTCTTCTCTTATTTCTCATTCGCAGTCACCGCACTAAGGGGCGTGTTTCATAAATTCTCAGTCTTGACAGAGGATTGATTCAAAGAAACCCTTGAAAAGTTTCTTGCAAGTTTTAACAAAAGCTTTCCCTTGTCTTTTTCCATTGTCAGCCTAGTTAACCGATTCTCCCCCCCAAAAAAAAAAATAAATTGATCGTACATGGACAGCATAAGACTTAATTTATCTGACAGGAGACGAGCATTGGACTCGATGTTGCTCTATAAACCAGGCAAATCGCGAGCAAATTAATTTTAAAACTTTTTTTGTTTTTAGGACGAGGTTAGATTTAGACAGTTGCACGCACGGAACAGCTTCAGGTATAATATATATAGAGAACGACACAAGACAAAAGACACGCCTGACAAAGGAACAGCAGAAACAGTGCCTTGATCTTTAGTTAACCTAGTTTAATAATGCCCTAGGTGTGACTCCACCCTTTTGTCCTCATCTACCAGAATTGCGTGTCTTCTCACTTGTCCTACCTCTTCCCCCGTCCCCAAAATTCCAAGCCATTGATTCCTTTCAAGTGATCAACTCTACCCGTCTTTCACACATCTTTGAAAAACCACAAATAACAATGATCTCCTCAGATTAATGAAGTCCTTTTCAACAGGCTATTTCACCTAGTCTTTTATCGGCACAAAGTGTGAAGATTTCCGTTCTTTATGTCTCCAAATATCAAAGGTAGGGAAAAAATCTGAGATTTGGGGATAACAAATTAGGTGACCGGAGGAGCAGAGAGAAACGGGGATCAGAAAATTAATAAGGTATTCCAAATACAAAGAGGATAAAGGAAAGAGGTCAGGCCAAAGGCTATAACAGAAATCCATGTCACAATGGCAGACTTATAGATCCAAAAACCAGGTGTCCTCATAGATGCCTTCATTGCTTTGATTTTATTTTTGTCTTAAGTGTAGCCCTATACAGTCTGGCCACAATAAGGTGAACTTAGGCATTCAGGCCCTCCGTCAGGTTAGAGCGCCAGTGGCGGGGCTCGAGCCCACGACAGAGGAGCTCCAGCAGATCTCAGGGCGGGCTCCCTATCCACTGTGCCACCAATGCTCCTTGTTGCTTTAATGAACTCCGGCTTTTTAGCACTGATAAAAGAGCTATGCTAATCCATTAAGATACTACTAGGTTAGATTGAGTATAAAAAGGTTGGTGTCTAAGGAACAAAAAAGGCGTTTAGAATAAATATAGAGTGAGATTAGACTCAAGCGCGCCAGTTACCTGCCTTCGTTAGACGTCATTTGCTTTAACAATCTTAGACTTGAAAATTTGCTCAAATTCATAATAGTTACAGAGGCAGAGAAAGAGAGAGAGAGAGAGAGACAGAGAGAGAGAGAGAAAAGGAGATTGGGGGGAGTAGAAAGAGAGAGAGAAAATAGGGATAGACAGAAAGAAACAGGAAGAGAGGGGAAAGACGGAAGAGACAAACAGAGACAGAGACAAACAGTGAGCGAGAGGGAAAGAGAGAGAGAGAGAGAGAGAGAGAGAGAGAGAGAGAGACAGACAGACAGACAGACAGACAGACAGACAGACAGACAGAGACAGAAAGAGACAGACAGAAACACACAGGCAGAAAGACAGACAGAGACAGTTCACCTTGTCTTGGTGGTTAGTCCAGAGAATGGCAAGAAGAAATGGGCAGACAGGCAGAAAAACGAAAATTTAATATCATTATCAACAGATATACGTATCGTGCCTACCTTAATATCACGATCCTATAACATAAAATGACAACAGTGTATTAAGTAAAATCATTACTACTACTACTACTACTACTACTACTACTACTACTACTACTACTACTACTACTACTACTACTACTACTACTACTTCTATTACTACTATTACTACAACAACTACTACTACTACTACTACTACTGCTTCCACTACTACTATTACTACTATTACTACAAATGCCACTACTACTACTATTGTTACTAATGCTACTACTACTACTACTACTACTACTACTACTACTACTACTACTACTACTACTACTACTAGGCCTACTACTAATGATAATAATAATAATAATAATAATAATAATAATAATAATAATAATAATAATAATAATAATAATAATAATCAGCGTCATAGCGTGGGTAACATTAACGCACGAAAATTATTACATAATCATGACGTACAATCCTAGATGAAGTAGATTAAGTAGACATTTCCGCATTGCACAGAGAACCGCAGCGCCTGCTATATAGAAATATCACACGCTATCACCTGGAAATCAAAGAAACACAGCATCTGTTATCAGATGGATATCTTTTCTCGCTGAAAGTAGCTACACCACTTGAGGTCCATTACACAAATCCCTTTCTTCCTCTCACCTTCAGTCATCAGCCAGCAATTCCTGAGTCCACTGTGTGTTTATTAGCAACACTATATAACAGTGCGCCCTATTAATAGCTGAAGTGGACTGGACAAGATTGTAAAGACTCTAGATCTAGTCACTGATAAATCTCAACCAATATTGTTATCATTATGAGCATACTACATATTTCTGCGGTGATCGACGGGGACGGGAAGCCCTCAGTTCCCAAGCAGACGATAATTGCCGTGATAACAGGAGAGAAACAACAACAGGCGACTGCCTCCCGAGCGGCACGCACACCTGGTAGTAAGTGCTACAATATAAACTATAGACATGGCTAGAGGGATAAGGGTGAGGTGGGGGGGGGGGGCGAATGAAAAGAAACAAAAGGGTTGTGTGAATGATCGACAGATTTAAACAATACAGGAGTTTGAAATTAGGGCGTCCTGATTGGGCCCCCTGTCAATGTTAGCAAAGACGAGGTGGTGGGCCGTTATCTTTTTAAAATGAACATTAAACCATGCTTTTGGTTATCTTTCTACAAAATATGAGCGGTAACATCGCCAGTTTTTTGGTTTTTTTTTTTAACTGGGGAACCTAAAGTGTGAGGGGTTTTAAATTTTTTTTTTTTTTTTTTTTTTGAGTTTGGGAATCAAATTTCCAGAACTTGGTTTACTGACAGCTCAGTGCCGATCTCTGCTACAGCTGCTGATTGTGTGACGTGACAAAGCCTGGTCTTCGCTGTCCCTGATCACCTGACCGACTTCAGTGAATACAAAGCCTCGGGCAGGCTACCACTGGCTATCTGATCTAGACCTGGTCAGTAGTATAGACCTGATCGCAAGAGCAAGCTCAATAGCGCAGATCTAATGAAGCATTATCGAGTATTTTATTGACAACATACTTTTATTAAAGTTATCCTCGATAATCTTTCGGTCGTATAGCTTTCAGTAGCTATTTAAACTATTCCAATAACCGAGCAACCCCCAGCAGAATGTTATTGATTCCCTCAGTTTTCTTAGTCTCCTAAGTCGTAATTTGCTGTTCCATCACGCATGAACCGCCCGCTGAGAGACTTGAAGTCCTGGCCTCACCTACACTTGAGAAGATTAAGAAAGATCTATCCCCTCAAGTAAACAACTTGTAATTGACTTCCATAATCCATCGGAAGGGTTGTGGTCAAGCATGCTGGACAGCCGGGCTTTCTCAGTGGAGTTTGACCAAGAAACATCAGTCTACTAACCCAATGGACCTTACCCGGTCAAGAGAGGACTTAAATTCTTGCCTGAAAGGCTTTCCAAACCGAGAGGACTTTATTGAGGTGCAATGCTCATACATGAGTTCGCGTATACCTACACGTTCTCATATCTATAGGCTGGAGCTCAGATTAGAGAGAAAGTGGCCAGACGCTAAAGCTCTTTTTTTTTTCAAATTAAAGTGTAAAAACATAAACATTCATTCTGTCGAGCCCACTGCCTTTTGCTAGAACTTTATTGTGGAGTGAGATGTGGGTGAGTGGCGGAAAGGGAAGGGAAAAAAGGGAAAAGGNNNGGGGGGGGGGGGAAGGGATGAGCATGATCTGAAGACACTCTTAACCCTCCTCACTTCCATTCAAATTACCTAACATCGGAGCCAAGCAAGGGTCAAATTCTTAGTTCATCAACAATGGCAAGGAGTCAGATGGGTCTGTCAGGAAAACAAAGTTTGTGTTGATTATCCAGTCATGTTTGCGAACGATTAAAGCTATAATGGATGTGAATGGCTTTGAACTTGATCCCTTCAGATCCAAACCTACGGTGACTCCTTCTCTAACAATCACGGCCTTTTTTAACAAAGCATTGGTGGCACAATCGATAGTCAACCTGCCCTGAGATTTGCAGGAAACCGTTTGTCGCGAGTTTGGGTACAAGCAGTCCTCTACGGCGGTCCTGATCTGGAGGAGGCCTGAAAACTTGAGCTCATCCTGAGTTATATAATATGCACAAAAACTTATCTTCTTTTAGCCAAGTGCAGACCGAAAATTGATATCGTTGGAAGCGTCTTATAGTTGTGATTTGTTTCGCGCTTACCGCTGGATCTTACAAGCGCTAAGAGAGAACGAGAGAACGAGAGAGAGAGAACGAGAGAACGAGAGAGAGAGAACGAGAGAGAGAGAACGAGAGAACGAGAGAGAAAGAGAGAACGAGAGAGAGAGAGAGAACGAGAGAGAGAGAACGAGAGAACGAGAGAACGAGAGAGAGAGAACGAGAGAACGAGAGAGAAAGAGAGAACGAGA
>BLXT01003974.1:235172-253085 GCA_019648995.1 Plakobranchus ocellatus | reverse complement strand
AAACTTTGGAGAGACAGCAAATTGAACAAAAAGATGTAGTGAGCCACTTGCAACAAGGGATCGGAATTCGCCGTTTAACCTCTTTTATCCATTTTCCAATGCACTGAGAGGCCTAAATGGTAGCAATTACAGTTTTGTTGGGGTTTTTTTCGATTGCACTCCTACTTTCAAACTTGTATGCCCACAATATAGCACTGTATGGTTATGTAATAAATAAATATTTCATTAGTAGAGTTAGACATAGGCCTATACTTTGGTTGCTATGTGATGTGTTCCTCATATATATATAAAATATGTATATATATATATATATATATATATATATAATATGTATATATATATAATATATATATATAGAGAGAGAGAGACAGAGAGATAGATAGATAGATAGATAGATAGATAGATAGATAGATAGATAGATAGATAGATAGATAGATAGATAGATAGATAGGCCTAAAACTGTGTGAAAAAAAATCATAATGTTCTACTGAATGGTTTTAATACATATTATCTTTTACCAAAACATGTAGCCATAAAACAAAACAAACAGAATGAACCACATACATTATGGCGGTAGATGTACTAAAATAAAATGTTATTTTTGCCTAACATCCACCCCTCTTAGTTTTCGTTAAATTCTCACTGTGAAAATTTATCTCCAAAAGCGTTGATATCAATTTCTTCAATTACTTAGTTTTATAATATAATTTTAGGCCTATTTCTTTTATTGAGCATTTTTTTCCTTACCTATTTTTAACACTATTAACCTACAACTGATTATTAAGAACACACAGAAGGTAGTTAATTACTTTGTAATAAGGAAATGTGTTTACTTACAATAAAATCCTTGGATGCTTTAATCCATAACGTAGAGGTCCTGTATACACATGAATGTTAAGTTCAGCTCAAAGTAATCAATATCAAAGATTGATTCTTATTGTCCTCAATTGTTATGTCAACGTATATTGCTATTTACAGACAAATGAAAAATAATAAATCTGTTGTAAAATCCTACTGGAGGTGGTAAAGTGTGAAACTTCGATCATTGTGTGTATTTGATATGTAATATGAATGATATCTGTGTGCCATATTGTCTCTGTGAAATTCTGAGCAGTTGTATGTCCATCGTCATTAGATCTGACCCAGTGTTGTCTTCTGCAGCGCTGAGTCCAGCGGGTGGAGTTACGGTGGATTAGGACTTGTCTTCGGCAGCCCTGAGACAAGCGGGTGGAGTCACGGTGGATTAGACCTTGTCTTCTGTTGCTCTCTATGCAGGCGGACTGTGACGGTAACTAAACACACGCACACAAACACAGGGAAGGGGGAAGGCGAGAGAGAGAGCGGAAGAGTGAGGGAGAAGGGAGGGGGAGAGAGTAGGAGAAGGAGAGAGAGAGTAGGGGAAGGAGAGAGAGGAAGAGAGAGGGAAAAGGGAGGGGGAGAGAGAAGGAGAAGGAGAGAGAGAGTAGGGGAAGGAGAGAGAAAAAGAGAGAGAGGAAGAGAGAGGGAAAAGGGAGGGAGGAGATAAAGGAAAAGGAGAGAGAAAGAGAAAGATAGAGGTGGAAGGAAAGGAGAGAGAACGGCAGAGTGAGGGGGAAGAGAAGAAGAGATGAGAAAGGGAGGTTAAAAGAGAGGGAGAGAGAGATAAAGAGAGAGAGGAAAAGGGAGGGAGAGAGAGAGGGGAACAGTGAGGGGGAGGAGACAGGGAGAGAAAGAGGCGAGAATGAAAGAGAGGGGAAAAGAGAAAGATAGATATATAGAGAGAGATAGAGATAGAGACAGAAGAGGTATACAGAAAAAAAACAGGAGGATAGACACAGAGACAAAGAGACAAAAAGGCAAAAAGGCAGAGAAAGAGAAGAAGAGAAATGTATGTGACAAGAGAAGAAAAGACGGTGGGATGCTGACATATGGGGGGGGGGGGGGGGNNAAGGGCAGCGGCGCAAGCGCGGACAGAGCGGCCGGGTAGCAGAGAAGGAGGGAAAAGTAAAGGATGAAAAAGGCAGAGAAGTGAGAGAAAGGGAGAAAAAGAAATGTAGGATGGTACAAAGAGAGTAGCGAGTAGTATATGCAGAGAAAGAGAGAGGCAGGCAGACAGACAGACAGACAATCAGACAGAAAGACAGAGGCATAGACTGAAGAAGAGGAAAGACACGCAACTGAAAATACTAGCAAATACACTGTAGTCAGAAAACAAGAGAGGGTGAGAGCAAGAACGAGAGAGAAGGGGAGAAGGAAGCAAAGAGATATAGGTAGTAGAGAGGGAGATGGAAAAAGGATAGCAACAAAGCAAAGTAGATAGAGAGGTGAGAGAAAAGAATTTAGAATGTTGGAGAGCAAAACAAAGAGCATAATGTTTTATCTTGTGCGGGAGAGAGAGAGAGAGAGAGACAGAAAGAGAGAGAGAGAGAGGAGGGGAGGGAGGGAGTTTTTATTTTTACCAGTCCTATACACAGAAATAAAAATTAAATATAATCTAGTGTTAAAATATTAATTCTGAAACATGATCAATGACTTCCATCAGGTCAAGACCAAAGCTGACGTCATATTCTGCCTTTGACCCCCACAGCCCTGGTCAATGTCTCCTCAAGACCAGCACTTCAGAGATGTATAATGGTTAATAGTTATCGATAAACTCGCCACGCCATGACTGCCCAGGCAGCTGACCGGTCCGCCATAACCGATCAAGCGTGGATCCAAGCAATAGCCTTATAATCCATGTCCACTGTTAGTCAGTTTCCGACAACTTCAAGGCCGCTGAAACTGACCGAACTGCAGCCACTACCTGAACAAGAAGAGATTAGAAATAGACGGTGACAGTTGACCGCAGCCACAGTGTTCTTACAGCTGTGGGAGGATCGGGAAAGCCCATGGCTTGATCCCTTTTGCCATGATCCAGTGGTTGATCTTTTGGTCACATAAATGGCGAAGTTGTTGTTGTTGTTGTTGTTGTTGTTGTTGTTGTTGTTGTTGTTGTTGTTGTTGTTGTTGTTGTTGTTGTTGTTAATGATTTTATATTATTATTATCACTATCATCATCATCATCATCATCATCATCATCATCGTCGTCGTCGTCGTCGTTGTCGTCGTCGTTGTCGTCGTCGTCTTCGTTGTTATCATTTGTACTTGTAGTGGTGGTGGTAGTATAAGTAGTAGTAATATCATTATCATTATCATCATTTTCATTTTTGTTAAAGTATAACACTGATTCATAAAGACATATTCATGGGAAGTTCTGAAAACATTAAACTGGTTATTTATAGAACATGGGACTAATTTGAGATGAACACAAATTGCTCACTCTTAGTTTTAAAGTAACAGGCCGTGATAAGACCCTTCAACACTAAAATATAAACCACCATGGAAAATTATAAGCAGGTCTCAATCTAGATTGCAGATATCTCGTACCGAAAAGCTTATTATAATTAAAGATGGCTGCGCTAAACGACTTGGTTCTGCTAGTGTGCAGTTGCAGGAACAAAATAATAGTGTGGTAACGTTCAGAGGAGATAACTAGTGTGTATCTTATAATGCATTTGCATTTTACTCGATAGTTTCCCTTAAACCTTTACCTATGCTTTGATGACATCGAATCGAGCCACAACCGTGCTTTTGGGTTGTTTTTTTATTGGTTTTTTTTCGGCGGAGTTGCAACCACCCAAGATGTTTTAGAATTAGTTCCGCAACTTTCACTTTCCTCTTTTGATTAGTTTTGGGACAAAAAGGATGTCTGCAAATTTGTGCTAAACTTTGACATGTCTAGTTTGCTATTTGAGCTTCATATCATATTAGAGAGTACTTTAAATTCACTTTGCGTCTTATTCTAAAAATCTATTCCATATCTTTAATTCTCTAGCGTAGAAAGGACGGCCTTTGGATGTTGTTATCTTTAAACACACACAAACCAGAACTTAATTTTTTTTTTTTTAAGATCACAGCTACGGTGAAATAGTGGGTGGGAAGGTTGTCGGCATTTGACGCTTTTCTTGTAATTACAAGATTCTTTTACTTTTAAAGTAATTTTTCAGTATTCAATAAAGGCTAGTTATGTTTTGTTTTGAAAAACATGAAGATTTAATTAGATTCGATTCATTTCAGAACCCTAAGTAATCGTTTGAATGCAGAAAAATTAATCGATACTGTAGCGATTTCCCTTTCAGGTAAAGAAATCCGGCAAACGGGATACCGATTATTGAAGTAATCATATCCCTAAATCATATGCTGCACCTATCCCAAAAAAAAACACACATTCCCCGACACAGAGTCTAAAATTGATACATATATTTCATGGGGCAAACAACAATTTTCAGAAACGTTTAATCAGAACATTTTGTTAATATAAAGCATTCCAAACGTGTAAATAGGGTAATGAGAGGTATAGGTTAAAAAACAAGTAAATCAAAACACGCGGTATCATAAAGACTAATCTAGCCCAGTAAAAAAAAATTATTATCTCTTTATAACAGTTTCAAAAGTAAATCTAAGACTGGCTTTGGGGAAAGGGGAGGGGAAGGGCGGGGAAGAGGGGGGGGGGGGGGGGGGGGGGGGGGGGGGGGGGGGGGGGGGGGGGGGGGGGGGGGGGGATTGGGATGGAATGGGGAGAGAGGTTGAGGGTAAATTGCAATGAAGGATATTGATCTTCAGATCAGTTCAGTTGAGTCGAATGTCGCATATGACATTTTCGAGAGAAAGTAACTTTAGTTTTCCCCTCTTTGAAGTGGATTTTCCAATATTTAAAAATCCCATCCATATCTTGGGTGAGAATCAACATCGCAATGTCCAGTTTTGAGCTTCTCAGAACGCAGTGTTCGGCTGTTTCAATGGTTTGGGATGTTCGCAATGCAAGTGTTGAATCATGCAGACTGGCCTAGAGGTCCTTGTGTAAACAAGGAACTCGATAGTACGAAACACTGTTTACACTGTATATAGGCGCAATGAGCTCATGCATTTGTCACACAGTCAAGTGTTTAGAACCGCTTAAGCAGATCTTGGAAAGGTACGCTCCTTTTCTCTATCCGCACTCGCTTTGGTGTCTCTGACCTGGAGTGACGGTTAGTCAGTTTTGGCCAGTCATGTGTTCTGTTACACTGTCGCTGACCGTCACCTGGTCGAAACATTTTCGTCCAGTTTGACTGTGGTCTGGAAACATCTCTGTCTCTATCTAAGGATCCGTGTGTTGTTTTGTCTAATAAAGCCAATGTTTGAGTGTCGACACTACTGACGCTCTCTGGCTTTGAGTCAGGAAATTGCCTTTGCAAGAGAGTTGAGTTATCCTCATCTATTCCTATTTTAGGTTTGGGAAATTCCCAAAAATGCCTAATATTTCCTGGTAGAGCTTCTATTTCCGAGAAAGGCCTGTCACATATAGATGCACCTAAACTGTTGCCGTCAGTGTTTGATATTGATGAAGAAACTATCGCGTTATCGCTCGAACGGTTTGCGTGTTTGTCAATGGCATCTGGGGAGCTGGGAAGCCTAGAGACTGTCTGTCTGTGTCGTCGCTGAGTCGCTTCAGTTGCCGACCCTGGTGAGAAATGGAGGCTGTGATTGTGGAAGCCGTGGTTCTGTTCAGCTGACGTTACTTGCTGCGCATCATTTTCAGCGTCTTCCTCATCTGACGATGTTGGCGGCAGAGAGACAAATATGGCATAGCTCGCTACGTCATCCTGTTCAGGGATCTCCTTGCTCAAAAAATCAGTATTCGAGAGAGTTTCTTCCACATCGGCACAGTCGTTGATTGTCCTTGAGTTTTCATGTTGTTTGCCGTCATAGCCAGATGTAGTCTGCTTGCCTGTCACTGCACGCTCACCAAGGAGTGGAGAAATCTCAGCGTGTGTGTCCTCACACCTGACACAATCTTCCAGGTGGTGGCAGTTGCTGTTGTGGTCCGGTAGATCTGGCATGTAGGTCAGGCAGAGACGATCCAAGTTCTCACACGCTGGCGTTTTGCACACAGTGTATGAGTTGAGCTCTGTGCCACCTTCCTGCTCTGAGCTATCACTTTGGGACCTGTCAGAACTGTCGACATGGTTACACTGGCAAGATGGCGAGTCCCAAAGACACAAGCACTCTATTGACGGAGTCGTGGAAGTTTGTGATGAGCCTGAGGGGCAGGTAAGGAATTGCTCTTCACGCTGCAGATTTTGCCTGTCTTGCGAATTTTGAAGACAACAAATTACTTGACCAGCTTCTGGACATGAGATCTGAGGGTGTAGATTTCTGGCGGGTTTCAAAAGTGCGCTGAAAGAATGACTTCTTTGTCCCGCGTATTTAAGAGTATGAGCGCTGCAAACTTTGCGACACTGCCTCAGAGAAGCATTGTCGGACTCTTTACGATTGCAGGGACTTTTTCCTGCACTAGTCCTTAGAGAGGCTCTGCCAAAGTTTGCTGACATTAGTGGTGCATGCTCAGGTGCAACCTTACACAGGAGCGTATCCCTCTCGCCAGCTAAATTGAAACGAGATTTTGCACTAATGGCATTTGAAAGCAGGGCCGGTTTACTCTTCTGTTCTGTACAGGTTATTTCGCCATTTTTCTCACAAAAATCAAACTGGTCTAATGCTTTACAATATCTGGTCCTCGATTCTGGTGGCGTCTCAGTCGTGTCCCCGCCGCTCAGACCCGAACCAGCACGTGACATGAACACTTCCTCTGTGTTGATGGAGCTGGAGTCCTCTTCAGAGCAAACGCCTACACTTCTAACCGCGACATCATCGCCCTCATTGTCGGGCTCGGTCAAGGCAGGACTGACAAACGATGGGTCCTTGAGCTCTACATCTCCTGCTGAATGGCTGACAGATAGCGGCTTGAGTTCCACATTTTCAGTTGTATGACAGACTGATGGGGACTGACCCTCCACATCTCCAGTTGAGTGACTGACAGATGGGGACTGGAGCTCTACATTTCCTGCTGAGTGACTGACAGATGGGGACTGGCCCTCCACATCTCCAGTTGAGTGAATGACAAATGGAGATTGGCTCTCTACATGTCCAGTTGAGTAACTGGCACATAGGGACTGGCCCTCCACATCTCCAGTTGAGTGAATGACAAATGGAGATTGGCTCTCTACATGCCCAGTTGAGTAACTGGCACATAGGGACTGGCCCTCCACATCTCCAGTTGAGTGAATGACATATGGGGATTGGTCCTCCACATCTCCAGTTGAGTGAATGACACATGGGGACTGGCCCTCCACATCTCCTGCTGAATGACTGACGGATTGTCCAGGAATCGCAGAATTATCACAGTTGTTCGCTGGTTCTTTCTTTGATACACAGACATTATAAATGATGTCTTCACTGGCAGCATGAACAAAAGGAGGTTGATATGGAACAGAGAAAGAGCGGTCTTCCGATGACTCTGACAGGGACGTAGCTTCATCATAGCCTGAATCGGGATTTGAGCTCTTCTGTGTGGGCTGTAGCTTTGCCCAAGCCTTTTCATCACATTTCTTGCTTTTTGCAGGCTTAGTTTCCTCCTGTAAACTACTCTGTTGAAGAGGCTGGAACATTTCTTGATTCTTCTCAGAGATGATGGCGTTTTGCCCAATGGTTGGGTTCAATAGAACAGAACCAGTGACACTTGGCGCAAATCTATCTTCACACCACAATTCAGAAGCTGCAAGTAGATTTTTCATATCCTCGGCACCGCCAAAGACTGCTCTTCTCTCACCTTGTGATGTTTTGAATGGAGTTATCCCTTTTCGTTTGGCCAAGGCAAAAGCCTTTCGCAGTGTGCTGGAGATGTTCTCCCTACAAGTCATCCGCCGCTTCTTCAGGCCAGAAATATCTTCTTTGATTAGCTTAGCATGAGACTCTGAATATTTGTTTCTAGCTTTTTCTTCGCATAGATGCTTAAGCGATGGTGGACCTTCCATGTCAGTATTCTGTTTAGGACATTGAGACTCAGTGTACAAGCACTGTATAGGTCCCCATCTGATCGGTATGTTCACAGGCAGTTTAGGCTTACAATAGCCAAGGCGCGTTAATTCAGATGTCTGAATTCGTTTGGTCATTTCATTCATTTGTATTGTTTGACCAGCTTGCGACGTCCCGATCTGACTCATGAAGTTGAGTGTTGCTGTGTCATGTGCCCCCATCGAGGATCCATCTGGCTTGTGGGAAACGTTGCTGGAGGAATTGTTAGTGGAGGTGCTCTCCACGCCTTTGCCATTTCGCCTTAGATGTTGGAGCCTTCCTTGGTCTGGTATGCTTGTTTCTTCAAGCCCTCGTCCGAAAAATTCCGCTTCGTGTTTGGCAAATTCTTGAGACATTGTCCGATGTCCGTGACGGGCTATACCAGCTGTCTCGCGAGAAGAATTCCTTTTCTGATGAACACACAAATCGGATATTCCCATTTGTTGGTGCACATCAGAGCTGGTTACACCAGTACTTTCACAGCTATAGCAAGAAAGTCCCTCATTTCTGTCCGCGCTGGCTACGTCTCCTGGAGCGACATTTCCTTGTTTATGGTTGTAAGTGATGCGGTTGTTGCTGATCCCTGGGTTCAGGATAGACTCTGGTGTTTGGTCACCTCCTGCTTCGTGCTGGGCCAGCCCGACACATCGCGTGATGCGCATCTGGCGTTTACCGTAAAAAGTGTGCACCTTCCGTAAATGTGATACGTTCTGCAACAGACACGTTAAGGCTCTGCTGCTGTCTGGTGTTTCAGTCACGTTCAGTGCTTCTCTAGATGTGGACTGGAGCCCGGAGCCAAGTTTCCTCACACTCAGCTCGCTAAGCTTCTCTGCCAGGGAGACCTGAGAAGGCAGACAGGAGATGGCCACTTTACCATCGCCTAGTGTCTTGTGTTGGCAAGAGTTGCTGATATCAGATATGCCCGAGATAAGGGAGGATACAGGTATGTGTCTCTTAGCAATGCAAGGCTTCACAGCTCGCCCGATAACTGTGCTTCGCACGATTCTCTTCTGGTCGTTTTTGGACAGTGATATTTCCTCAGAACATTTCTGCGTATGTTTACTGCTCCTCTTCCTTTCTATTGGAGTATTCGTCTCATCTACTTCGCTAAAATTATCTAGCTTTGATTTCCCCTGCCCTGTGCCCATAACGAGTTTTTCATCGCTAGCAATCGTAAGGTTTTGTTGAGTACGTGGTTGGCCTCTATGTACACGTCTTTTAAAGTGCCGTCTAAGAGAAGCCTTTTGAGGTTCCAGATTCAGTGGGGCTTCTTGTGTTAATGCAACATTGCTTGAAATCTTCGCGTCACCTTCATTGTTTTCAGGAGGCGTAGAAGATGCCATCAGCTCTCCAGGTGGAATCTTCTTACTTACAGCATTGTCGGCAACAAGTACGTGTATTGTTTCGCCTTTGCCTAAATCTGATTTGATTTTTTCAGAAACATAGTCATATTCGTCATTCCCAATTTGAATGTGATGATCTCCATCATAGGGCCCTTGCACTACGCTTTCTTTATTTCCATTCTTTCCTGTGACATTCAAAACTGTATCTTTCAAGGATCTGTGGACATCAGTTTGACATAAGGACTGATTGTTAGTACTCAGACTATTTCCTTGGGGGGATGAATGGCCTTTGTCCTTGCTACCCACCACTCCCACAAAAGGTTGGTCAGCACAGCTGCTTCCATCCTGTTGATCCGAATCAATGTCCAGAAGTTCTGGCTGTTTCACGCTGGTTATTCCCTCTTGTTGGTCTAAGTCACTTTCAGAGGATGGAGGCTGGTTTGGGCTGGAGACAACGCCCTTTCCAAAATCATCTCTTGAGGTTGAGCTTTGCCTCCTATAACTATACTGCTTCTCTGTCTGTGGGCCGAGTTGAGTTCTGTGCTCGAGTTGCCTCGAGTGTCCTTGTTGCTGTGCCACTTGTGTTCTGCTGGTACATTTCGGCACACTGGCGGAGCGCTGAGTGTATTTCCTGCAGTTGCTGATGCCATGGGATTTATCTCTCTGTCTCAGTCCCAAGAATGGCTGACTTGCTGAAATCCGACTAACTTTGGACTTGTCCTGATTCAGAGTTGGTGAAGTCCGCTTTCTAGAAATTCTACTCACTCGTGGCTTCTCTCGGCGAAAATTTGGCGAAATCTGATTTCTAGAAATTTCATTTACCTCTGACATATCCAGACCATGATTTGGTGATACACTTGTTTGACTCTTGGGCGGGTTGTCTGCTTCTCTCAGCATAGACTTTTTGTCAATCCAATCATCGGACTTGAAGACATTCGCACAATAAAGCGGTTTTTGATTACTTAATTTTGGTGGCATACGTTCAACATCTTGGCTCTCGACCCCGACAGACGGCGTGCTTGACCAGTTTGGTGATCGAGGGATCACAAAGTTTTTACGCCTTTTGTCCGATGATGGCCTGGCGGGGTGTGACTTGTTGAAGAACTTTTTGGTTGGGCTGTAAGTCGAGGAGGTTTTTTCAGTTTCAAACAAGATTTTATGAACTGAATCGGTCACCTCGTTGTTCAAAACAGCTTGCCTCTGCTTGAGGGCGGCGAACCCCTCTCTAGGCACGGAATCGGAGGATTCCACAGTGGATGTTGTGAAACTGTGAGAATGTGGGCTCTTTACTTTTTCCACCTTGGCAAATTTAGAATTTAAGTGAATTTGATTAAAGCTATCGTTTTCTGCGTTAGACGAAACTGCTTTACTGCTGCCACCAGTAGATGGCGCGGATTGACCATGGTGTATTGCAAGCTGAGCGCTCCTTACATTTTCATGTAATTTTGTTGGGTTTTGACCATGCCCGTCTGACGTACAGGATTCACATGTGTCACAACCGGTCTCTAGTGCTAGACTACTCTTTGGCGGGGATTTCTCTGAGAACACGTGGCTATGGACAAGATTGCGGGCATCATAGTCACGTGTTCTATCGTCAGAATCGCTGATACGGCGCGGGCTTTTAGACCTGAGGTTGAGAAGAGAGGATGTAGATGCCTTGGTGCTGGCACACGACATCTGTTCACAGTCTAACAAGCCAGTCTGGCCCGGACTCTCTCTCGGCTGGTCCACGGATTCATCCTTTGTGACTGCTTGGGTATGGCGAGTCGGCGACAGGTCGTACTGGCTTCGGCTTGAGTTGGGCTCCGTCTCGCCAGGCTTTGCGCCGTCCTCTGAGGCCTGCCTGTTGCACTCTCGGGCGATCTGATGGTTGCAGCTAGTGGAGCTGCTCCCTAAAGGACAGTCCAGGAGGACACCAGGGCAACTGGCCTGTCTACTAGGGCTACACTCTGGACATCCTTGAGCTTGGATATTCTTGGCCTCTGCAAGAGGAGTAGGCAGGCTTAAAGTATGCCTTCTCAAATAGCCACACCCTACCTGGTCAGGACAGCATCGGTTTCCACAAAGTAAAGAATCTGATTTGTAAGCAAAAACCCCGGCAGGCGTGTCCTTTGCGTACGGCTCAGACCTGAGTTGTCTCCGCCTGAGTTGGCGCTTGCAGGTCCTCCCAGCACGACAGGCGGAGAGCACGCTATGACGGGACGGTCGCGGTGAGGCAGCCAAGGCTTCTGTGCTTTCTACGAGCTGAGTGAGAGCAGAGCTCGGAGTTAGATGGACATGTCCCAACATTACACATGGCATGGCTACAATAGATCCCGCCTCGCGCTCTATGGCTCGGTTCAATTCCTCTTGTCTCCTGCAAAAGAGCAAGAAAAAGTTGATATATTGCAATAATCTTTCTGTAATGAGCAAGGCAGAGTAACTTAACTCTTATTGTAAATTAATATCATGCAGGATCGATCTCAACCTCCTCACTTCTCTCTCCCTCTCCCTCTCTCTCTCTCTCTCTCTCTCTCTATCTCTATCTATCTATCTATCTTCCTCTCTCTCTCTCTCTCTCGCTGCAAGACAAAGGATAATCAGTAGAAACAGCCATCAGATCCCATCCTTATACATTAGAGGGTTAGCAGCCGGAGCAGCCAACACACACCACCAAATCACGTCAGGAACGGATACCAGATACGGGTGAGAAAAACCAGAGGTTACCAGTACAAATAGCCATACGACTCCACCATTATGTGGCAGAGAGTGTTACCAGTGGAGAATAGCCATCAGAGTTCGCCAACAAACAGCAAAAAGTATTAGCAATAGGGAACAGCCATCTGATTCAAATCCGGCAAGACTAGACAGAGAGGGTTATCAGTACAAACAGCTCTAAGATCCGCCATGAAAACCTTAGACACCAGAAAAGTGGAAGGCATGATAATTTAGATAATATCAAAAGTATAGAAATTGATGTATATGCTTATGTTTTGCCTTTTCTCTCTCGTCAGTCCCATCCTACCTCTCTCCCCCCTTTGTCTCTCTTTATTAAGCACCTGATTTCTGCAGCAAGCTGCGCAACTCTGGGGTCCTGGCTGTGGAAGCGACGCTGCCGCGAGGCGAAGTTCTCCAGGCTGGGCTTGTGCTCGTGTGAGAACCAGATCCAGCTGTCCCGCTTGCCTACCAGTGTCGCGTCGCTCCTGTTGCCTAGCAACTGACGCTCCCCGCCGGAGTTGCAAGCGCTGTGAGAGGACAGTACGGAGGGGCATCGCTTTGAGCGCAGGACAGTTTAGGGATGGCGTGAGGGTAGAGAACGGAGGGGGAGGGGAGAGAAAACGGGAAGACTTTATATTTTCTTTTGTTTTCGCGTAGGGGACTTACAGCTACGGTGAACGAAAGCAAAAACGAAAGAAATCAATAGGGAATGTCAGTGAAGCGAGGATCAATTCGTCTATTTTTGAGTTTTCGTGATCAAAAATACTTCATAATTTATCAATTTTGGTTTTTTGCTCAACACTCGTATCTTCTAACTGGGCAGTATTCAAGGTTAGTGACAGGATTTTGTCTTCTTTTTTAAAACATTGCTAATTTAATTAATTTTAAAAACGTATGGAAATTCAGGTGGTGATGAACGTTGAACGAAGGGTGATACTCTTTTGTTCCACCTCATAATCGTATTCCTTCAGAGTTATAAATGAGGACAGAGGGTGAAATATTGGTCCATATTTAATAAGTGCAAGCACTGAAGCTGATTACGCCCTCGGCCAAGGCCAATCTCTTTGTCAGCTTCTTCGCGTGATTGAAGTTGAAAACCAAAACAAGTTAATACAAGGAGCTTATAAATTCTTTCTCGGTCTGCATAGAACTGTTTTGCTTAATAAGAGTGTTCTATATCTTCCTTCTTCCTCTTTCTATGCGATTCTTTCCGACCATCACTCGATGGATGCTAAGCACTCGTGAGTGGTTTTCACACATCATATTGTGTCTCTTAATGGCTCGATTTTGCATATCTGATCTATTTCTTGTATCTGTCTCGATCATAGAGCTACAAATATATAGTTAGCCGTGCTACATCTCTTACTGATAGCCCAGGCCACTTCCATGTTTCATGTTCCACTGTGAGGGTGGTCAAAGCCAAGCTCGATTTCGCTACTCTCCGTAAGTCTGAATGGTGCTATAAAGGTAGGCTATTACTATTCGCCTCGCTGTGCAAAACCGCCTGAACAAAAAACCAACACAGTCAAGGCTCCTAGATGTCCCTCTGCTGCCCTTCTTTCTGGGTGTAAGTTTTGACTGTTTTATCTGAAACTGTTTTGTCACTGAGCAGGACCTCTTTTGCATTTTTTCCTCGAAACTATTAAAAACTGTGAGCCATGTATTGGGTGAACGCTTTATAGGCACGCTCGTGGGACATAACACATGAAATAGGAGACAAGCACCTGAAGCTGGTGTGTTATGTTCCGCTGTGAACCTCCACCTGCATTTGTGTGTAGCTGGAAGTGTTCGTGCCATCTGGGCGGGGCACGGTTGGCCTGTAGAGATACAAAGGCTGCTGAAGGTCACATTAAGAAACATACATAGAGCAGACATACAGGAGATTTTAAGGCTATTCAAGTCCTTTGCGGCTCTTAATCTATTCTTTTAAAGTAAAAGGATACAAACACCAACTCAAACTTATTTTAACCAATTTGAACAGCACAGAGTATACGTACAAACGTTTCTCTCTTAGTTTTAATTATAAAAAATCATAATCATAAATACAATACAAGGATACGAGCAAAGTTGAGCTTGTAATTATAATTAAAATAATGACAACCGTCAAATAGTTCTGCAATGTTTTTGTACCTACCAGTGCAAAGACTTGGGAACGTGCAGATGCGAGGCACTACTTTAGTTAACTCCGTATTCTTTATGCCCTGATGTGAACAATTTATCAACAATTCAACATTAACCCGTGTATTTTTGCCCTCACCTGGTTGCGGCTGCCTGGCGAGCTGTCTGACCCTCGAGTAAGCTTGCACCCAATCACACCAGCTACACCCCGTCGTCTGAAGGGTCTCCTCTCAACCTGGACCACACAACAACAAAAATGTTTATGACAAGAAGTTTTGTCCTGGAGGAATGGGGTTTCCCGAATGTTTAGGCTAAAGTTACACTTTTCACTACTACTGACTTCTTTTTACCTTCCCAAACCATTTGAATTACAGTGCGTGACCTTGAAGTCTCGAAATTTGGATAGCTACAGATCTCATAGCTATTTCTAAAACATTTGCGCCACAAATGCTCCCCATTCTATTTTTTACGGCAAAGAGAGCTTAATCTTATCGCGCATTCAGTAAAATGTCTATTAGATTTGCCTTGCAATTAAACAAACCTCGGTGGTCTTAGCGATAGCTAATCTCGCCTTGGAATCTAAAGCCGCGGATTTATGGTTAGGCCCTCAATTTAAAAGGGAACGAATTATGCTTGAGGCATCAAAGTAGTGAAAACGTGCTATCGACAGCCTGGAAGCAAACCAAGCCCGGACAAGCAGATAGAAATCTCTACTCACATACTTCTGGCGCTAGAAGCTTATAACGGAACATAAATAATTGAACGATTGCATGCAATCATTATTATATAGTCACAGAGAGAAAAAAGGATAATAATATCTACTCAGATAGAGAAGATTAAAGGAATGACTGACAAGTATCTATCGATGGTCAGGGGGATAGCAGAATGAATTACTGCAACAGCAATTTAAGATACGAAGACGCAAAGCTCAATAGTTTGGCTCGCTTGATTTTGTGTGAATGGACAATCGTATTGGATAGATCAGACAAGTAATATAATACAAAAATGCCTACGTACCAAAGGCTGTTGTTTCCTTTTGCCCGCTGTCGGTCTGGAGGATTTACTTACTAAGCCTCTGGGAGTTTGTACGCCAGAATCGCCAACAGTTTCCTTGTTTGTAGCAGCAGACTGACCTTTTGCAGGGGACACAGACCGATTCTGGCTATCCCCAGAACTAGTCCGATCTCTGTGACCTTTCACCTCTCGTTGGCAATCGCCGAAACATCTTTGGCCATTTTCTGTGATGCTGATCCGGCTATTTCTCTTGTTGCCAGTAGCTGTTTTGGTGTTCGGACTAATTTTAACCGGACTTTTCTTTCTTGGGCTGCGACTACAACTGACGTTCGGGCCCGATGTCCTCTGATCCTGTCCAGGCTCCGCGCTGCATGGCTTGGTTTTGAGTTCATCACCCTCTTCAGTGTTTTTTTCAACATCCTGTTTTGAATCTTTCCGCCAATTACTTTTGTCCCGTGCAGGCTTGCTATCCCGCTGGGCATGAAGTTCACTGTCAGACTGGTCGGTGGTCAGTTCATTGCCTTTTGGATAGTTTGCATCACCCGAGCAATCTTTCACTTGTCCTTGACAAGCTTTTGTCACCAGATTGTTCCTCGGACTCGAGCGTGACAAATTTTCAGCCGTTATGTTCAGTCTCGCCTCCCTCAGGTATGTCTGTCTTCCAGTTCTCTGTTTGTTTTGCCGAATGCGGCATTGGCGTTGTGGTGACGGCGACGCTCTCTTGCCTTGCGGGGAATTTTCCTCGTACAAATTCTTGTCAGCTCTGCGTTGTTTGCCATTGGCTCCGATTCGCTCTTTGAACACGTCTCCGCCCTCTTGTTGAGTTATGCCTTTGTTGTAGTTTTCCGTTTTCTTTTCCTCCCCTTGAATATCATCTTCCACGACGCCCAGTTCCGAAGACTCGTCCTCCTGCCTCTCGCCCCCGTCCGGTAGCTGTGACGTGGTTCTCTCCGTCTCCTCAGCCACGTCGCTAAGTTTGTCTACCATCCACCTTGGGCGAGAAACGCCAACAGTGGCCGGACTGTTGCGGACCTTGAACTGCAGGCTGGACGGCTCGTTGGTCCACGTGACCTCATTCAAAGTGGATGCCTCGTCTTCTGATGTGAGCTCTGGGCCAGGTCTGGAGCCGGGGATATCGAGGGGCGTGAGTCTGGAGGGGTCCGGCTCCAGCCTGTGCTTGGAGCCCCTCTCTCTTGTGCGGTAACATGAGAGCTTGTTCGGCTTAAAGTTCTGCGGGTTCTTTCCAATCTCCGCTGCTGGGGACACAAAGAAATTGGTTTGATTGCTGGGTAACCTAGTGCACCATGAGGCAATGATTGCAGGAGACAAAGAGAGCCTCTCAGATTAAGAGAGGACCAAAAGGTTCACAGCTGTTGCCTATTATTTTAATGAAGCGATAGTTTTCCTCAGTTTTTTTCCTTGATTTACAGCAAAGTTCTTTATTTCTACAACATCTGAAACTACACATCAATAACCATAAACGATAGCCTACAAATTTGTATTGCATTCGTCAAATTAGTAATCTCTGCCACATAATTATACTCATGCACAACACACGTTCAGAAATGTATCTCCATTTTCACTCAGTGTAGAAACTTAGTACACAACATCCCGTTACATACAGTAACGCAAGAAAAATCTATTGGTGATTAAGAAACGACGATAGAATTACCTGGCTTGTGTAATGGCATCTGTAGATAAGAAAAATGGTAAATATTTGATTATATACCATGTTTTTTACATTCAAAATAATTTTTTTCAGCCTCTTCCTCACCTTCTTCTTCTTGCTCTTACGCTTTATCTTAAATTCCTTATCATCTTTTTTTTAATTCATGCTCTCTCCACATCCCCATCCCCCTCCCACTGCCACTGCTACGTCCACTGCCACTGCCACTGCCACTGCCACGTCCACTGCCACAGCTACTGCCACTGCCACGTCCACTGCCACAGCTACTGCCACTGCCACGTCCACTTTACTGCTATCTCTATTGTCACCACTCCTAGAAATCGCTTTCCTTTTTTCGAATTTCTACCTGTATTTTCTGTACACATCAAATAATTTCCTTCCTTGGTGGAAAAGAAAAAAACGAAGTTAACCTACACGAGTTCTGCGTAACAATGGCTTGGCTGCTGGCAGTCTGTGTGAAGGGTTGGGAGGACCTCTGGTCTTCCTGCCGTGATAGACAGGCCTGGCTTTAGGCCGATGCAGGTTCCGTCTCGAATGGAGCAGGTACAAGTGGACACAAAACAGCCTGGAGAGGGTTAAAAATTCGTATTGTTTTTGTTCTAAGCCTTGGGAAAGAAACTACAATCCTGTTTTAAAAAGTTAGTCTATCACATTTTATTTAAATGGTCTTATCATTTTTCATCACGTTCATGCCCTTGCAATAGCTCTTCTAAACTGAACATTGTACTTTACCGTGGAATATGACGTTCATAAAATATATGATTTTTTCTTATTACAAAAATATCATGTTCGATAGTCCCATGGACAAATGCATAGTGAGTGGACACCAAATACACCTTATTAGTAATCGGGCTCTATAATATTAAACAAGAGTAGGTTTAGCCCAGTGACCTACACTGCATTTACCAGACAATCTAACGGGTGTCTCAAAACAAACTATCAAACATAAATAGGTTTAGCCTAATGACTAACACGGCATTTACCAGACAGACTAACGGGTGTCTCAAAACAAACTAACAAACATGAGTAGGTTTAGCCCAATGACTAACACGGCATTTACCAGACTGACTAACGGGTGTCTCAAAACAAACTATCAAACATGAATAGGTTTAGCCCAATGACTTACACGGCATTTACCAG
>BLXT01003974.1:137715-151807 GCA_019648995.1 Plakobranchus ocellatus | reverse complement strand
TACTTTACACTTAGATGCCGTATACAAAGCCATAAATCCATTACAATATTAAATTAGCAAAACAGAAAAAGCAAGAGGATGCCCAAGTTTGTTAAGTATGGTAATGTTGTCATCATCACTTAACTCATAAACCGGTGCTGGACGGTGGGAGCGTCCAATAGTTTGTAAGATTCAGGGTACTGGATGCTGCCAGTGTCTAATGGGTTTGTTATTTCTGTTAACTTGTTTTGAATTTTAGACTGACCAAATTATTCTAAAACTACTTTATTTGCTCCGGGACTACCTCCTTTACGTTTTGAACTACACATCCTATCTGATTGCTTCGTGTGAGAAAAAAACTTAACGGTTTAAGAGTTAAGCAGATTGAGGCATTTTGTTCAACAATATTGATGACATTTAATGATTGAAACCTTTTCTTTACATTAAAAACATTAAGATATAATTACTAATTTATATATTTTCCAAAGCCAGTTGTTAACCAGATGTTGAGTTTGAGGTGTTTTTACATTTAAAGATGAGAAATGTTAACGAAGGCCAATATCTTTGTTATAACAAATGCTCTGCTTTTCCCTCCCACACCTGACATCAACAACACCTTATTCCCCTCAACTGAGCAGCTAAAACAAAACAGCTTACTATTTCATGGCACTGGGCTGAAGAGTAGCTGCTCAAGCCCCACTGGATTAGAAGGGGAAAAAATGTGCTGAACCATGGATTTCATAGCTATCATGAGTATAATTCAACAATTGGATGATGAGGAAAATAAGGCATACAGTCTTTATTCTATTTAAAGGTAAATATCTTCTTCCCATAAACAAACTCACATGCTCTTTGCTGGTGGAGGCCATGATTTCAGAGAGGCCAATGCATACTCCTTGTCTCTGATCAGGCTGGTTCGAGTCCAGCCCACTCTCAAGGATGGGAATGATCTCTGGCAAAACTCGCTCTCCAAGCTTGCGCACCAGATCACCAAGTGTTCTTGCTGCAACCTAGATAAGATTTTAAGATCAGGTTTTTGAGACTGGAGTCACTATTACACATAACTTTCAAAAATGTATGCAGATACTAGTTATCTAAAAAAAATCTTTGAGAGATAAGTTGCCATTTTTTGGGGGACAAATATATCTTAAAACTAAAAATTCAAACTTTGAACAGTTCCCATATTTGCAGGATGACCCAATCATTTAATTTGATTTTGATTACATTTCCCTCTCTTAGCTGTAGTAAAACTCACTGTTCTCTTGTCATGACTAGTGCTGGCCAGACAACCCAGCAGTAACGTGAATAGCGTGGGCAGAATTTCTCGGAGGGTGCGTGGTGTGTTTGCCACAATGATCTTCCACACATGTAATGCATTCTGGCGCACCATTAAGGCTGTGTCAGAGCGGCCCATGTAAAGACCCGACAGCACACGGTTCCTTCGTTCATCTCCCAGAGCTCGCATGATGGCCTATAAAATTTTATAAAACAAGAAATGTCCACTGACTGTTCAATGAATTTAAATATTAAAATAATGCTTGAACCAATTTTTTTTCCTTGCCAATAATTAAAACCAGATTTACCCTTTTGTCACAAAACAAAATTTCGTTAAAACATCATGAAAAAAAATAACTATGTCATGAACTGCTCTTAAGATTTTAAGACATCTGAAGACGGATGGAAGCCCTTGCCTCTGCCTACTGTGTGAAAGCAGAGTGTGCTGCAGGTAATATTTCAATTATAAATGTAAGAATTTGACAAACCTGTTGAGAAGATTCTGTTCCAAAATTGTCATCTTCATCAGCCGTTTCAGTGGTCATCTTTCCTGACACACCTGTAATAAGTGGGAAGGGAGGGTTGGGAAATAAATCCATTTTATGATTCTGTGCCCTTTACAATATAAATGATACTGACAAACAAACTGATGAAGTTATTGAGTCCTTAGCCACCCTCTGCTTCTTCAACCCTGAAAGCATATTTCTAAATTTAAAGAAAAGTCATTGATGATTCAGCCATAAAGAAAAATTATTTGTCTTCTGCCTCTCTTTTTGAGTGCATGATGTAAGCTTCTGATTGTCCCACATTGTTTATTAAGTAATATTATAAATGACATCCTGTACAAAAATCACACATGCACTTTAAATATAAAACCTATGGTTTTTTTAAAACAGAAGAAAAAAGGGGGTAGAAATCTACACTGTAAAACTAATCCTACGATCAGTTCAGATTCTAGATAAGACCTGTTGCAAGTTAGGCCTAAAGTCAATAAAAGCTCATTTCTGTAAAATTCAACTAGTGTTATCAAAAGTTGATTGTAGGGCCTAAAATCCTCAGTTATTTGAAATAAGGCACTGTTGCTGATGCATCTATTAGGTGAAAATGTTTCTAGATTTAAAAAGATTGGGCTTTCTGTTTACTGTTTCGTTTACAACAGTGATCAAAGTGACAAATCAGAGTGGCACATTTGAAACAAGCAATGCTGGTGCAGTAAGAAATGGATACCAGAAGTGATAATTTTCTGGATGTGTTCCTTCAGTTCAGTTTTTTAAATGGAAAAAAATAATGAAAAATATTTTGCTCTGTGCTACTTATACAGGATTTTCAACCAAGCATGCAGGATTTCTGGACAATAGCAAAAATGCCAGATTATCCCGCTACACGTGGTGTCGTTTTGTCTGTTTTGTTTTGCCAGTACCTGAGACTTTGTAGAGCAAATCTCCCAGCAGCTGCACAGAACTGTTCCTGATCCTCCAGTTGTCGTCAAACAGACCTTTCTCCAGCTCAGGCAGGAGAAGTTCCACTGCTGTCTCGGCATACTGATTGATGATACGCTTGCCAGCTCTCAGTGCTGTATCACGGACAAACTCATTCTCATCAGACAGGCCCTAGTGGAGAGTTTCATCAGAAATTTTCTTTTAGACAATGCAAAGCAAACATTTAAAATAGTTGCCTAAACCATCTATTCTATTTAAAAGAAGAAAAAAAAAGGTTTTAAATTTAGTGAAAAGTTACAAATAAGTGTGGCATTAGCAGGCACAGATTTTGAAACAAAGCTTTGACAAAGTACAAACTCATAACTTCTTTAAATGAATTGTAGGATAAATTGTTGGATATAGAAACATCGGCTCAAGTTCTTTCTATCAAGTAAAGAGACAATCATACACTATTGTTGCTGAAACTGAGTGGAGACAGAAGAGAATTGGGCAAAAACCTGAAGCGGTCAGCTAGAGTGACAGATCAAAGACATCCCTCTCAATGTTCACCTGTAGAATGGATGGTAGGATTGGTCCTACATACTGCACAAAAGTTTGACCAAACACGGATGGCAGGTAGATGTAGGTCATAATGTAACCATCCCTCACGTGGGGCACCAGGTCAGACCTCTCGGCTGTCTGGATGATGTCGCCCATTAGTTTCTTCAGCTTGTCCTCACCCATACCGCCAATCACTTCACTCAAGCCTGGGAATTAAACACAAGTTATGTGTTGGACTATCTAAAACTGTTACCAAAACAAAAACCTGAAGGATTTTCAATTAAATTCCTATAGAGCTCTTATAAGATTATATTTTGGGAGAAATGAAAGTTCCATGGCAAGCAACATTTTCACAGCACATTGCAAATACTGAGACTGCAACCAGTAAAATGGAATAAATTAAATATGCTATCATCATCCTTTACAATATTTCAGTGTATTTCTGCCACTTCAAACAGCTCATATCTCATTTTTCCTTGTAGTGAATGGATTTAGTTATAGTAGTGCTTGACACTTAAAGCCCCAAATTTTCTTGTAACATACGATTCAAATTAACAAACACGATATCATTAGTCAACAAAACAACAACAAAAAAAATCCTTCAAACCAAGATCTCCTTACCTCGCTTTTGCTATAATAGGTCTAAGGTCTAATCTAGCTGAAACACTGCCCAGCTGCAGCTCAGAATCAATAGTTTGTAAACATAACAAGATTAACTTTGGTCCTCTAGGCCTTTCTAGATCGACCAATGGATACAACTCTCTGCCTCACAAAGCCTGTGGGATTGCCAAATGTCTCAAGAACAGCCTAAATGAGTCAGAGGTCATATGTGAAACCACTGACACAGCCTAAACTGTCTTTCTGTGAGGTTTGTTATGAAGAAAACTGGGTAGAGCTGTGTTCCTTACTAGTAAAGACGTGAGATTTTCTACTTTTTTAAAAGGGATTTCATTAAAGACAAAAAAACCCAAAATTTTATTTTCTCAAAAGCCTTATACAGACCTGCCAATCCCAAATTGTTCTCACAGGAATTTAGAGAGTCTCACAGGAATATGCCAGTAAAATTCAATGCACATGGATAAACTGTACTACACCTTAATTATACACTCAACCATCGACATTCCATAACATTAGAGTGTAATATCAGAGGCTAATTAATGAATTTTCAACTCTAAAGATGCAAGGAAGTATCTCCCTACTCACTGACATTAGTCCAATAACATCACCATTTATCAAGCCTTAAAGACCTGCAGACTTAGGGCCTGGGTGATGAATTTTTTTAAGGTGCACTACAGTGTATAAAACTCAAAATCTAGCCCACACAATAAAAGGTTACATGAAAAAAGAAATTTTATGGCAGACAGGTCTACAGAATCTCAGTAAGGCGTAAAATTATGACCCATTGTGTATTAAATAAAAAGAAAACATCGAGTTTTCCTTTGCTCTATTTGAAATTACAAGTCTGTGTAGGCTTAGGCCTAGACTAAAGCCTAAATTAGTTATTAATTATCAAATTTTGATAATACATCAAGAAACAAAATGAAGAGTTTAGCGAAATTACAAATAGTGCTGGATCTTTATATTGCCTAGATCGAGAGAGAGAGAGAGAGAGAGAGAGATATAAAAGGAGAAAGAGCAAGAATTACTGAGAGACACTCAAAGAGTGATAATAGAAGAAACAAAGAGAGCCAGAGAGAGAGAGAGAGAGAGAGAGAGAGAGAGAGAGAAAGAGGACAAAGAAAACATCAAAACATTGCCTTAAAAAAACCCGCATCGACACTAACACCTAAAGAAGGGGAAAATAACATTTTTAAAACTGAGTAATTTAAGATGAGAGAGAGAGAGAGAGAGAGAGATTAGATTGGATGATAAGGTATCTAGCCTTCAGTGCATTAGATCTAGTTATCACTGGGAGTGCAGATCTAATAGGATTTTTCAAAGTGGTAGATCTGCAGATCTAATAGGATTTTTCAAAGAAGTAGATCTAGAACAAAACATCTTGGCTATTATTTATAAGATACATGTATTATGAAAATTGCCGTATTAAGTTAGTTTTTTTGTAAATGACAGGCAGTTTGTATGCACATCCCCATTCATGTAGTGTTAAAACTAGACATAGCCCGTATCTCAAATTACTTTGATGTGGGGCTGACTTGTAAGTCAGGCTGCAACTCCCAAAAACCAACCTTTGATTTCTTTGATCTATTGCCGACATGGTAGGCTAGTTATCACTCTTGACCTACTGCATCGTATATGATGTTGACTTAAAAATGATTATTACCATATCTTACTTGAAAAATACAAGTGTTTCATGCTTCTGAGCTGGGGGAAGGGGGGTGATTTTTTTTTAGTTGTCAAGACTGTGAATTAATATAATGATTAATATAGAGCAGCCTGAACTCTTGATTACCTTACCACCAGCACCGAAGGTCTATTGAATTACACAGCTACAGTGTACAATTTTCTCCATTGGCGGAATGAATTACTCCTAAAGCATAATGCCGGCATGTCTGCATGTAGCACCATGACATATCAATAATACAGAAGTTACTCAGTCTCTTTACACAGAATGTTGAATATCCGTTATGGACTGCAAATTGGACACTTGGATTATATCAATAGTAGTTTAGAAATCCTCAATGCTGTTAATCAGGTAAAGAGTACGCGTCCGTTGATATCGGATGGATCAAAAGAATAAGAAGAGATAATTTTTTTTTTCTTTCCATCGTCCATCGGGACAACTGAATGGGATTTCAGCAGGGCAGCCCGGAAAATGGAATTTAAAGGCATTCACAGGAATTTTTCGCGGCAAAAACGGAAAGTTGGCAGGTCTGCTTATAGATTACAGCCCATTCTTAATGACTGGTTGAAAGACAAATGGATGGTAACTTTATTGTCTATGAAAGCCTGAAGTAAGACTACTACTACTACTACTACTATGACTGCTGTTTATATTACTACTTGTACTGCTATCACAGTAGGATCCCTTTCCTCACCTTGAGCAGCCCCAGAACGGTCGACAGAGCTTTGTTCAGAGACCAGCTTCTCCATGAGCCATGGCAACAGATCCTGGAAGGTATGCTCACCCATTCCACGCACCATAGCTCCCAGCGCACGAGCTGACACGCTACGCACTTCGGGAACAGGATCCAGCAAGCACTGCTTCAGCCCTGGGATCACAGATGGTAGATATGGCGACAGGTCCTGCACAATAGATATATAACAAATGACACAGACGCTAAAGGTGGGAAGTGCAAAACTTATTTCTATTTAATTTTCTCTTTGCTCATATAGCAAAAAAACAAAAAAGCATGGAAAATAAGAAATTGACAAGCTATTTTAAAAAAAAATATGGGGGAGAGCAGAATTGAAGAGAAAGAAATTTTACTTGATGAAAAGTAACATAGGCTTGTTATTTCTATTTTGACTCAGCTTTGCTCATATCAAAGCTTTTACATAGGGGAAGCAAACCTACTTTTTGATCTGTAAGAGAATACATATTGCCCATAATCTGAGCAGCCATTTTGCGGGTATCTGTCGTGCGATCCTGGAAGGCTCGCTGTATGACTGGCATGATCAGGGCTAGAGATGGAGCGTCCACAAAATGAACAAACTTTGTCTGCAGCAGTTTCTCTAGACAAACTGTCGTCTTCCTGGTGGGTTCCTGTAAGGCCTCGAGCAGATTCGGCACAATGGCTGGACACAGAAAAAACAGAAGAAGTGCAGCAAAAATATATTAATTCAATTGTAAATTAGAGCAAAAGATATAAATGAGTGAAAGAATGAGGGGAAAAGGGTGACAAAAGATTATGCAGGATTCAATATAAAGAAAGCTTGGTAAAAAAGAAGGTGATTAACAATGTTGCTGCTGCAAAAGATCAAGAAGTATGAAGAAATGTGATGGCCACAATTTATGTGCAAGGCACTGTGTGATGGTGGGGAAGAAAATCAAATGGAGAGCATTGAATGTACATCCTTATGTTCTGACCACAAATATCAGTGGTATGAGTTGGGTTGAGGACTCATACTACTATATGTAGTATAATGACATATCAAGAAACGAAGACTTAGAGGATTACCCTGTTCCCTTAAAAAGTGTTTTGAATCATAATAATGGGACTAAATGATGTAATGATTGGGTTAGATTAGTGACAGAAATTTAAAACAACTTTCAAATAATTTTGCCGCGAAAAATTTATACAAAATACAAAATATACTGGATTTAACATCAGGAAGAAGCAAAAGTGGATTTTTTTCTCCATCTGCATAGACTTATTGAGAGAGACTCAACCCATAGAAGACATGGCCACGCACCAAAATTTTTTAATGGACAAAATTGAAAATTAGCAGGTCTAGATGAGACTGCACAGGATAACTAAAAATAAGTGAAAAATGCAGCAACCTTGAATCTCTGGATTTCTGATGACTGAGCCAATCTGCATGAGGGCCTGTGATCCTGCCCTCTGCACTTTCATGTGTGAGTCTGTGAGGACTTCCGTCAGTTTGGGCACAATGCTAGGCAGGCAGGCAGACAGCTGCTTAGGGGCACAGAATGCCATGGCTCCAAGTAGCTCAACAGAACCTGAAAAAGACAGAAAACAATTCATAACGATATTATTAATAACAATAATAATAACAACTAGATTATTCTGTAGCATTTAGCCATGCTGTAAGGATTTAAAATTTGTTTGCTGCATTTCAGGGCTTCAACTACAATTATGAAATCATAATTTTGTTTCATTTGTATGTTTTTTTAGTGAGAGAAAATGTGTCCAGTGTATTAGGCGGTGTGTACGTCTTGTGATTTCCATTTTTAAACCCTTGTCAGGCTAAACAGGGATAACAGAATTAAAACCAGATAGCAAGCAGGATTTGGAGGGTACCTATGAACCATTTTGAGGTTGTTAAGTGATATCTTTCCTATACCATCTTCAACAGCAGTTTGTTCATGTTGTTATTTATCAGTTTGTAGTGTTGTGGGGCCAGTTGTGTGGAGGAGTATGGTTCACAAGTTTGAAGGGTGCCTGCTACACACTTGCCCTAGCATCATCTTAGCCTTCATCTGGCTTTTCCAGTCCATCTCTGGTGTTATATGCCCTGAGTTAGTTGGGAGGCAATCGGTTGTTACAACATTATTTATCTTCTTATTATCTCTAGCAACATTCTTTGTTATCGCAATAATTGTTTTACTATGTCCAAAAGCATTTGTGGATGTTATTATGACATTATTATATTGTTATTATGTCCAGCAGCATGTTGTGGATGTTATGACATTATTATACCGATGTTCTGTCCAGCACATGTTGTGGATCTTACAATAAATTTATTACATTATTGTGGACATCAGTCAATCCAGCCTGTGTTTACCAGCTTTAGTTCTCCAGGCATCCTCCTCCAAGCCTTTCAGTAGAGATGGCAGGACCAGCTTGACACCATGAGCGCTGAGGTTCCTCATCACCGACTTGGCACAGTCGTCTGCTGCCTGGTGGGAAACATTATTACTTCAGTGAAATACAGTTCAACACATCTATCAGCAGCAGCATCTAGTGCCTCACTTGTAAGCATTAGCAATCCCACTATTTTACACATCTTCATCTTTCAAAATGGCCAGTATGTTAATCACCTCCTCTGTGTGAAAGCCATGCTGTTGTTGAATCTAACATCTTTTCCCTTTGCATTATGTAACATGATGCCTTCTCCACTAGTATTATCTAATCTACCATCTTCCCCACTTGTATTATAGAACTGACATCTTCTCCCTTTGCAATATATAATCTAGTATCTCTTCCATTTTTAATAAAGAATCAAATTTCTCCCTTTGCAGAAAGAATCCAATGTTTCTGTCAACATACCTTGAGAGAGATGCAAAATAGACTCACCTGTCTGACATACTGGTTTGAATCCCCAAAGCAGAGCAGAAGATGCTGAATTATGTGGACGATGTATGGCTCAAACAGACGTCCCAGCATGCTGCACAGCATCTCAAAAGCCAGCAACGCTCCTTAAAGGCAAAAGGTCTTCAAATGTGAATAAAAATCAGGTTGGCATGGTCTAGAGAAAAATTCATTTAAGCTGGCACTGCTAGGTGTGCTTGCATGCAGTAGAGCCTATTGAAAAGATTATTGCTGAAAATATAACTTAGCATCTGTTAAGTCATTAAGTTGAGGGAAATTGTTGGGCAAATTGTGAAATGCAAATAAACAGAAAAACACAACTGACTTACAACAACAGTTTCAGAGCAGCTGAGCCAGTTTAAGCACAAAAATATACAGACTCTTCAAAAAAGGTATTTGTCAAAACAGATGAATAATCGATGGTTTTAACAGCACAATAATGCAAAAAGCCAAAGATTGGCTTGGTAATCTCCAAGTTTATACAAGTTTATACTAAACCTTGAGAACATACACACCCTCTCTTTTGCGGAAATTTTTCTTGTCTTGAATAGCCTCGGTGAGCGTGTCCATGACCTGCTGCTGTTTCAGAGCAAGGATACCCATGCCTTTGATGAGACCTGCAAGCCCATACGCTGCACCCTTTCGCTCCCCGTAGTTGTCAGAATCCAGGAGATGTAGCAGCAGTTTAGAAACCAGGCCTGGGGCGTCAGAGCGGATCGAGGGCACCAGGGCAGGCAGGCAGTTGGCTACAGCTTCTTGTACCTAAGGAAGGAATTGATTCACCAAAGTTAGTCCATGTAACTGTTACATCTATTGAACAGATTGCTACAGCTTCTTTCACATGAGGAAGAAAAAGATACGCCAAAGATGGTCAATGCAATATAATTGTTATATATATAAGAGAGACTGTGACAGTTTCTTGCAACTAAGGTTACAAAAGACACATTAAAATTAGTCAAAATATTTTTAAAAAAAAAAAAAAAGGCAGATTCCAATTCTAAACTACTGAATCACAGAGCAGAGCTATATCCTTGCAAGAGGAGGTTAAAGAATCTGAACACCATCTCATTTTCGCTCCAATCAGTTTCTGTAATCACACTTGATCTAGGCCTACAAACTCTGACATAATCATTTCTCTTGTAATGGTTAAATGTTTCAAGTAGTAGGAATGAAACTCATCACAGAAAGAATGCATAAGAACTTAAATAATATTTTTAAATGAGGATCCCATAAGTTTCTGGATAAGAAGAAAATTAAATTAATATTCAATGTGAAAAAGAACATAACTACAAAGCATATATGCTTTTGTTTTCTGGTAAAGTAGAAAAACAAAAAATCTTCAGGGAAAAGAGTGATGCTAACTCCTAAGAAGCTGGGGAAGCTCACCTCCTGTGAAGGTGTAGACAGAGCAGCTATCAACTGCGCCACAATAGGCTTCACTTTAGGGTTGTCTGTGTCCAGGTGACGCGCCAGGTTCCCCATGAGAATGACGATGGACTGGCGCACAGTGTCGTAGTCGGATGTGTTTGGTGCTGTAATCAGAAACTGTTCAAATACTGGCAGCAGGGTGTTCACATTCTCCTGAGCAAAGAGAAGCATGATGGTGGGGTTTTGAAGACAACAGGAAATGTTCAGAACTGTCTTAAGGTTTGGTAAGTCTTTACTGCTATATATACAAAAGTTGAAATACAATCTCATGAGACTTAGTAATCCAAAGCCCTTTTTATTTCATTGAGTGCTTAATGAATGAAATGGCCTGGCCTGTGCGAAGCAATGTAAATCCATTTCTTTGCCCCTCCACTTCAACTTACTCTTTTTTTTTTAAGTATCATATATAAGATACTATACAATTATAAAGCCTTCAGAGAGAAAATAACTCCAGTTCCACAAAAAGGGATGTGAATGTACACAACAGACATTGGTCAAACACAGCGGGTTTGTTGCAGGGGTATCAGCGCTACCATTATGACATGGCACAGTTGGAGAAGAAAGTCATTTTTTGTAGGAGAGAGAAAAAAGGAAGTTCTGAATAAATTGATGTGGGGATTTGCTATTATGCTATATTGTTTCTGCAATCAAGCATCTTCAAATGATAGAAAGCTCTATGGTTTGCAGATTCACTAAAAGATCCAATTCAAATGAAATAAAGCATGATACTATTGCTGAGATCAGAATGACACTTTGTTTTAATATACAGGACTTTTTAAAGATTTTTTCTAAAACAATTTCTGATATCTATACATACACAAAGAAAAAGCCCCTTTTTTGAACCTGTCAGTTAGAAATCTCTACTTAATCTCTGATAGATTTACAATAAGCCTCTTTTTTATGCTGACCATTGTACATTACAGACAAAAGATCTTTGACTGACCTTCCCATGTGACTGGATGGCCGACAGGGCTGCATCCCTCATGCCCGACCTAACCTCCCTTGACCTGTCACTGAGGGCTTTAGGCACAAAAAACCCAAACAGATCTGGGATTTGCTCTGCTGTGAGGAGCGGTGAGATCTGCTTCAGGGCCAGCGCAACCCCACACCTGGGAGGCCAAAGGTCAGGGGGCTGTTCACCAACCTGGCGTCCAAACTCATCAAATTTTGGTGGTGGTAACTGGCAAGATAGAGCAGGCAAATAGAGTGAAGCATAAGTCAGTGAAAAGATTAAGCTTGTTTCTTGTCACTCGCCATAATTATTATTAAGGCTCAATTTCGCTACTTAGTACTTGATAAAATATTTTATCATTTTAATTACAATCAAAAGGGTCAACAAAATGTGATTTTAAATAAAGCATGTTCATGTTCATAGATCTTTGGATAGAAGCATTGTCACAAATACACAGTCAAATAAAAGGAAATTCAGTTAACTGAATAGATATTCTCTAAAGCAAAGAAATTAACTCAATATCAGAAGATCCAAATGAATCTTTAAGCTACATTAAGTTAGTAAGACACATAAAAATAGTGTGAGGCTTACATAAAGTTTCTCCTCATACAGATCCAGCAGCGTTTGCAAAGCTGCTGAGACATGTGATGGGTGAATCTCTAACACCTGCGCCAGTGCCAGGGATGCACCAGAGCGCACTACTTCCTCTTCATGGGTACAGTCAAGGACAATCACTCCACACAGCTCCTCACATGGTTCCTCCAAGTTTAACTCCTCTCTCAAACTGTGAAACAGAAAAGAAAAACATCCTGAAATGTTGTCAGCATACTACAATCTGAGAATGGCTGAGTTCTATCTCATTTCAGATGTTCAAGATATAACAACTTAACCTCTACAATTTTGTATCAGAAACAAAAATTTCATCCTGCCACTAACTTCAAATCACATCACAATCAGAATGTTTTACTACTTTAAAAATGTCTACTTATTTTATCTAAAGGTTCTAGGTGAAAAAGTGAATTGGTCAAAATAATCCTAGCTGGCAAAAAAGACTAACCTCTTGGCTAACTGCTGAATAGAAACCTCAGGGTCATTACAAGCAATCCAGATGCGTTTGGCAATATTCAATCCCAGCTCCATGTTCTCATCAATTCCAGACAAAACATCACTGAGCTCTGCCAGGCACTGAGGATATTCATATTAGCCCAATATTTTACAAAAAATATTTTTCCATGGCAAAGGAGCAAGGTGTCAGACAGAGAGTGAGTGAATGAGAGAGATGGGGGGCTGCGCTCTTATCTGTGAGTTTGGGGGAGAAAGGACTTCACTCTTTATTTTTTTATGTAAAGATAATCGTTTTTCTTTTTTTAGCAAAACAGCCCTCAGATTATTAAATAATCCTTGTCAAAAACCTAAATATCTTTGCAAACAATTACACAATCAGTCTGCTCTTGAAAACCATCAAACAATTTATACTGGTAATTAAACAATACTTGTAAACAACCAAATAATCTTTGAAAACAATACATTCTTGAAAACAATCAGCAATCACTGTACACAATAAATAATTTTTTCAGGCAATCAAACCTTCATTGAAAACAAACTAAAATTCTTTGCAAAAAATCAACGATCAATCAAACAATCCTTGCAAGCAATAATCAATTTTTGTGAGCAATCAACAATCAAAAGAGTCAGTACTGGTGTATAAACAGCTTCATTCTTACCTGTAGAGCAACATCCCTGACAGCCAGAGCGGGTGACTCCAAGCCATGCAGTAGAGTGTTTACCTCCACCGGCAGGGCTTCCGTTGCACCTACATCACCATTGGCCGAGCGAGCCACTTCCAAAACTGTTTCAGTGGCCAACTGCTGAATGTCCAAAGGTGAAGTGGCCACAACATGGAGGCAGATTTCTAGCAAGTGTTCTCGAGGTAGATGGTCTGGATCATACTGTAACACAAAGAGAGTTTAGGAAATGAAAAGCTTAATGTCAAGAGAGTGGACTTCAGAAATCATAGTAGTGGCTAATATAAAGGGGTAATAGGGAGAAACAGAAGTGATTTCATTCCTCAACACCGCTTCCAAATTTCTTTTGAGATATGAGAGTTTGCCAAAAGGTGGGCATTTTTTTACAGGTCTTACAAGATTGGTTCCTATTGCATGTAAAATAAAATTTCACCCTTTAAATTTTGGTATGTTGTGTTTAATATCACGGTGTAGCTGTGGGAGCAGACCCATCGGCCTAGGTAAACTGGTAACGCAATATTTTTTGTTTGTTGACAAAAAATATGCTATTTATAGATGTATGAAATGGGTCGTGTGTGAATGTCACTTGCTAGAGATCTAATTTTAATATAAAAATAAACTCCTAGAGTAATGTGTCTTTGCGGTGCCGTAAGTTTATGCCTCAACTACCATTGGCATCAATGAGAAAACCGCAAGTCTTTGTCATTGTCTTTATTTTCTCGCCTAAAAGTATTGGTTTCTAACATAACATGTGTGGTCATTTCGTGGGGCTATTTAAATTCCTTCTAAGTTTTCTCAATCTATCGTAAAGGGGTCGTGGAACAGGCATAATGTCAAGAA
>BLXT01003974.1:121264-132798 GCA_019648995.1 Plakobranchus ocellatus | reverse complement strand
AAATCAACAAAAACAAAAAAGAGTCATAAATTCAGCTGGGAAAAAAAACACAACTACTAGGTTATCATCCAGGGTACTAGTCCTCACAAAATTGATTAGAAATAAGATTTTTTATAAAAAGAATTCCGTATTCTGGAGCAAAGGATTTGAGTCTGTATTAGTAGCAAAGAAACTTTTAAATCAGAACTTGACCAACATTACATCTGTATAAATATTAGCAGTAGGTTTAATCATTAAAAAACTTTTACAGCTATTGTAGTAACACAAAACCCTTGCACCTGCTCAACAACAGGGATTACCTGTCAACCGTATGCTGCTCATTCAAGGGAAGCCACATAACTTAAAACGAAAGTAAGACAATATAAAATATTTGCAGATTCTCGACAGAGTTTATATTTACTTATCTTGATAAATCCACATAGACTGGACTATAGAGTGTTCAATATGACTAATTTTCTTTTTTAAAAAGGCCAAAATGTCTGCTCTTCTAATTCTGTAACATGCTCAAGGTACCTTTCTCTTTTGGAAGTCAAATCATTACTTTTCCTTTAAGCGGGCTAACTCATTTAAAGGGGTTGACTTTGTTTGCTCTTCAAATATTATAACCCCCTCAACCCCCTGCACAGGAGGAAAAGAAAAAAAAAATTCTGTATCTGTCTTCACAATAGTTCTAATGGATTAGGAAGAACAACAGAGCTTCTTTCACTACAATACTTTGCAAAGATTTTCACATGTGCATACTCTCAGTACAAATTCAATCTAGTCTTTTTCTAGTTTTGCACTGCCGCAAACTTAAAGAAAAGAGCATACTTGATAAAAAAAAGCAACAACAACAAAAAAAAGCAGCGTTAAGAAAATAACCTCCAATGTGCATCACTTGTACACCAAAATGCACACTGTAGTCAAAGAATATATATGTATGACTATCTGTGACCAAAGGTTGGGAAGTAGAGAATATTTTTACAGTAGGTTATATTTGGCTCCAACTTTACAGACAATTGACTGATGAAGAACTATGTGATTTACCCGCCTGAGACGATCACGTATCTCGGACTCTCTCTGCTTCTGGGCCGCCAGTTGCTCCTCCTGTTTCTTGCTCAACTTCACAGGCGGCTCCTGCTTCTCTTTTCCTCGCTTCTTCTCCAATTCCTACAGAGTATAATCACAGGTTTGGTCTCTTCGTTTTTGTTTTTTTTTTTTCTATGTGATACCATTGAACTTAGTGATTTCAGAAGATTTGGTTACATAAATAACATAAGCCTGACAAAGAAGTGAAGAAGGTTTAATCTATGAGATTTAAAAATGAAATAGTATTTAAAGTTGGGAGTATGATTATACACATTAAAATAAAATGATTGTGTTTTTTTTATACAATTATTCTTATGAGTATGAGTGGATTTTTTCCCCTCTTTCAATCTCACAACAGAAAAGCATACCTTTCTAAGCTCCATTTCAGCCATTTGGTCAGCGTAAGAATACAGTTTGTTCTCTCTCCGCACATTCTGGTTGGGGCCGTTAGCTTTCATTGCACTGATGTAGATACATGCACAGAAGAAAAAAAGTAACAAAATACTGAAGTTTCCAAATCTTTACAAATATTTGATGTATTGAAGAAATGATCGAGAGCAAAACAAACAAATTAAAAAGGAAGAAATAGTATTTTGGGGGAAAAATTGTTCAGCATTTGGCCTGCATGAGTTAGGCAGAATGGACAGTTCAACTGAAAGGGAGAAAAATTGCCCACATCTTTAACGTTAACACATAGAACTTTCTGTCCAAACATTTAATTCCTGTATATTTAAATTATTGTTTTCTTCTCCTCTGGGAAATAAAAACAAAATAAATAACCTCCATTTCCCTTGGTCCAGAGGGATCACAGCTGGACTAAAATTATTGCACGGCCTGATCTATGCATGGCACTCACCTTTCAAGGATAGCCTTGTCATAGAGCTCACCGTCTGGTGTGAGGAAAATGCCATATTCATCCAGAGTGACCTGCAGCAGGCTTGGCTCCTCTAGTAATGTCTGGACATAGGTCACAAGCTGGGGCACCACCACACTGGGACTGACCACAGCAAGAGTGGACACCAAGTTCATCTGAGCCTGGAAAGCAAAGAATTTTGTGTCTAGTTCAAATGTTAAATTTTCAAGAAGGAGCCAATTGTAACAAAACTGCTGCCTTACAAAATTTGATTTTGTAAAAGATTTAGTTCAATGGAATGTTGATCACCTGAGGTTTTCAAATTGAAAAAGAAAAGTGAACACATTTTGTTCATATTCCAATAAAGGCCTTGTTGATCCATATATCAATGTTATTATGCCATGCTGATTCTTTAAGTACAGGTTGCTTAGATTTAATCTTTTGACAAAAATGTTTTCTCATCTTGTGTAAAAATGTTTGAAAATGTATTTTTTGGGTTAAAGGACACACACAAAAATATCACCTATCAAACACAAACTAATGTACTGGAGGAAAATTAACTTTTTCCAATTCTTGACTTTTTCCTCATGTAGCTTTAATTCGAACTTTTTGTTTAACCAACTGATATAAGCCAATCAAATTACTGTTGGCTTATCATGGAATATTGCTGATATTCTAACTTGGACACACTAACCAATTTGGTGTAGTGAGATCAGCAATTGTACAATGTCTCCTCACTTCTCTATCTAGACTCAGGGCAATGTGGAGTACTCCCTCTATTGCAAATGCTTGCCTCACCTCAGAGAGACGATCTCCAGTTCTGACTAGATCCAGGCATTGCTGCACATGACGGGTCACAAAGTTGGACGGCTCTAGATTCAGGAAACGCAGGATATTCACCCAAAGCTCTCCCTTCACAGACACTGAGAGGACACACAACTTTTAGGTGAAATCAAAAGCAAATGAAGGAAGCAACAAAAGAGTAGTTTAATTTGTGTCATGTTACCTTTCTACTGCAAAATGATCTCAAACTTCCTTGGCCTCCATTGAGCCAGAGTCTAGCCTGCAACAGATAGGTTCATACAGATTCCTGGGCAAGTTTGATATTTAATATGCGAGCAATACTCACTGAACAGAAAAAAATTATCATACTACCCGCAAAATTTAGTGAAGCTCAACATTTGCTATGATCTAACAAACATTCAACAAATTTTCTGTGAATTCAAATTTTTAAAATAAATTCTGACTAGAAATCATTAGTTGTAATAGTACAGAAAAATATGGTTTTAAAATTTAGTTCTACTCAGAAATATAGCTAGTTATCTAGCCATAACTAGAAATCATTAGTTGTAATAGCACAGAAAAATATGTTTTTAAAATTTAGTTCTACTCAGAAATATAGCTAGTTATCTAGCTATATCTAGATATCATTGGCTGTAATAATACAGAAAATATGTTTTTAAAATTTAATTTCTACTCAGCAATATTGCTAGATATCTAGCTATGACTAGATATCATTGACTGTGATAGTACAGAAAATATGTTTTTAAAATTTAACTCTACTCAGAAACATTTTTTGCTTTCAAATTTCACAGAGTATGGGATATACAGAGATAGAAGAGGTAAGACAGAAAAAAAAAAGAGCATCTTGACTGCAGTCAGGACACAGTTTATTCTTCCGTCGGAGATGATGTAAAATAAGACGTGTGACTTCCTTCTTAGAAGGGCGCCTGTCTATTCCTTTGAAATCATTTTTCTGGGGTTTTTTTTTAAACCACGTTTCTGTTATCATCAGATCCAAACCAAGCAAGGAAAACCTAATGCAAAACCAAAATTAAAAAAAAAAACAGTTGTTAAACACTTAATGCATTCTCTGTCCCCTCTCTCCCCAAGGGACAAACCTATGTAAGGGTGGTGTGCTGGAATCATTGTGATAAGAGCAATCTTCTCGGCATCGATGGGATCAACTTTCTCCACCGCACAGATTGCCTGCAAGGCTGTGGCCATGGTGCGTGGAGCAATCAGCTTGTTGGCGTCTGCTGCATCAACCTTGCCGCCTTCCTCATCTCTGCTAGACAGTTGCATGACATCACTCCTCTAGATATATAGTGAGGGTATATTATAAAAAAAAAAAAACTGTGAGAAATGCATTGGGTGACAAAAGTCTGACTTCACAGTAATTATAGTTTTCTAATTAGAGTTTTATGAAACAGTATATTTTATGAAATCATGGAGGAAAAAATTTTTTTTCATTTGTAATATGATAATAACCACTGCTTGATCCATAAAATCATAGTGAGCTAGTTTAAACCACTGAGATACATCAAATTAAACACTTTGATCCACCTAACCATCATGAAACAGTTTTGCAGTGAAAAGTCTGAACTGAGACAAATGTGTATTTTTTGCCACATTATGCTTTATTTTCCAAATATTTTACAAAAGGCCAAGGCAAAAAAATTTCAAAATGTAAAACATTTAGAAGATTAGAGTTATAAAAAAGGAAAAGGAAGAATTAAATAAATCTTGATTTATCATGGTGTAGATTGAAAAGAAAGAAATGAAAGGACACTTGTATGCCAAGAAAAAAAAAAAAAGAGATAAAGAGAAAAAGCATATAAAAAAAAGCAGCACCTACACAAAATAAGTTGAGTTGTAGATGTGCATCAATGAATATAAAAGAGAACTATAAACTAGTGTGACAAATCCTCACCTAAATATCATGAGAAATTCACCAGTAATACAAAATAATATTAGGGTGACAGAAACGAGTCAATTCTCTTCGAGTAAAACTTTCTTTTTGTATATAAAGCAATGCTATTTTTTACTTCTTTAATTAAGGATCTTGGTTCAAATTCAATCAAGTAGACTCAAAACTGGATTGAAATTTTTCTTTTAATACAAAAGAGAAGAAAATGATAGCAAGTCTATATTTTTTTCAATCAACAGTATGCGCTAAAGGAAAGATAGAAAAAAATACAAACTTGACCAAAACAAAATCAAACATTTCAGCAATTGTTGAGCTCACTTGGTGCGTGTCTAAAACTGCTTGGAACTCTTCAATCAATGAGACAGCAATCTGGGCTCCTCCAAGCAGAGCCAGGATCTTCTTTGTTGAGGACATGGCGGCTCCTCTCACAATGTATGATCTCCGACAAAGGCAGAAGATGAGAGCCTTGTAGTAGGGTCTATACAAACACACAGACACACACGCAGGAGTGAGTAAAATACCTTCAAGTGCAGGAATGCAGTTTTGTTATTGCAACTTAAGTAAAACTCATTTTGATGACCTAATTCAATAGTCATGACATGAGAAATTTAAATACTTGAAATTTTATTAAAATTTAATTGGAATAAAATTGTGCAAAATGGACAAGATTTCATGGAACAGGCCCTCAAACAGACAATCATTTGATTTCTTTTTTTGTTTTATAGTTTGACAAATATGAAAGATCTGTGTCATCATTTTCAATATTCAAAATTTAGGCAAAATTTTCAGAAAATGCTTCCCTCAGTTTACACAAAAAACTTTGGTTTGATAAAAAACAATACTCTTTATGAGAATAATAATAATAGCTTAAATATCCTAGAGTTAAACAAGTCCATTTCATGGTTAAGTTAGGTTATTGCATAAAGCCAGTCCTTAACAAGGACATTTCAGACTTTCAGTCCTTCCATGGGGCACTGGTGGCAGGGTACACACCTGTAACAGAGGGATCCCCGCAGAGCACAGGGTGGGTTTGCTAACCCCTGTGCCACCAGTGCCCTATGCTGTAAAATGTTGCAACAAAATGCCAAAACCTAAAGAGGCAGTATAGGTATAACACACAACTTTATATTTGTCAGAAAACAGCAGTATAAATTATCACATTAAATATCTGGGTCCACTTACATCAATCAATATAGACTAATGCTCATTTTTACTACACAATGTCTATTTTGTGATAACAATAGACCAGGGGTGAGCAAAGTGCAGCTCTCTAGAGGTTCTATGCATTTTGCAGAAACCCTTAGCGAAATAAAAATATGTTTATGCTTAAAGTGGTGCTGAATCTTTCAGTGCACTATGAATCTGCACCATTACTTTCTGCAGGTTACATACTTCTACAAATGCGTCTGATATTGTGCAAGTGAAGCCATAGCTAAAAGTCATCCATGCAACACAATCTCTCCAAACCCACTGACAATGCATCATAAAAACATATATGCTTTTAGGTAGTGCAAGGCATGTGGATTCTGCCAACGCTCTGAAAATTTGACCTGTGAGTACAACAGTTCATATAAAGCTCACCTTGCCACTTTTTCTGTCATCTTAGTTGGAAAATCTAAAATCAGCCTCTCTAGCAAGAAGACGAGACTCTGCAGTGCTGTGGAGGGTTAAATACCACCAGAATAGTTAGAATAGAACACAAAATCACAAAGCCAGCTAGCAGACAAAAACATGTGACATAATAAAGGGTCATCTGACAAAAAAAAGCACAGCTACAATCTGCTTAAGAATTTTTCAAATTTCTGTTTCAATTCTGTTGAAGGCCATGAAAACATAGGTAGCAGATAAATTATCTGACCCATTGGTGTGATTTAAACATGAGTTTACAAGTGAAAACAAAATCAGAAGTTTCTTCAATACCATTTCAGTACAGGACTTACTGTCATCAGAGGCCGAGGAGAGAAATTTCTCATTGACAAGATGCTGCTTCTTTGAATCTAGAATCATGTTCCAAAATGGCCCTAGTTTAGACTCTGGGGGAAAAAAATTCTCATTAATAAACAGAGAATTTGAAAAGATTGAAATATACAAAGGGGAGCTCAAGCCATGGTCTGTATGCTGAGCCTATCTTATTAAGATGTTTATCCCATATAGTCCACTGCACAATAAAATAATGTATATTTAAGTGCAAATTATATATAATTATTTCAAAATTGAATTTATATTTTTTTACACCATAACATCCAGGAAATTGAAAATACTGGCTGACTTGTTCAGGCCCAAAAAATCCTTATGTAGGAGAACCCTTTGCAAGAAGCATGAAATGCTGTTATGAAAATTAACCTAAATCTTTTAACTTCTTGTTGCTGTTTCTAGCCATTCCCTTTTAATTTGTTTAACCTAGACATACCATACGCTTCAAATGGAATCCTAATAAGCATTGATGAATGGCACATCTTTTATTAAATTAAGGATGAGAAAAAGCTTCCGACCCCGACACTAAAATATATGAAACCATCAGGCGTATTAAATTTTTACAGGCCACACTTGGCACAATTCTCAAAACCTCTTCGATGGAGGGATATTACAGCCTGTTTGAAATAATTCTAATAAATCTCACATAAAAATAACATAATTCTCAACAACTCTCCAACGGAGAGATTACAAAGCATGTCTGAGGTAATTCTAACCAATCTGTCATATTAATCCCAAAACTGGCTCAGGCTGCCCCCCCACGCACACACACAAAAAAGCAAATAGGGATATTACATGTGCCAAAAAAGGAGGAATTCACTTATTGTATGCAGTTTCATGATAACATTTTATCTTTTATGAGAAAAATGCTAAGAAAAAAATTAATATTTACAAAGCATAAGCAAAAGAAGGGCAGAAATCTGCATATGAAGCATTCTTGATCCTGCCGCTGATAAAGAACATACCTGACTGAATATCAACGGATGCAAGCTTGACCATCAGACACGAGGCTGACACAGCCTCTGACATGAGCTGTGGCTGGTTTGGCTGTTTCTCAGCTTTCTCCAGAGTCTGTAGGAGCAAAGGCAGGACTCGACCGGCCTGTCTCATTGTGTCACCTGGTATAGAGAGATAGGCAACAACCCATTTATAAATATCAATGGTAATAAATTTGAACATCTGTAAAAGAACTCATTTCATCATTCATTTCACATTATCTATGTGCATTAAAGAATTGCTAACTTTTCTTCCAAATGATGACATTTTTTAATCTTTTCAAGCAATATAAAAAAAAAAAAACATCTTCTCCTTCTAATTTCCATCAATTCTTGAAATGAATTTATGATAATTAATTTACATCATTATCATACTTTCCAACAAACTTTTAATACAATATTTCAAAGATACATTTAGTAAAATAGTAGAAGTAAGAATATAACCTACAATATAACCACCAAATTTAAATAATGTATAGGGTATACAGAGAAACATTTCATCTCAAGGCTTTAAGGCTTTATAAAAAAAAAAATGTCAACAGTAAAACAGCAGCAAAAAAGATAGTCTATACTTGCTCAGCTTCTTCAAGCAGTATCTTTAAAATACACATTCATGTAAATCCTAAATACAGAAAAGTTTTTTTTTTTTTAATTTTTGGACAGCACCCATGAATGACTTTAAAAGAAACAAATGGTAAAATTCATAAGGAACAATCTGTTACATCACAGCATGACAAGTTATAGGTTATGCATGCTATGTCCAGAGGAACATTGCAACAAACCTTAGGAATGGATAATCATATTGCTCAAAGTTTACAAACTCCTAATTCTGAACTCACCATGAAACGCAGCATTCATGCATCTGATGTATTCATTCCTGACTGTCGAGGTAGATGTTTTCAGACCAAACCCTTTCTGCAGAATGCAAATATTTACACATGTACATATAACATTCTGAAAAAGACTAATAGAGTATTTCCCACATCCATCACAACAAATGGTGATCTGTAACACTGCGATGAATACGTAAGGATAATTCTTTCATCAATTTTGAACCACAATGAATTGCTCTAAAGGGCATTAATCCAATGATTACACATTAATGTCAAGATTGGAGAATCCAAATTGTGTAGCCCTCATAGATGGCAAAACTTACCAGAAACCACTCTAGAAGCTTGTCAGGGACTTCTGTGTAGAATTTGCTGCACCAGAGACCCAGCATGGACAGCGTGTGTACCAGAGTTCCTTCATGCACTGAAATTTTTAGCTTGAATTAATTGCAGTCAATTAGGACATGAGCAACTTATGTAGGGTAGGAGCATAGGAGCTGAAAGGAAACAGCTTTATGTTGATATCTTCACACAAACAGTGGCATATCTGTCTTGAGACATTAAAGCAGATACAGCTGACTTGAGACATAAAAACAGTACTGATCTAATCCATTGAGGTATTTTAAGCAGCATTTTTTGAGAAATAAGTCAATGGAAGTGAATTTCTTTTTTGTTTTCAAACAAAAGCATCAGGAAAGTCTTCTCTAGCTAATACCTCTACCAAGCTCACCAAAAAACAAGTAACAAAACAGAGAGGACGCAAAGTGTGAAATTATGACTTTCAACTCATGAATGAAATCAATAGAAGTCTGTGACTTGAATTCTTACCCTCTTGCTGCAGGGTGGGTAGGAACATTAGAGCTACTGTTGTGCTTAGCGACTGCAGGGTTCCAGTCCCACTGACCGTGTTGTACACCAAATTCCCTACGCCTTCCAGGACACTCATCTTCTGACCAGCAAATGTCAGCTTGCCCTCAGAGCCTGGTCGAGGGAATTTCAAATAATGGTCATGATAATTTTGATGATGATGACATCATAAATCAGATGAATAACACCGGTGTTATTTTTGCAAGGTGAAATCTGTGCATATGAATTGAAGCACATTCAACTGTATTAAGCCTTTCTTAGAATAAACTATTGAAAAAAAAAAAACAACTATATAAACATGAGCTTTTGAATCAGCAACTGCTCTGCAGAATATCAGGAAAAATGCATATTTGTAAATAGAGTTAGTATTCAAAGCCAATTTGAGCAAAAATATCTCCGAACACAGACAGTTAAAAGGTTGGAAACCCTAAACAGACTTCAAGATGAAAGCAAATGATAGTCCAATATGATTTATTTTCTTACTGCCATTTTTAATCATGTACATGTCCATGCTCAGAACTATGAATGCACATGTCTGAAATGTACACACACTGAATTTTTGGGATATCAATAAAACAGAGGTTACCGCCAAGGATTTTGAATAGGTATTGTGCTACTTTCTCTATGGCTCCTGAGTCGCTACACTGGCCAGCAAGATTCCTCATTGCTTGGACAGCAATGACACGGTTGGTCTCCTCCTTTGATGAAATGGAACCTAAAAATGCAGGTGTAAATGGTGTTAGTGACCCTTGCTCATTTTGATTCTCTCTGTATTGAGTTAAAAAGTCATTGCGCTTCTTCTGCACACTTAATAATATAAATAGACATACACTGGTAAAATGATTTTTTGCTAAGAGGTAGCTAGAACAATGCCTAAGTAAGTCTAAAAGCAATGGTTCCATAAAAAACTAATCAGAGACAGTATACAAGAAAACCTGTTAGAAGGAAAAATAGGATTTGATACAAATTTTACAATATGGACTGACTCTGGATACATGCGAAGTAAACTGTGAATTAGTCTACATGAAACAATTGTAGAGCGGACTTACCTGCGAACAGCTTCACAATGTCCATGGCATATTGGCTCAAGTCCAACCTCACACTTTTCACAAGCTCACTGATGGCTGCGAAGAGTATACACTTCAGATATACGACAAGTTTGATTAAAATGGAGAGACAACACTTTGCAGCGACCCAAGACTTAAATATTCTATAAAAATGCTCAAGTGTTTCATTATCTTTTGGAACAAATGTTTAGACATTAAGAGAAAATAAATGTTTCTTCAAAGGTATTAATATAGATTGAATATCAGTTCAAATCCTATTCATTGTCCAACAGTTAATAGTATTGTTTTTTGTCAAAGTAAATATCCTCTACATTAAAAATGGGTTATTTTTTAACTCGGTGATTCCTTATCAAATGGTTGATAGTGTTTTTTTGTTGATATAAATAATATAAAAGCTATACAAATATCTACTTCATTCAAAGTGGGTTATTTCTAATTTTGTGCTTTAAGATTCAAATGTAAATGAATCAGACTAAGACACTCAGATAAATTCATTTTGAGAGATTATTGTAATGATAGGATGTTTTTCAGAACAAACTTCATCTCATTAGTGAATAGTAGCTAACAAGTTTAATTAGTTCCTTAGATTATCATCACAATATGTAGTTTTTAGGTTATATCATCATCAGCCTATGAATTTCTGATCAATAAAAAAACTGTAATACTAGTAATGATCTCAAAAAGAAAAAAAAATGATAGTGAAGGCTTACCATCCAGAATGACCTCCGGGTTCCTCAACATGGCTTTTTGAGCCGCAGGTAACACCTGGTCTCTAAATTCTTCATGGGAGCAATGCCTCAATAGTTCTGTTACATTCAGCTGCACAGGGGATGGGAAGAAAACAATCTGGATTGAATCCCTTTCTCTAGAGACTCAAATTAAATCGCCCCAACCATACTCTTCTTCCTTCCCCCACCTACCCAGACAGGCGCAAGTGCATATATACTTTGCATAAGGCAGAAAATGCACACAAGTATTGAAAAGGTTATCAATAAAATTTCACAGTTGAAACAGCTTGACCGGGTGTTATTTTACATGACACAGATTTACAGCAGATTGTCTAAAATTAGATCAACTAATGTACTAAATCAAAACAAAACAGAGACATTCCCATACCAGTATAGCTTTGGAGGGCATTGTGCGACTCGCTATCACTTGCTTGATGTAGAT
>BLXT01003974.1:83133-94817 GCA_019648995.1 Plakobranchus ocellatus | reverse complement strand
AAAAGGTTTACCAAAAAAAAAAGGGTAATTGAATTACAAACGTTTAGAGAAAGTGTTTCCTGCACAGCATAATGTGTGTTCTATTACAAGAGGTGCATAGCCAAATATTTAAAGTTAATGGTAGGTTTGTTTCATTCTCCGAATAAATGTAAATTACTTACATAGTATCATATAACTTTAAGTTCCCCTCAAGATGTGGACCTGATTTGGTCTTTGTCGTGTGACTGAAAAGACTGCTGCGATGGCTGAGCGAACTGACTTCACTGCCGACATCGCCTTGACTGTCTGACCTTATCCTTAACTCTTGAAAATCAGGCAGCACAGAGTAAGAATCTCCACTCATTATAGAAATTTCAGTTAAGAGTATAGTACATATAATTTTAAATATTTAATTCAATTGTTATATGTTTATTTAGGCCTGGAGTTTCACGAGCATCTCAGACTGCCTGCGGCGTCGTTACCTTGCCTTCATGTAAACTATGTTGGAGGTGCTATCGGAATGCGTTCAATAATGTAGGCTACAGTAAAAAATTAAAAATGTCGGGAAGTCGAACGAAATCAAGCTTGTATATGCGTACAACTTGAACGGGCCTGTAGATTATTTTTAGAACCTCTGTATTTGTCTAAAATACAAAATATATGGACATTTTTATTTCCTAAACTGCGAGCACATCTTTTAGATAAAAAAGGAAAGTTTGATTCTGTTACTCAGCAATTTTAAAATTAAGGTTGCCTAAGTCTAGATTAAAATTATTTTGAAGTCCTAAATTAATAGAGGACTGACCACCCGAACAAAATTTGGGATTCGATGATCCATTTACTAACGGCATTTTGACTACACGTGTCATTTTGTTAATAGGTCATTGCCAACGTCTCTAAACTTCAGCCTGAGTTAAAGTAACTCTAGGCTTAGATTTACTGGGTCTTATCTTAAAGATCTCCTCATATGCGTTTTTGGCCTTTCATTTTACTCCGCTCATCACCTTACGTATATTTCAACAGTATATTTTTTCGTCAGATATATTTTTAAAAAGTGTGTTGAATTCAACTTATTATTGTTTTAACCTTGATTCCTTGTCATGGTTCCGTTAGCCTTGAAAGGCAGAAAGATGTACATTTGAAAGCAAGCCAATTTGAAACCCCCTTCCCAAATTAGGTAATAGTTTCGGCTCTAATCTTCTGACACTTTGGGGAGGGGGGGGGGAGGGGGGGTACACAAACGTCGTGGCTCCTAGATATCCCACTGATAGATTCTGATGCGAATACTAGTGCCCTTGCCTTCTGCTGGAAGGATTGTCCCTGAAAATAACATTAGTTGCACCGTCTAATTTTGCAGTTGCTACACCTTTTTAATGAGAAAGTGAGGGGCAGCATCAGGCATGCTGTTGGACCGTATAAAGCTCTTGTCAGAGTTGGGAAAAAAATCGCAAAATGGATTGCTATGGGTACTTAACAAGATCCAAAGGACTTACAAAGATTATACCACGGGGAGAAAGAGGGCTACACCTAAAACAATAGATGGGAAGATAACAACGGAATGGAAATTTTTCAAGTTCAGTGAAATCTTCCGAAAAGCTGAAAGTAACGAAGAATGGAGAAAAATGGCTGCCCGATCATCCTTGATGGCCTAACGGTTATTTAGATAACGAGATAAGTTAAATGAAGTAAAATGAATAATTATGTGTTATAAATTTGTTTATTTTGGGTCGTGAAAAGAATTTTGGAGTAAAAAGATAAATGAATAAAAAGGCTAACAAAAAGGTGTGTGTGAGCGCGGCTGTGCTTTAATAAGGATTTTTTTAAAAATTCAATGGCTTATTTAAAAGCTTCCGACGCGGAATCTCGTCTGGCCAAAATCTGCTATGAGATGTGAAATGACACATCACACCTAACGTACTAGTTCTAAAATTTTGCGAAACAATTTTTGTATAATTTTTTTTTTTTTTTTTTTGCATCAAAAGTTGACATGTCAAATCATTCGCAATGTAAATTTGGAGTTGAAATGGCCAAGGTTGTTAAGTGAAAAGTGATCCTAAATGAAACTTTTCTTTTATACTATTTATTTTGTGTGATAGAAAATTTCGAGAGACCTCGGAAAAACCCAATCCATTTTTTAGAGGTGGGCAAACAATTGAAGCCTGAAAGCCCACCTGAGTCAAATTTCAATTTCGATGCACTTTTTGGTACATAAAAGCTTTATTCACATAAATAAGCCAACTTAAAACAGGTCTTAATCTTTTGAATGTCATTGAATGTCTGGAACTTTCTGTGAACGGACACAAAAATCTACCTTGTGCGCTCACCCTTTGTGTTTTCCTAGAGATATACAAATATATACTTTTTCTCCACTGTACCTTGAACATTTCTATTATTTCTTTTTAAGGTACTGGTTTGTCAGAGCATACAGTGTGCAATTAAAGTTACTATGAATAAAAAAAAACAAAACATAACAAACAATAGCAAAACACACAAAAAAAAAAACACGTATGGATACACACTTACACCTTTCCAAAATGCATGTTGTATTAGACCCACAATTAAAAAAAAAAATAATAAAATAAAAACCGTGTAAGATAAACTGGATTTAGATATCGGTGGAGAACTGCATCTCCAGATTTAGATATTGTATCTGCTTACAGGCGTGTATTTTCTGACTGGACAATGTGAAAGTGTGAATCTCGATTGGTTTTTCGACTGCGCCATGCGATTGGTCTACCGGTATGTATTGTGTCATTTCTAGAGGGAAATAAAACGCTACTTGCATACAACTTGTCTTCTCCTATCCTAGTTGTATGCCTATTACTGTTGATATTAATTTAGACTGGTTTTTCAAAGTACGGATAGCTTTTTTAAGATGTACGTGTTATATTTTTAAGGTGCTGTGGCCATCGGACGAATATATTATATTTTATTCGCACCTTTTTAAAATTCTCATTATACGCTCTTCAGTTTAGAGGGGCTTATAATCTTTTCCGTTCTCTAGCGCGTTATAGATTAAAAAAAGAGCTCATAGATACTTTCAAACCTTGCAACCTTGCCAGATAAATAATTCTCTCTCTCTCTCTCTCTCTCTCTCTCTCTCTCTCTCTCTCTCTCTGTGTTTTTCTCTCTCTTACCTCACACGAGCACCCCCTTCCACCCTTTCAGCCCTTAACGCGTATACCATAACAATTAAATAGGGAGATATGAAAGGAACACACTATTGCCACTATTTATCGCTATTGATCGATTGTCAACCTATATTTACGTTATCGACGCTTAAAAATATTGTTTAGTTGATTTTGTTTTTACTTTTTGGTCAAATAAAAAAAGAAAAGATCTTCTGCCCACCATAAATTATACGTTCACAGATAAAATAACAGCACATACACACACATGAATATGATAATAAAACTTATCAGAGAATTATAATAAGCTAGAAAGCTATGGCTAACCAGACGAATCAAGTGTCCATTCACCCAAAACATGGCGGCGACACTTTTGCTCCGAAACCGCCAAGCCGCTGAGCAGCCAGCGGTCGTCTACACAAGTAGCAATTTACTAATATCATAAAGAGGTTTATAGCAATATTATTGAATATTGGTTAATTTGTTAACATTTGTTGAAGTACCATAACTCAATTACATTAATTTTCATTTTTAAAAAAAGGAGGGGGGGGGGGTGCAGAAAAGGAATCATAAAATATTAATATGTAGTTTTGCTGATGTGATACATAACTGTTCTAAGTAAGGATAACAACAACAACAACAACAACAACAACAACAACAACAACGACAACAACAACAACAACAACAACAACAACAACAACAACAACAACGACAACAACAACAACAACAAAAAACTACTACTTTTACTACTACTACTACTACTACTACTACTACTACTACTACTACTACTACTACTACTACTACTACTACTACTACTACTACTGTCGATAATATCTTAACATTTCAAATAATACATTACTAATGCTTCCAAAATTCATGACACTTCTATCAAGCTGCGTATGAACTTCAATTTGAATATATTTTATCCTTTTATTTGTAGAGCATACTATATTGTAAATGTAAAACTTTGCCGAACCGCTTGCCCTTCTTTTAGAAAGCTTGGATCCACTACATTACGCACAGAATTACTACCCACTAAGCTCTCTAGCCAATCGTTCTATGTTTACATCTCACACACTAGTTATAAGGTTTGGCATGTTAACAGACACCAAAAATGAAACTTTGGCCTTTTGATTGTTAAATTCAAAATTCTGGCACCAAACAAAAAAAGCATCTTTCTGTCTGGCGGTTAGGACTATGTCCGTCTCTCCCACTCAGGGCCAATCTAACTTCTAAGTCCAGACCTAACCGTGTTGTAGAAAAGGCATGTTTCTTTTTTGATGATTTTGTCCTTTGTCAAGGATTTTTGGTACTTTTGCCGGCCCTTTTGCCCTTGAACACCGATCCTATTTTTGTTAATATAAATTGATGGTTTTATTAGATCTAAATTTAGATCAGATCAAGATCTAGATAGTAGATCTGGGCTAGATTAAATCTAGATCTAGATCTAACCTTTTTGTAGACCCAGGCCTTCTGGCGAGATAACAGATCATAGATTCATAGATCTAGATTTTTTTTCTAGTTGTCTACGATTTAATTAAATAAATTAATGTCCCCACAATTAGGGGCCTATGCATAAATTACCTTCAAAAGATCAACACACAGATCTCTAGATCTAGATTCTAGATATAAACCATTCGTTCAGCACAAAAACACAATTTCATGATTATATAAACAAGCAAGGTAATAGATTCTGGTTTAGTGAAAGTAGATCTATAGCAAATCAGAGAAAATCTGGATTTTCACTAGAGTCTATATCAATGCTACACTTAGCTTAGGACCTCCTTATTTCATTGGTACACAACTATTGCCAAAGGTAGAAGAGTGTGAACATAGCCAAAAATCTAGGAAAATTTAGGCTAGAGATCAAGAATCAAGAGTTCAGATTAAAATTGGTGCTTTACAAAATGTTTAATACATGTGAGTTTTCTTGCGAGAAGTTTAGAAGATCTGTACGGGGCTGGGGAGGATTCCCACTGTGGCGATCCACTTTATTTCGAATCCTAATGCAATCCTTTTTATATTTGCCTTCATTTGATCAAGCCTTATTTATGAGCAAAGTTTCTCTTAATTAGCATTGTATTGCTATTCTCTAACCGTTTGAAGAACTTGAAATAATAGGGATGAAATAGAGATTTAAATTTTTCTCTTGTTGAAATAAAAAGATTGTCATCAAGGATCAAGAGATAGCTTCCAGTCTATTTAGCATTGTAAACAGGTGCCAGATAAATTGAAGAGTGTTGATTATTTGATTATTCATGTATTTATTCTCTGGGTTTTTTTTTTGTCTTATTTAAGTAATTGTAATTCATTTAGACCTACATTTTTTTTATATCAAATAGTTCAAGAAAAATTCTAAAACTAATTGATCAAACTTAAAACAAGCTCACAAGAAAAATCAGTTACAAATTCATTAACATAGATAACCTAGATCTAGATTCTTTAAAAAAAAATCGCAAACAAAACTAATTTGAATCCACTGCCCGGCTTTTCTGGAATGTCTATCCTCTATGCATTGCTGGAATGAAGGTTTTAAACTTGTGTGCAATAGAATACTTTTATTATTGATCATTATTTCCCGTTCTTTCCATTATATGATAATTTTATTTCGCTGCTAGCATTGAAAAAGATGACTTTTAAAAAGGAAGAAGTCTGTCCAACAAGATCTTTATCATCATAATGCAGTGCTCAATGCAAAGATAAGATTAGATTAGGCATGTGTTTTTGCATGTGAAAAACTGATTTTTAAAATATTTCTGTGAAAATTATTGATAAGCCTGATAAGTACTTGTCACTAGCCAGCTCAAAGTCAATGGTTTGTCACCGCATTGACTCCTTTTAATGCTTTTTTACCCGAATGTTATTTGAGTTTCGGTTTGCACTGGCAAACTGATGTAAGTTATTTTATAACACATGTTATCTTGCGGTGGAAAAATTATAATTTCTCTGATCCAAATGTAGTGAAGCACAAAATAAAGTTGTTCAATATATGCAGTAACCAAGGAGCTTGGAATTGGCAGAAAACTCAACCGTGAAAAATAAGTCCATTGCAAAAAATTACTATGACTCAAAGCCCAATAGTAACTCCAAGCTGAAGAATGAAATAATGTTGCAAGAAGCATAGGCCCACACTGGAGGTGAGCTGACGAGACAAACTTATGTCGCAGTTACTGTGCTCTACCAAATCAGCCTGATCATTTGCGTAACACTAACAGACTGGCCTCAAAGTTTGCGCCTCAACAGTCAGTAGAATTATGCATTGTTACATAATGGCACCCCCCCTTTCCCTTATCCAATAGAGCCACTAATGAAAGATCAGGCTGTTAAATGCAAAGGATAGCTCAGAAGCTTCGATCAAATGAAAGTCACAGCCGATTTGGTGTGCTCTCGCACCAAAGAAACTAGAGGGTTTCCAAACATGTATTGTTGGATACGTGAACTGGTGCCTCCAGTGTGGGCTCGGCCGAAAGATCTCAGATGGTACTTGGGTTAAAAAAATGTCCAATGTAATTTTTCTCATTTTGATCCTTGGACCTATTTCACAGCAAAAAAAAAAAAAAAGTAGATAGATTTTCACAGTTTGGGGGGATTCAGGAGCAAAACAACAGTAAAAAAGACCTTGAATTTTACACGCTTTGCTGATACAACCAGAAGAAAAGTTAAATAATCATGTGGAAATCAAGAAATAAAGTATATTTTCTCTGATTTTCCTTGCATAACTTAACAAAGGTAAATAATGCTTTGTATGCTTGTTTTGTTCCATACGATCTGGCCCCTCACTAAAATCAAATTTTATCAGTTGTTAACTTAGTGAGTGTGAAAGATGACACAGTGGCAGTTCATACATACACACACACACAGAGGCATATTGATGCATGGCACACTCACAAAAGGATGGTACACACGGGATTGCCAAGATTTAATCTATAAACTTGTTTGTTTCTTTGTTTCTTGAAGGTTTAGAACATGGCTAGACGAGGAATCAAGCGCAAAGCACCAGATCTTGGCAAACTGGTAAGCAAGATACTCTTGTATCTGTTCATTCTTATCTAGTGCAGGCACACTTGTAATACTTATTTTATTGAATTGTTAAGTATCTTCTCACTTCCACTCTAAATGCCATTGAAGTTAAGCCTGTTCATGGAATTGATTCCACTCCTATATGTCTCTCTCCACATCAATGCTCTCTCTGTGTTGATTTTACAACAGAGAACTTTTTTATTTTGCAAGTCTAAAATTATCTTTTCCTATGTCATTTTTGCTGTAAGTGCCCAAATTTTCTGTGTTACTGTACCAGACCTGCCAACATTACGCTTTGGGCGTAATTTGTTACGTTGACAGGGAAAAAATTACGCCCTATGCTCAGCACCAAGAAAATGACGCTGAGTGGGCCTGATGAATCTCCTGAATCAGTCTTCCGTTTCCTCCGACTTTCTTTCTCTTTACAATATATATATATATATATAAAAACGTAGTATCGATATAACGCTCTTCGCCATATTTTTTTGTGAACAGTTGTATCGGTCAAGTAGGTCTGCATAGTTTTTATAGCCTTGAATCAGGTCTGCCAAGTGTCCCGCTATTAACTAAAGCATCTGTCCTGAAATATCATGAAAATCACTCTGTGGCCTCTTTTTTTCTTCTTCTTTTAATGGATCTTTGGTATCGGTGTTGCATCACTTTCATTCATCCAATAGTCAATCAAATTTTTTTTTGTTTTGTTCCGAAAGCTTCTTCCCATATTTATTCACTGCCCCCAAAGCTTGTAACTCTAATGCCCAATCCTAACCCAATGTTTAAAAAAAAACAACCCGCCTTTTTATTTCCGCTCTGAACAGAGTATTAAAAAAATACATGCAGTGTTATTACATCTTCCATTGATAGGCAAACAAGTAAGTTATGGTAATACATGTATTTGCACACTTGTACAAGGCCTAGTGTAGTAAGCCATGTCGGCAAAAGATCAAAGAAATCAGAGGTTGTTCCCCAACCCTCTAGTCAGTCTTTGATCTGTTACCAGAGAAACTGGAGGTGCCAACTATGCATGCTTTTTAGGATTAAACAGTTAACTTACAGTGATACAAAATGTACTCTCCATAATACTAGCGAGATGCTTGGCTCCAGTTTTAAAAATCTGTTTTTTTATAGGTCTATATTCTGGTATGTTAAACAATGCATTAAAGTCTACCAACCTAGCTATTTTCTCTCTCTCTCTCTCAACCATTCACTTTTAATCGTGCGTATGCTTCTCTTTTAAATACAAGTTATGAGAGTCGAAATGAATGTCTCTTTTCATTGACTTTTCCCTGATATTTTCTCATTCCAGTCACTCTGTCTCTTTTTTCCTTCCCTTCCTCTCTCTTTCTCTCTCTCTGTCTTTCTCGCCTTCTCTCTTTGACTGCCTTTCTCTCCTCTCTTCCCCCCCTCTTATTTTCACTCTCTGTCTCTCTTTTCTCTTTCGCCCTTAGTCTTGCTGCCATTCTCTCTCTCACTCTCTCTTCCAATCTCGCTCTTTCTTTGATTCTGTCTATTACTCTGACTGCCTTTCTCTCTCCCTCGCTGTCTCCCTCTTCTGCTCTTTCAAAGTGTGTCTTTCTCTGTTGCTCCCTGCCTCTCTGACTCTCCCTCTCGTTCTCTCTATCTATGCCCGACTGTCTCTCTCTCTCTCTTTCTCTCTTCCTCCCCCCTCCCCTTTCTGAGAGTGTGTCTGTCTCTGTTACTCCCTTCTTCTCCCTCTCTCATTCTCTCTTCTCTTTTTAGGCAAGATTGAGATGCACATCGATTTGTCTTCGTCAGACTCAAATTTTTTTTAATATACATGTATTACTATTATCAGCATTTGATAGTGGTCGTAGATCTAATTTAGTGGACTTGGGTCTAGAGCAAGGCCTATTCAGACGTTAACACATTGAACATTGTACTTGATTTGCACCGAATCTGACCATTTTAAAATTAGGAACATTATCAACACTCTTTGCTATTAGAAAAAAAAAAACAAAACACAGTAATACAATAACACAATCTAAATTCTAATCTATGGAAAGTGCAAAAAGGGGAATCAACCCAAGCTGAAATCCCAACATTATTTTTCAAATACGTTATCCTTAAGTTTTATTGAAAATGATTTTTTCCTTTTCTTGTTTAGTGAATTTAGATTGTGTGCTTGTGGATAGGATTATTGCTCTGCAAATAAAGTATGAAGTCTGTTAAGCTAGAGCCAGTTTTCATAGAATTAGTTACAAGCTTCATGAAGAACAATTTAATTATGCTGTAAATTATTTTCATATGGTAACAAACAACATTCATTTTAATTCGAGTGTTAGAAATAGCTAGTTGACAGAATAAACTATGCGACTGCAAAATATCATGTATTTCGTCCTTACTGATATAAAGGAACATTGAACTAAAAAAAAAAAAATTATATATATATATACATAACTGGTTTTGATCATTAAGATCATTACTATTAGACGCCGCCCTTCCTAGCCAAAGTCTGTGAATTACCCCGAGCTAGTCCAAAATACTCTGAATAGGCATAAAGATTACTTTCGGATACAATATGGGGTTGGCAGTTCTGCTGTACTTTGGACTTGATTTTATTCTCACTAACTTTAAGATTTTGGTATTTCCCAAAGTGTGGACATTGCTTGAAGGTTGCTAGTATGCTTCAATATATTTAGTTGATTTTATTAGACAGTTAAGCTGTATAATTTAAAATTGATCCTATTTCTTCTCCACAGCCGAGCACAGATGACTATTCCCCAGCAGTTTTTCTACGCTGTCATAACCAAAAGGATCATGACGATGAAACAAAGATCTGGAAGTGTGCTTTTGAACCAAGTTTGGATAACCCAGGTCTGCTTTTATCTCTTGCCCTGTACTCTTTGCATAAATGTGAAAAAAAAGATTCTGTTGTCTGGGAAAAAATATATCTCCTGTGTGAGGGATTTGCATAAGTAATCATCTTCTCAAATACATTTCAAGATTTTTTTAATAGCTAGGGTTTGAAACTTTTATAGCAGCTTATTGCTTATAGCTAAAAGTACATCGAGGAGAATCTATTGTCACGAGGCTCAAAAAAGTTGTAATACCTTACAAAAAAAAGAGATAGTGTGGCAGTAACGCTAAACTACAGGTATGTAAAAATGGCTCTGGTGTTATCACTCACCAAATGAGACTTTTCATAAAAATAGGTTTTAAAATTCCTAGATAGCACTAACCATAGATTATTATATATATCTATGAAGAGTCCATGGGAAGAACGGTCAGAGTCACAATTTGGCATTTTTCAAGTTACGCAGTAAAATTCTGCTTTACATGATATCATGGTAAAACCTTACTAAAATCTTCCTAAATAAAAGAACCAGAAGACCTGTGAAAGGAGAATCCACAGGATTAAAAAACAGAAAGGTTTAGACATTTTGGAAAGTTAAAATGGGATTTTTCCAAACTCCATTTCTGTGACTGTGACTATGACCGTTCTTCCCATGGGCTTTCATTATATACATACTGTACAAAATACAACCAAACCACAACCTGCCACAAGATTTACAGAAGGATCAAAATCAAAAGGATCGCAGAACTTTGCAAACACATACATATTGTTCTGCAATCCTTTTGATTTTGATCCTTCTGTAAATCTTGTGGCAGGTTGTGGTTTGGTTGTAAAGTTCCGCAATCCTTTTGATTTTGATCCATCTGTAAATTTTGTGGTTTGGTTGTATTTTGTACAGTATGTATATGATGAAAGTTTTTTCACTTTGTCAGTTGAATCATAGGGCTTTGCATGAGACATCCTATATATGACTCATTCTCAAAAGGTGGTCCTCATTTCGTTACAATAGGTCAAAATTTTCAGCTTCAGATTTTGATGGCAGGATTTAATTTTTTAGTAACTTCAGATCTTCTAGTAGGTAAAAAAAGTATTAAGAAGATAGTTTAAGTCCACAGGTAAGAATAATTTGGACCTAAACCTAACCAAGTGGTTGGTACTTGGACATATCGATGACACAAACTATGTATTTTTTTAAGATATTCAAATTGAAAAAATTAACCCTTTTTATTTTCAATAAGTTAGTTCATTAAATAATTTCTAAAAAATAATCTTAATTTTAATCAGATTCTATTTATGACCTGTTAAGGAGGTGAAAATTGTGTCATCGATATGTCCAAGTCAGTGGTTGCTAGAAAAAAGTTTGTTTGAAACTTAACGCTCTCGCGACGGCCCTATGGGATTTCGTTCGAATTCGAACGATAGATCTAAGGGCTTAAAATAGACGCCTCGTCGTGCTCTATTTTTGGTACAAGTGAAATACCTTGCTATTTTTGTAAAGAGGAAACCCCAACAGATACTTTTATTCGAAAATATTGCGGAATTTCTAGCTTTGTTTATCTAAATTTAGAATCATAACAAAAGCTTTTAGGCCGGGACGGGATTCCCTTTCTCCTCCATTTTGACACTACTAGATCTAGCCGTTGCTGTATCGCGCTCCAAATTCACATAAATTCTAGCCTAAAGAAGGAGTTTAATTTTTTAAATTTTGATTCTGATGAAAGTTTCAACTTTCTTCTGATGAA
>BLXT01003974.1:66310-82191 GCA_019648995.1 Plakobranchus ocellatus | reverse complement strand
CAAATCATGTCATCAATATGTCCAAGTACTTTTTAAAGGAAAATATTATCATTTATATTACCATACCCCTAAAGACTGCAAGAACAAAGAAAAGGGAGATGACAGTTTTATAGACAAATTGAATGAATAAAAAAAAAGATACTGAGAAACGAAAAAGAAAGCGATGAATTTGCACTTGAGGGTTACTATTTAAGACATCTGCTTTCCATTTTTTATCTCTAGATACTAAATATTGTTTAGCCTGCACTGTGTAGTTGAAAGCTTTAAAGCATGCTACGTAATAATTTGTTTCATTGATGCATTGTAGGAAAGATATTTCTCTTGTTGAGTTTTAGTATAATAATGCAATGATCATTGTTACCTACTAAAGCACAAAGTGTCATTTAAAACTTTCTTCACTTCCTTGGAAAGCTACTTTTCTTTTTTTTAACCAGTATGTAGCTTTCAAGAAAGAAATCCTGTACTACTTATTAGATTTAACAAATTGTGTTGCTGTTTGTACAATATACGACATAGGCTGCATCATAAATGATGATAAATGTTACTGACAATTCAGTGTTTATGTTCTAAGTATACAACAAAAAAAACATTAAATAGAACAAATTGCGCAAAATTACAAAAAAGAATTTTTTAATGATCCAAACTTTCCAGACATTGCTTGTAAATTCACAAAAGCAAAACAACATGAAGAAAAGTAACAAATTATAAATTCCATTTTTTTTTCCACACTACCGAAACACAATAGAAATACAGTAATAAAGAAATTAATTCACTGGGGAAAAAATCAATTCTTGGAATTTAAAAAAAGTGAGGCGAAATATTCTTTTTTCACTTTCATGGAAAAAATATGAGCCCTTTTCCAAATCATTAAGAGAGATCATAAAGAAGAATAATTACCCTGGTAACAGATTCTCATAACTTAAATACATTATACTGCAAAAAGTTACCACAATAGTGCAGGAAAAGACTTCCCGAGAATTCTTTAAACAATTAAACATTGTAGGCCTACTATAACATAATTACATGTAATCTCATGGGTAATCATGGCAGAAACAATAATGGACACAATCTCAATTCAGACCTTAGGAAGGAAATGACTGCCAATGAGTGTGAAGCAAGGTATCTATCATTGTGATGACACGAGTACAGGCATAGCAAAAAAAAAAAAACAAAACAAACAAAATGCATTAAAGAAACCTTACTATTTTACTTTTGCTGAAAAAAGTAGATTTGATGTGAAAAAAAAAAAATAAATAAGGAAGATGCTCATAAAGTTCACTCACCAAAATATTAAGTTTATCAAAGAAATTAACTGTAATCAGCATCAGTGACTTCTATGGGGCCACTAATGGTCATTAAAGGAACAACATGGTTTGCCGTCCAGTAGTCTGCAGGCATGTCCTCTGTGTGCCTTTCTGTAGCTGACCAAAAAAAGAGGGAGTGTATGAGAGAACAACTTTTCTCTGGCTCTGACAGTGCGGCTAAAAAAACTCCTATATACCTCGGGTCCAAGGGGAGGATAGACAGAAAACAGATCACAATGAAGCACATTGGCAGCAGCCATCAACTGCCATAAACCCATGTATGCATCGCTCCTTCTAATGTTCATAACTTCCTCCTGAAGTGTTAACTCTGGTGTTGCAAGCTGACTGTCTGCCAACTGAACTAATAATCTCAGATCATCAGGATCAACAGACAGGTAATCAAATTTATTGTTAACTAGCTCTGAAATAATTCGACACCTGATCACGATATGGTGATCTTGGTCTCCAAAGCAGTGTAAACTTAGGGACCTTGGTACACAATTACCGTCGGCAACAGTAAGAACGGGGAACCAGTAGGGGAAAGGTAGTCCAGTCCTTGGGGAAGCAACTCCTTTGCAACCGAGTCCACAACCCCACCAACACTGACAATACTTTTCGGCTCAATTGAAGGAAGCGTAAATCTGGCCACACCTGGAGCAAAAGTCTTCACTACTTTTGTAAGGGAGTCATTTCACAACTAACCATCTGACTCTACAGATCCCTAAAGAATGCTTCCCGAGACTTTTTGCAACCCAGAGAAGATGGGTTAGAAACTTCTTCAACTATCGCCACCTCTTGTGGCTCACAGTCAATAGGAAGTGAGGCCTCATCTGAATCAAAGGAAGAGAAGATTTGTTTAATCCATTAGACTTAAAAGAAGACCAGGGACTCTCAATATCCTCTAGAAATGCCTCACCAGGTAGGCCTGTTGACAATGTAGAGCAACTCTTAAAGGAAGAAGCAGTTGGTAGATCTGAAGATTTCAGAATCAGTTTCCATGGCTGGACATAATACTGATTACTACAATCAGCATAGCATCCTGAAATACAGGCAACACAGAAACAACAAAGGTTCCGAGAAAAAAGACCTTCAGGTGCGGGTCGAAAACTGTGCAGGCTACGGGTTCCCCTAAGTGTTTTTAACGATACAGTAGTCTCCACAATATCTTCAGCTTTGAGGAGGGAGTAGTATCTACTCATGTGAATAGCACTTTCAGAACATTGAACATCAGATATTGACAGTTCTTTCTTAGCAAATTCATATAGATCTTGAGCTGACTGTACTATGACCTGCCTAGACTTTACAGCTCTGGAGGCTGCTTGTTTGAGAACCCCACCCAGGGTTCTTTCCGTGTCGAGCACCAAAAAAGCATCTCTCAACATCAATGTCAAGGTGGTCATATGACTGCAGATGAAAGAACGGTAGCTTTGACTTGTATTGAGCCGCACAACCATCGCTAAAGATGACCACCTTCTTGATGTTGAGAGACACCAGGTGCTCAAGAATCTGTTGAGTAATGACATGCACCATGTCTGCATTGTGTTTTAACACATCAGAGATGAAAGTCCAGTTGAGGGTTTTCCTCAAGCTACATGTGCACCCATAGTATATCACATATGGATGCACATTAACTTGGGTATATCCAAAGTATGCAGACTGAGGCTGGTCCTGTTGTTGACAGAGATAGTTTTCTGCAAAATCGAAGACAACAACAGCCCAAGCCTCAGGAATATCTCGGCTCAGGGAGCAGAACTGTCTTGACTGCCTCCTGGGGACAAAGTCATGCATTGGAAGATTCTTCATTTCAAATTTTAGTTCTTTCACCATGGTCTGAACATTTCCTTCCTTCAATATTAGGTCTAGTCTACATGAGCCATCCTGCTTTTTTACCCTTTCCCATCTCTGCCATCTAACACTTTTTTCAAACTCATACCCATTCAAAAAAGTATGTATATTACTGACACCACACTTATCACATTTTCTCTCCAAACATTCAACTTGTTCACCCTCACACAAAGTCATTTTCAACAGACCTTTCAATCTGTCAACTCTCTTTTCTTCTGTAAAGTGCTTGTTTAAAACTTTCCTCTTCAAAAGAAGATTTAGGCACAGTTCACACAGGCACTGCCGAAACGGTGTTTTTGTGAACGATTTTACGTGAGTAGGCTTGTGATGGAAGAATGTGGCTTTTGACACTAGATTACCATGCTCCATCAAGAACTCACGATGTAAGTTGGCTATACTTTGCGATAAAACTTTCTTGGATACATTTTTAAAGTTTTCAACAGTTCACTAAAATTGCCTTCATTTTATTATTAAAATTGACATATAGCGATAAGTGCACAATTGGAAGTCTGTCCCTGATTTTTACACTTAGATCTAGAGCAGAATAACCACAACCCACATAATTGAGATCTAAGCTGGAAAAATCTACAATTAGTTAGATCTAGAGTTAAAGAAAACTAGATCTAGATCTAGATCCAGGTACCAGCATTACCTTGGCACTTGATCTAGATTATAGCACAATGGCTAATTAAGACAATATCTACTGAAGGCAAAAAAGCAAACTCCTCCAAACTCCAATAGGCCTGCCTTTTTTTTTTTAGCTTCAATTTGTACAACTTGAATTTTTCTGGTTTACATACTTCAAATCTCTATATTTGACTTTCATCAGTATCTTAGAATAAGCTTGATATAATCTCTAGATATTGATTTAGATCTAGACTCACAACTATTCTCAATGGCCTTCACAGCCTTAGTAATCTAGAAGTGGACACCATCTTAAGTCTTAGTTTACAAGGTAAAATCTAGATCTAGGCCTAGGCCTAGTTCTGGAATTCATTTTTCTCTTCACTACATCTTAATTGCTGATCGGCAAAAATCGCAGTTCTCAACAGCTAGATTTAGATCCATCGTCATTTTTTTTACGAACTTTTATCTAGTTTTAGATCTTAAGCTATAGACTAGATCTTTTTTATAAAATACAAAACTTATGTAAAATGCAAGAGATACTAATCTAGACTTGGGCGTATCAAATGACACAATCATACACGCATAGTGCACTTGGACGCATTGAATGACAGAGTGGTGGATACTAGGAGGCATTGGGTGACAAAAATTTTGGTGCTAAGACGCATCAATGACCGAAACTTGAACTACGTCATACTTACCCATTGTGGGTGTTTCACTCTCTTTTAACCGATGAAAGCTGCAGATACACTCAAATCACGCTTTTTTAAAACTTCAAGAATTAAAAACTGGAGGAAACTTTGAGATTAGTGCTTTAGATCACATGTCATCAGAGTTTATTTTACTTGGATGTATCGTCATTATTGGACGTTTCGTGCATGTGTGTCTTCACAAAGAATGACTGAAATAATGCGCAGCGTTTAGAGAGAATACCTTTATTCTGTAGAGAAGGAAGTGGCCTTTTCCGGCATTTTATAAAAAAGTTGTATTCTTTTGTCAAAATGCGGAAACGAAACAAAGCCTCAAAAACCTCTACTGGCAACAAACTTGGATGTATCGGAATGACCGAAATTTTTGTTACTTCTCGAAACATGCCTTGAGAGGCTTTTAAATGGTTTCGTTTCAGGTAAAAACTTGTTTTTACAATAAACCAAGCACTAATGTTGGTGTTAACCACCGAAGGCATTATTACTAAGACTATTTATAGATTTTCTGCATTCAATAAATCATGCCTCTGTAGTGACATGGTGTGATACGTCCTAGTAGCCCCCCAAAATGGTCCAATATTATGAAATTGGCATCGTTTTTACACATTCAACACCCAAAAAAGTATTTTTCAAGCTTTTATTTACCAATATTAAGCAAAAGATTTTTTCATAAGCTGCTCAGAGAACAAATTTGAAACCAATAAAAAAGGACACCATAGCATGTAACAAAAACGGGCTAAAAATCTGTATTTGTTTTTTATTTCAAAATCGAACCACAACGTAAAAAGAAGTCAAAACAAGGTAATATTGTTCATAATATCTCTTTAATGTTTTACTAACACACACAGCCCAGAAAAGATAGATTCCATCTTGCCGATCCTGAAAAAAATGTTTTATGAAAGAGTATACAGGACAGAATACACCTTTTGAGAATCACTCATATACACTAGTTACAAGCTTAAGCATTGTTACAATACCTCTATAGTTGTCAAGATTTACAATTGTCTTTTTTGTTTGATCTTGAAGAATGTCTTGGTGTGTGTACTTGTGTGGGTGTTGATACCTCTTTTTCAAATATTCTTAAGAACTGTCCATAACATGCGTGTCTTCCCAGCAATTTTTTTGTCTAATTAAGAACACAGGTGATAGTTTAATTTCAGTGTATCAAAAGATAGAAATGTAGCATTCAAGCCTAAGCTGATCATGTGTTTTTTTTCACACTTTTAGTGTGATTGTAAAACAAAAATTGCAAATTTCTTGCTATATTTTACCTTTCATTTTGACTAGAGGAAACGACGAATTTGCTGGCAACCTGTGGTGGTAAAACAGTTTGTATCATAGATGTCAACACACAGCAAGTCTTGAAACGTTTTCAAGACACAGATAGAAATGAGGTTTGTGTTTTTCTTTCTCATTTTGTATTTTAAGCACCATGAGCTAATAATCTGCCAGCAGATAGGAATTTTTCTGTTGGTAAAAGTTGTACTATAGAGATTTCAGAATAAAATTGAATAAATACTACATATTTCAATTTCAGCATTGAAGTAATTGTTAAATTTTAGCCCCAAAATGTTTTTTTTTTCATTAGAACTTCTACACATTAGCATGGACTACCATTGAAATGGCGAGCCACCGAAAAGTGAATGTCCTGGCTGTTGCAGGTGAGTCAGCAGAAAAAAAGCTCTTTTATAGTAGCAGTCGGGCTATAACAAACATGTGCAGGTAAAATAATAATGCTATAAACTCCTATTTCCTTTGTTGTCCTTCATTTATATTATATCCATCCACTTGGCACTTATCACTTCATTTTTCATTTAAGTTCACCTGGCGCATCAGTTACATTTTTAAATAACAATATTAGCAAAGACAACTGCATTACACATTGTATCAGTTGATTATGGAAAATAGACATATATCATTTCTTACGTTTTAGAATCCCATGACTATTGAAAGTTATCAATAGAATGAAGGTGTCCAGATGTTTTTGTAACATCATTTTTTTTTTTTTATGAAAAATTCTGAAATGAATAATTGGTGTATGTTTCAAAAACTGACGTATGTTTGTTAAGCGTGTAGTTTGGAAAGCTTTACATTTTATTCTTATTGATCAATTCAAAATCTGTAATTTTTTTTTCTTTGAAAAATTGTGCAAATGTTATATCTCTTACATTGAACTACACCATTATTTTTTTCTGTGAATATGTGTGTGCAGGGGAAGGCGGGGCTGTAAAACTCATCCATCCCAACCAGTTGTTGATGTACGCAATCATCAGGGGACATAAGAAGTATATCAGTTGTCTGCTGTTTCATCCCACTCTGACACGGTTGTTGTTCAGTAAGTTACAAAACATAAACATTCTGCGACTTTTGTGTAACTCTTGATTTTTTTATACCTTTGTAAGAAATGGAACATGTAAATCCAGTTCTGAATCGGTCGCTCAAAATCATCCTCCTAGTTGATCTCTGTCTTGTGAGACACAGGCGTGACTGAGTAAGTATCAGTCACACCTTGATGTTTTGAAAATGTAGAGGCATATATGTATACATGTGATTATTATGAAAGTACATTTGCCTGGCAGTATGGAATCGGTAAGATATCACTCTATAAAATTGTAACACTGAAACATACAGTAAGAGTGAAGCAAAAGCGTGTTTTAAATAAATGGATGCCAGGATGGTAAGTCATAACACATATGGTTCAGAAAAAGTTGTTGATTTACACAGATAATAAGTAAAAACAATATTCTTTTGATATCTGTACAAAAAGTCCACACTTTCCTATTTTTATTCAGTGAAAAAGTATTCAGTCCTTGATTTCTTTTTATTAATTTACTATCCTTCCCTTTGTATAATAAACAGCAGAGATAGCTTAGTGATACTAAAATATCCTTTCTGTGCTGAAAGGTTGGCAAACTGAGTCAGTATGAAAGGCCACAATGCGTAGATAATACAGAAATCAATCCAATGAAAGAGAGAGCATCCCAGTTTTAGAATGTCCATGAATAGACTCATTGTTATAGTATCTCAAGTTTTGGGCTCATCCATTTGCATTACTTTTTAGGATTTCATGAGCAGGTTTTTATTTCTTCAAGTCTTGAAAACCTGCTGCCCTTATTTTCTTGAAGCTTTTAAAATATGGGATAAACCACTCTTGTATCACATTGATGGTTTGTCTTGTCCGTCAAAGATTAAGGGTTTATAGCACTGTCCTTTATGTACTTTCTTTGTTTACCAGGTGGATCTAAAGATGGCTTTGTGTACCTGTGGGACATAGGAATACCAGATAAAGCTCCAAATAGTACATATGTGTACGTATGATCAATATTTAAACCCAAAGCTACTGATGTATCTGCAGACATGCCAGGTCTCCCGATTTAATCGGGAGTCTTTCGATTTTTTCGAAGAAAATACCTGTCTCCCGATTTCCCGATTTATAGTGAGAAATCCTGATTTTTCTTGATATACTGCTTTGGGGCTTTGGGATATCGACTTTGTATTTATCTGTTGAGAATTAAAAGAAAAGAGAAATAACCGGTGAAACACTTTTTCACTTTAAACAAATAATATTTGGTCATCTAAGTCAATTGAACAATCTTGATACTCGCGGAGCGGGCCGAGACGGTGCTTCAACCAATGCCGTTCATCCAATGGATAGGTAAATCAGCAAAGTATTTCCAAGTGTGAACAGTAAAGTTTAAAGTCCGCGGAGGAGATTTACGCGAAGCAACAAATTTGCATAAAGCACGATCCATACTAATGTAGATCTAGATCTCAAACATGCACATGATTATAGTGTAGACCTAGATCGCCACCACTGAGGCATTTTAGCCCTTTTGTTTATCTTGTTCTCAACACATCACGATTGCCTGAGTAAAAAGGAAAGAAAAAAAACGAAGCTCAAGGATATCAATGCACAGCAAAGAATGAAATGAAATAGGAAGGGTTTTTTTTTTCCATATTACTTTTTAGAAGTTCAGTGTCATCAAATTTTAGCGATCATAGATCTAGAGTGAAGTCCGGACCTTGATCATTGTTTATATTATCTCAGGACCCGGACTCTCATTGTCATCTCCTACCAACACTGTTTAATGCCAATCATGAAAAGAAATAAACCTAGGCATAGGGCGTAGATCTATAGTTTTGGCAACCGTTAACTTTTTTTTTTAATAAGGGCATGCAGGGGAAAAAAACACACACACACACAAAAAAACGATAAATCAAGGTGTACAATCAAACAAATTCAGTGGCATCAATGATCATATGCCATACCTGTGAGCATTGGCGATTATAACAAAGTAGAATATGCCGTAACTAATACTTAGTTAATCTCACACACGCACACACACATGCACGCACGCACAAGAACAAAAGCGCATTAGGCCTACATTACAATATTTTCATTTTCATCGGCAATACAATGTTTAATGATATCTCAACGTAAGGGAATTTCCTCACCATAAACTGCCTTGTAAGTTTTGGTGATCATAATGATTTGAAGAGTAAATAAAAAAAAAGGATTGCGACAGAATCCATCATCATCCACTGCCTTACCTGATAACGTTGAAGAGCATAATTTAAAGTAGATTTAGGCCTATCCTATAATTTTACAAAATGTACTCGCAGTGAAGATAACTGATCAGGAAGGAATTCATTGTTATCATCATCTGCCTTTCCTGTTAGTGTTGGTAGGCTAGCTCTGTGATTTGACACAGGCCCAGGTGATGTTTATAGGCCTAAACAATAGCAGTAGATCTCGGTAGAATTATCATCATATGTTTATTAAATTTACGTGTGAGTGTTGGCAAAAAAAAAAAAAGAAAGAAAAAAAATCCGCCAGTGAGAACATAATAGATTTTTAATGAAAACCGATCCCAAACTAATTAATCATCATAGCCTGTCTTGCCTGTAAGAGTTGGCGATCATTATTTGAAGTAGATCATCTATAATTAAAAAAAAAAAGATACCGATTGCTTTAGGCCTACCTGAAATCTCAAAGAAATTCATTATCATCATAGCTTGCCTAACCTGTAACTGTAGTTGATCAGTATTTAGAGTAGATCTCAAGAGCTTATTTTGTTAATAATTTTAAAAAGTCTTTATTGATCCCAATTAGTACCCAAAAATGGAAAGACCAAAAAAAAAAAAGGTAAAAGGAACTCATTATCATCACCCGCCTTACCTGTGACTGTTAGTGTCATGATTTAAAGTATAAATTTAATCATTTTCATAGCAACAAATACAAGATGTATTGAAAAAAATAGATATCTATCATTTTAAATTTCACTGGGTTCATCAAGGGTGTGATCTATATAGCATTAATTTTCACAGCCCCTTCGCTGAAGTTTAATGAGATCTAAGCTTCTATTGATGTCCTTAAGGTATGTTCCTTAACATGCTCCTGTTTTTTGGGTGGGCTCACTCCTGTTTTCTAATATTTTTGCCTGGCAAGTCTGTATTTGACTGATGAATATTGTGGGATATCAAATTATCTGAAGGCTCAACTTGCATTCATTTATTTTTCAAAGTTTAGCAAGACCAAACTGAAAAAACTAAGGTTTTATAAGTAACAAGCATGTTTGCCTGTTCAAATGAACAGGAAAGGAAAAGACATTTTCCTGAACATAATTATTAACCTAACGTCGCATAAGGTAAATAAAAACCAAGAAATACTTACTGATTTAAAAAAATTATATTTTTCAGCATACAAATCGAGGTTTCCCTTAAACTATATGCTGAAAAATGTCTTAAGCAGATTTCTCCAAACCTGAAGAGGACCATAATCTACCTAACTTGGGTATACATGCAGTAAACAAAATGCAAAGAACAGTTAAAAAAAAAAAAATACAGTTCATGAAGCAAAATGGGAACTAAAGAATTCGTCACCTGAAATGTAGCCTTACTCCAGTATATTTCTTCATTGAGGTTGAATGATCACTGCTTTTGTAGCCAGACAAAAAAAAAAAAATACAACTGACTTTCTTTCGTAATTGCAGTGAAAATCCCAGAACAAAATCATAAACCAAAACAAAGATGTTTTGCATAACGCAGCCTTAATAAGGTTTAATTTTTAACTGAGGATGATTTCATGTCAGCTATGAATAGAGTTTACATTCTATCATTTTGAAGGGCTTGGGGTCTGCAATAATTAATTAAAAATTAATCTAGCAGATGCCATGATTCATTCAGTATTTATGCCCTATGAACTCGAGATGGGCTTCACTCAGAGCAAAAGTAAACCAAATGAAGTTACTGTTATGTCAAGCAACCTCAATTCAATTTATCCTTGTCCGAACAGGATCCTGAAGTCTAGGAGTTGACATCTTGACTTGGAGAGAAATTCAGCAATTAAAGATTGACTTTTTGCATAGTTTGAAAGAAATCCTTATATACTGTCCAATTTTAAAAATAGTAGGGCTTGAAGTCTATAAAAACAAAGTTAAGTCTGAATCAACTCCTGAACAAAACATAAAAAGGAAAGATGAACTACTTTGGAAATGAAAAGAAGCGCAAATGTATAGGCCTACAGAAAAATTCATGAAGGTATGGTCCCTGGAAAAAGGCTGAAATCACCTTGTTGCGGACTAACTATATACAAAAACCAAAACCAAACCCTGGGAAAAGGAGAACAGCTCGCCCCAAAAGACAGAACACCTTGGAATGGAAGAAGCAGAGGCATTGAAAGTTTGCAATCACTTATTATTTTAAGATCTAGATTTTGTCACAATTCACTGTGATAATTTAAATGGGATGAAATACTTTGGAAATAAAAAAGACATGACTGTATAAGGAAAAATCATTCATGAATGCTTTGTATCAGAAAAAAGGAGAAGAGGTCACCCAAAAAGAAGACAGAACACTTAGAAATGGAAGTTAAGCAAAAGTGGAGAAAGCTCGTAATCAAGATCGGATTTCAAAATCCTTATTTTGCGGCATTCACTGCGATATAATTTAAATATAGGCCTATACAAAAAATTACCACCAACTAAATTTCACTATTGCGATAAACAAACAATAAGCTTGAAATGAATTTCTGCTATCCAGGTCTAGATCTAAAATAGGCCTATTAACTTTGATGTTATGGATTGAAATAACCTATGCGTAGATTGATAATATGATAAGTTTCGCTCCAAAATATTGGATTGACAGGTTGTATTCAAGATCTAGCTTTTTTTAGTAATGTGATTTACTGCAATTTAAATTTAAATGTAATTGTAAAAAAATCGCCGTAATTAAAGTTAGGCCTAAGTAAAAATTTTCACTATTATAGCAATAATGGAACGGAGAGTTTGAAATATACTTTAGCTATCAAGATTCTGATTCTAGATCTAATTAAATATCTAGGCTAGTAATTTAATTTTGCTACCTGGTTTGCAATCATAATTTCAACGTGAATCAACAATTTCAAGATAGGGCCTTCTCTAAATTTCTGTATTGGGCGATATAATCAGAATTCTGGAACGAAATTTTGCCAAATTTAGGCGTATGGATCCTAATTAAAGTAGCTCTCGATTAGATTCTTGATCCAATAATACCAAGGTGATTTAACTTTATCAGGATTAGACCTAGATCTAAATCTAGGCCTATCAGGATCTGGATCTACATCTAGAATCTTGATCTAGGTTCCAATAAAATACATGTACCTGGATTCTAGATTTAAGATCAAATTGGATGTTGATCTATGATTCTGATGAAACAGACTCTAAAGATCTAATCTAGAATCTAGATCTAAATTTAGACTCTAGGCTAGGCTGAATCTCCATCTAGGCCTAAATCTACCCAATCTTGATTCGGTTTAGCCAAGCTTTCAGATTTTTTTAATGCTAGGCTTTAGGGCAGGCCTAGATCTAGATCTAGAATCTATATCTCTAAAAATTACTATTTGGGACCTTGATTCAGAATCCCACAAAATATAGCAAACTTGTAAATTGGATTATCCAAAAATTTGAGCATGTTAGATTTGGATACATGAAGAGAGCATGAGAGCCTGTAGAGCATCACTTTCGTGGTTTCCCTGTTTCGTTTTAGTTCTCTAGCGTACGCCAAATAATTTATTAGGTGAACAAATGTCAGTTTCTTTGCCTGCATTATTTGAAGTAGGTGAATTATTACTTGTATATGATAGGTTGATGTTGCTTTATATCTCTTTGTCATAGCTGGGGTTTTAAATTATAACGTATTTTTTTTTTTTCTGTACCTGGTTTGGATTTGTGTGTGTGTGTGTGTGCACGCGCGCCTTTGTGTGTATGTGTGTGTGATTGCTGAAAATAGGTTTGTTGAAGTAAAAAATATAATTTTTAAAGAAATCATTAAGTATTTCTTGGTTTTATTTACAAAATGCGACACTAAAATAGGCAGATTATGGTCCACAAAAAATTAAGACTGTGCATAGAGCGGCACAGGAGGAGATAGGACACAAACGTCAAGCCTAGATTTCGTTAAGCCTTTTATAATATCGATAATGCAAAGCCAGTTATTTAAGTAACTGAAAATATATAACCTCAATAAATGAATGCTTAAAAATCACATCTTAATCTGTCTTAAGTGTCTAATATAAGATTTAATTGTGATTAAAAAAATATATTAATATAAGCCACTCCCGTAATGGTTTTAATATTGAGTGTATTGCACATAAGTCAGTATTTTTAGTGCCTGCATGGTTTTTGTTTTCTCTTGACTTATTGATTGATACTCACATCTCTGCAGGCCATTGCTAAAGATTTCCCTGCAAGATTCTGTAGGTGATGCTCTCAACCTGGTGTTTAGCGAGAATTGTGGTTTGCTCATTGCTGGCGCTGAGAGAGGCTGTGTGGGATGGGTCGTGTCAGACTGTTCAACTCTCACACCCACTCGCCGGGCTAAAGTCATAGAGTAAGTTCTGGCATGAACAACTGCAAGAGGAGATAAAGTCATAGAGTGAGTTCTGGTATGAAGGGCTGCAAGAGGAAATAGAGTCATAGAATAAGTTCTGGCATGAACAACTGCAAGAGGAGATAAAGTCATAGAGTGAGTTCTGGTATGAAGGGCTGCAAGAGGACATGAAGTCATAGAATAAGTTCTGGCATGAACGATTGCAAGAGGAGATTAAGTCAGTGTGAATTCTGGCACACGGTTGTGAGGGATGCCAAAATTGTGTAGCAGTGGAGATGTAGCACATAATACACCTTTATTATTGTGTTATTGCTGACCATATAAAATATTGATATGGATTTTGTCTCTACTACCCATAGGAAAGCAGACATTGTGTTCCAGCATCCCAAATCCAAAACTACCACAATTGATGGTCTCATCAACCTGCCTGGTGATCTTTTGGGTATGTGGTTGATTTTATATCTCATGTTTTGTCAGGAGTGTCACTTCAAATATAGGCATATCAATTAAGGTACAATTAATACATAAATGTCATTGTTAGGACACATGGCAAAAGTGGCCATTTTGGATATAGGATGACCAATTTTGAGTTAATTTTTACATTCCTAGTCTGATATTTCATCTATTGATTTCTTCAAGAAATGCATTATAAAAAAGAAAATCATCACTGAATCTTTTTTCTCTGAGACATGAGCTAAGTATAAGTCACATTCCACCAATATTAAATGAACATTACCACACTAAAGTGTAGTATCAAGAAAGAGGGGGAAAAGCAAGTAGGGGTGCTAATGTCTGAAGGGAAGCAGAAGTTTGATCCATCTTCTAATGTGCTGTCAATGTAACATTGATCTCCGTGACAGAATGGCTAACACTAAGAAAACTAATTTAGAGCATGTTTGTTTTCCTCTTACCTGGCACAAAATGAAGCTACAAAACAGGTTGGCTCAGGTGAGATCCTTATCTGGGACCTGGCGAAACATGTGGACAAGCAGGAACGTGATTGTCCTATCGAGCCAATCATCAAGCTGAAATATCCACAGCATATTGTCAAGTACCTCAATTTGGGCTTCAGCAATGGTCAGTTCATTTATTTGTTTGTTTGGAAAGCAGCCCTACCGAGCCCTTTTTTTTTGTGTTCCTAAATTATCCTTGCCACGAGGAGGGGACCGTTCTGCTGTTGCAGGTTTGAGCTCTGCCCAAAAAGCGCCAAGGACCCTGTGGCTACTGTGGAGTTCAGACCTGCCAATTTTTCCGTTTTCACCGGGGAAAAATTCCGGTGAACGCCTATAAATTCCGTTTTCCGGGCGGCCCCACTAAAATCCCGTTCAGTTGTCCCGGTGGACGATGGAAAAGAAAAAAAAATTATCTCGTCTTATTCTTTGGATCCATCCGATATCAACAGATGTGCACTCTTTACCTATTTAATAGCATTGAATATTTTTAAATTACTGTCGATATAATCCAAGTATCCAATTTGCAGTCCATAACTTTTATTCAACATTCTGTCTAAAAAGAGACAGAGTAACTTCTGTATTATTGATGTGTCATGGTAGTGCAGGCAGACATGCCAACATAATGCTTTAGGCTTAATTCATCATGTCAATGGAGAACATTTTATGCTTTAGCTATTAAAGTAAGCGTGTGCGCTTTGGTTTCATTTTGTGTGATTTTCTTTTCATTCACAAAATACAAAAATGCGGTATCATGGAAAGTTGATTCTCAATTTTTTTAAACTGTCCGCGAAGTAGACCGGTGTAGTTTCTTTGATCTTATACCAGGTTTGCAAAGTGTCCCTGGATTAAATAAAGCATCTAGATACATACAGCATTTTTTTGTTTGTTTGTTTGGTGGGTTTTTTTTTTTTTTTTGGGGAGGGGGAAGGGGGATGCGAGAGGTTCCTTGTAACTCGATAGACCTTCGGCGCTGGTGGTAAGGTAACCAAGAATTAAGGCTGTATCATATGAATCATTATATTAATTCAGTCTTAACAGCTAAATCCCCTCCCCTCTCCCCCCCCAAGTTAATTATTAATTTATTAAACAAGAGCTCAGAAGCATGAAACCCTTGCGTTTTGCAAGTAAGCTATGATAATATTCATTTTTAAGTCAACATCGAGCACAATGCAGAAGGCCTAGAGTGATATTACTGATGACTAGCCTACCATGTCGGCAATAGATAAAAAAAATCAGAGGCTGGTTTTTGGGAGTTGCAGCCTGACCTTCAAGTCAGCCCCACATCAAAGTATTTTGAGATACCGGCTATTTCTAGTTTTAACACAACATGAATGGGAATGTGCATACAAACTGCCTGTCATTTACAAAAAAAACTAACTTAATACCGTATTTTTCATAATACATGTATCTTATAAATAATAGCCAAGATGTTTTGTTCTAGATCTACTTTGAAAAATCCTATAAGATCTGCACACCGAGTTGTAACGATCTAATGCACCGAACACTAGACACCTTTTCATCCAATCTAAAATCTCTCTCTCTCTCTCTTCTGTGTGTGTCTCTCTCTCTCTTCTGCCTCT
>BLXT01003974.1:49610-63381 GCA_019648995.1 Plakobranchus ocellatus | reverse complement strand
GGGGGGGGGAATTACACTTATTGCATCATTACATAATATAGAATACATTTTCATAGCTTCTTTGAGGTCAAAATGGCTACTGTCAGAACCAGTATTAGAGCATTTTAAATGGAAGGTGATATTTTGTTGAGTGAAATCTGATTTGAATTTGAGTTTCTTGGGAATGAATCAAAGCTTTGAATTGAAGGATTCAAATTATCCTGGTTTTTTTTTTGTTTAAAGAATCTTAGCCCAGGCCTGCTTCATTCATCTTCAGCTTGAAGCTGTACCACTTGTAACCAACTTTGGAAGTTAAAGTGACAGTAAGAGCATGTGAAGCATTTATGCACACACTCCTCTCACCTGAAACGCAAGCTAGATTTCCTGGTGTGAGACTGGGGATGGTTATAAACTTAGGAAAATGTCTGGACTTGCACTGGCTCTATGCTATAGACTAGTATAACCTACTGTAATCCTACTTTAGGCAAATACATTTACCTTAGAATATAGAGAGGTAAAAAGTGAGATATTTTAAGAGAGCTCTGCTGTGTGCGATTGAATTTAACAAACCAACAGGAAAGAAAAAAAATCCAAGCACACAGATATTTTGATTTATGAAATTCAAATTATCAAGACTTGGACATTTAAAGTTTCCATTGTCACTGAAATTGTGAAATAAATGAATAAAAGGCTTCGTTCAATTCATGATGACTTTGTCTTTTGCAGGTTTGCTGGGTGTTGGGGACGATCAGGGCAATCTTGTGCTCTATAACATCAAGTCCATCATCCGCAATCATCAGAGTGAAGTTGATGAGAACATTTGGGAGCCTTCAAATGTATGTCTTTACTTTCTTATGTGTTTGAAGAGAAGCATTCAAATTTTAAGTTTGGCTAATAATATTACTATACTTTGGAAAGCAGGAAATAAAGAAAGAACTAGCATAGGAGGATTTGCCAAAACGTGGGCTGTCATCATAGTTGTGTGCAAATGATTTTCTGCATGCCTTATTTGAACGAATATAAGTCATCAATGCATAAATTTTGGTTTTGTGAGTGTTAGGGCATACAAAGTACTGCTTTATGTTTAAAAAATCAGTTTTGGATGTATTCTTGCTGTCTAACCAAGTAAGTTTGGAACATAACTATGATGAAAAAATCACCAAAAAAGTGGTCACCCATCAACAAATTAAGCTCATTCACCATAAAGTGAAGAAACACAGACCAATATTTTTTTACATGGATCTACTCCTGCTTTTCAACTCTGCATGAATATTACCTCACTGATACTCGTAGTGGGAGCATTTTCACAAATGCAAATCATAAAATTTAAACAGCAAATGAACCAGAAAATGTGATGGAAAACATTGGACTTTCTTCTCATTGTATTTGAATAGTTTTTTGTTTTTATTGCATGTTTTATTCTTGTAGAGAAATATGTTTTCACATCTTGATTTGATTTTTCTTATCTTTCTTTGTTAGATCCTGGAATGGCCCAACATCCTCAATAATCCAAACACTACGCCTCGTCAGGTAAACTGGAAGGAAAATAACATGTTTTCACACATGGCATGTGAAGTGCAAACCTTAAAGTTTGGTTATTGTGTCAGAATATTTATGGTGAAAGATACTGCATACAGTTGTGCACATTCTTAAATTTATAACAAAGCAAGAATTTTGAAGTTTCAACTTTGCTTTTTATCCAAGACAATTTGATTAATTATTTTGCTTTAGTATTTTATTGTTAATTCTATTTTACTTACATTTGCGACATTAATTTTTAATGGCAAATTATTTATGTAAGATCTAGTGGAAATGCGTTAATTTATATACCCCTATATGTACTGATTATGACATGAAAGTAGTGGTGAATTGAGCGTAGTCCCAGAATGGATTAGTTGGAGGCTAAATCAGGTGTGTTACATGTAATTTTTTATAAAAAAAACTACGCAAAACCCACCAATGCAAAAGAGATATGCATGGAGTGAGGAAAGAACATGTTGAATATGATGTGTCTAAAATTAGATGGTAAAGCAGGCTCAGTATAAATTTTTGATCAGATAAAGGAAATGAATTCAGTCAGTAATCACATCCATGCTAAACAAGATATGAATCTTGATCTTGATGGAAATAACATAAACATATGTGAACAGAATCACTCTTAAAAACTTGATATCACAGCAGCTGAAATTAATTTCATATATACCCACTTTCCTTGATAGATTATTTTTTTTAAACTTTGGCTGTTTTTTTTACAAGATCATATATATTAGCCCATTTCTAAGTTTAAGTATTTTTATTTAACAGAAATCATCAGCATTATAAACCAGACAAATTTCTGATTTGTCGGCAGTATGATGTGCTTCATAAGTAAAGGAGAGAATTTAACCAGATTTTCATGTAATATGAAACTTGACACTCTATCTTTTTTATCATCCTCTAACAACGTTTAAAAAACTGTTCAACAAATGAAAAATTCTGGAAAGTAAAAGGCAAAAAGTGGTACATAAGATGAATTATGTATTAATGGAGTTAGAAATGTAAGGTTTTACAGAATTTCACCATAAAGCTTTACTGTGCTATTGCATACCACAATAAATATGCAACGGGCAGCAAGTTGATGCTTGTTACAATTAAACGATGTAAAAATTTCGTGGTTATCTTTGCCCAGAGATAGTTTGTCTGACTGAAATAGGGTTCAAGAGACAAAATTCTACAATGTGAAAAATTAAGGCAAAGGAGATACATTGCTCGATTAGATATGCTGCAAGTCTGATTAGGGGTTTTGGAAATGGTGGTGCATGTATCAATGACACATTTAGCCAAACGTGATACCGTTGACATGCTCTCCCTTCTCCCGTCCTCCCTCAGGACCTGGTTGTTAACACTGTAGCCATCAGCAGCAGTCATGAGTTTGTCACCGGAGGAACTGACAACAATCTGGTCTGTATTTGGAAAAGAGAAGAAGCCACAGCAGCCTCGGGAGATGCAGAATAAGTCAGTGGTGTGGTTTTTATTGGTGGGTGGGGTGGTGGTGTCTGAAAGGTCCACTGATGGTACTGGTATGTATAAATCTGTCAAGTTTGGAAAAGAGAAGAAGTCACAGCAGCCTCGGAAGATGCAGAATAAGTCAATGGTGTGGTTTTTATTGGTGGGTGGGGTGGTGGTGTCTGAAAGGTCCACTGATGGTTCTGGTATGTATAAATCTGTCAAGTTTGGAAGAGCTGTAAAGGATTCTTCACTTGTGCTTCAGATTTCCTTACTCCCCAGTCAATGATTGTGCATACCCTGTACCACTTTATAAAGGGAAGATGTAGGCTGCTTGGTGTGATGGTGTAGTTTTGTTGGTCCCAGGATGGATGTTGCTTGTTTGGTTATGTATGATTGTTTAAGGGGGCATGTTGGTGTAGATGCAGAAAGTAATCAGTATCATTTTAATGAAGTTTAAAGAGGTTTTTAAAACTATATGTTACATTTGCTAGCATTTTTCATGGCAAAAGTCTTATTGCTAATTAAAAAATAAATGCAATATCCCTAAAGCCTCCGCTCTGTTATTTAGTGGTACATAAATCTGAGTGAAAAAAGATTGATTGTGGAAAAAATATTTACTGATAAAAACACATCTAGAAATTCTGGTATAATGTATGAATATTTCAACAAATGTGTCTATATTTTTACTGTAAAATTTTAGGCAAGCATGTTCACTTGTAACATTTCTTTTTATAATATTTTATTTACAAAAAGCAGATGAATTTAGGACAGTCTTCAAGTGTGTGGTAAAGCAAAATTTTAAGTACTTGTGAAAATATTTATCCACCATCACATATGATACATTTTGTCCTGTGTCACATGCGCAACCTTTTAGTCATGTATTTGGCAGCCAAACTTGTTTAAAGGTCACTGTTTCACCTAACTTGAAATTCTAGGCATGGAAATCAATACTGCTAGGATATATAGAAAAAGACTTTTCAGAAATAAGGTTAAATGCAAAGTCTACTAAGTGGACAAAATCACATGCACAACAGTCGCAGTTTTCTTTCAGTCTCATTATAAAAATCTGTGTCTCTGTGAAAATAAAAAAGACTTTCTTGGGCAAAAAAATAAAAAAGACTTTCTTGGGCACTTCTCTCATTGACCTGATTCATATTTTTTTTGTTCACTCCTTGGCCTATTTTTTTTGACAAGGCAAGAAAATAATCTATTCACATTCAACATAGAAATGGCACTATTGAAACTTGTAAGTGCTTTCATCCGAGCTTGCTAAATTTGAAAACTGCGTGGTTTGATGATAATTGTACAAAGCTATATAACAGTTCTAACTGTTCTCATTTAAAAGTCTTAAAGCTGTAAAAAAATGCTTGAATTTTAAAACTATCACTTTTTATGCATTAAAACATTTTTTGTGTGAGAGTCAAGATAGTTGTTCTATTGTACTGACATTTCTTGATGCTGCTACGCTAGGCCTGTTGAATGTTGTCATGTGCAGCTATTTGGTCTACTTACTGAGTACTAGAATATTCCAGGCCAATCTTGCATGTCTTGAGTCCTGATGTATGGAAGCTTCTATTACTTCATATGGAGCTTATGCTTTGAAATGGAATTCAGCTAGCATGTATCAAGAAATCGTTTGGGGAACTGTGGACTTAATAATTATGGTAGAATTCCAAGCATGGCCGTTCAATTGGTTTGGTGTGCGTGTGCTTATTGTTTTAAATAAGGTTTATATTAAATATGGATGGGGATGTTTGGGGAGGAATCCTGTTCTCTTGTTTCTGCTGTATATATTTACAACTTTTAGCTTGTTACATGTGAACATTCTTTTTTCATTTCCTCAAGTGTTTTAACTTATTGCTCATATTATATTTTGCTTTATTCCCCTGCTTCTAGGAAGTAGACTTCGGGTGTGACAAAAAAACATTTGTGGGGTTTTTTTTTTGTTTTTTTTTTTTTAAATAACGTTGCAATATGTTACACTAGACACAAACATGAATATCATTTTGTGTGTTATTAATTCTTGACATTTCGCACCCAATTGCATAGTCCTAAAGATATCAGCAGTGTTTGATCATGAATTATCATTTATCTTGAGATCCGCCTGAATGAGTCAGGAGCTGCAAGGTGCAAATTTCATATCATTCATATGTGATGCGTTCTGTCAAAAGGGGGCATAAGGTACCCTCGGGGTGTTTTGAGATATTTATACCACTGTATAGTTCAGGTCTTAAGCTTTAATTTGACACCAAGTTTATGTCAATTGGATATTTTTTGGCTGAGTTATGGGCATTTCAACGTAGTTGGTACACGCAAAGCAAAAAATCGTTTTATTGAGAAAACTGAGTTTAAAATTTTGAATATATAGGTTATAATTATTCGAGAGCAACAAAATTTGGCAGTCACATTTAGCACATAATGCTTGATACTCACACAAAATTTCACATTGTTTCATGCAGTTTTGTTTATTTTAAAGCACATTATACATTTCCATAACTCACCGCAACAGTACAAAATAAAGGAAAAATGTAATCTTATAAGATCTTACACAATAATTTATTTATGACTTTATGACTTTATTTAATTGCTATCTATTCAAGAAAATGAAAACCATCATTTATATAAGTGTTGCAAAATGATTTTGTAAAAAAAAAAACATCAAGTAGTTTATCTCTCTATCTTCAGGAAATATGCATTTATTAAATTCCTTTTTGTGAAACTTAGGAAATCATTTTTTATTTTCATCAATTTTGCCATAACTACACAGGGTAAACTTTTCCAAATCTCCCTTTTTATAATTATATATTACTTATGTGATAAGTTCACAAAGCATTCAAAGTAGCAAAATACATATTATAGTGTTTGCTGAGTAATGCTAAAAAGCGCCGTTATTATTTTATGAAAAATAAATAAAAATTAAAGAGAATCAGCCACTCCAGATGAATCAAGCAGACCCTTGATAAAGTAATCCTTTGCTTTTGTATAGGATATAAAGAATAAAGTAACTTGGTAATATCTACGCACAATAAACCTATTTATCATCTACATGCAAGTAAAAAAATAAATAAGTAAGTAAAAGTTATGCTCTCAATGTTTTATGGCTGGGGCACTTTAAATAATCATCCAAGACCTTCAAAAATTGTTTTTGATATAAAGTAACACAACAAAATTTGATGCTCTACAAAACCATTTTTTGTTGTGTTAATGTTTGCTTGAAAGCTTAAAGAAAATCATGAACTATAATTATATTAAATAGTTCCTACTTTTTGAAACACATGGGAAGTTAAATGCAAGTCAGATGTGCTTTAATACCGGAGAAAAAATTAATGCACTGGCTTCTTTCAAGTGTGCTCCCCTCTCCCGCTACCCCTTTACCAATTTGGATGCAGCCAAGTGTTCAAACAAATAAATAGAAATTAAGAAGTGTGAGTAATTTGATTCTTAAAAATCTTTGTTTACAGCTTCTACTTAGCGCCTCTCTAGATCTGGATCTATTGATTCAGATTCAGAACTAAGCACTTCTATAGTTGTCTTGAAGATCTGAGTTTTTGTCAATTTAGCTTTACCAATCTAGAGGATCTATTTAGTTAATGAAAAAAAATTTAATTGTTTTTTACTTTTGACAGCTCAGAAATGGTGAGTCTTTGATTGAAAATCCAATGAGCTGTAAATTGTTAATACATCCTGTCTCTCCTGTCTCTTTCAGCTTGCAGCCACAAACAAACCTTTCTAATTTTTCTAACTCAGGATCACGCTCGAAAAACTGTTCTTTATCTAATTCTAGATTTCTCTCTAAATCCACAACTAAATATCTAAATATCATCATCATTACTGTTTTCTTCCTCTGATTCTATTTCAACTATTCTACTACTGCTAGATGTTGATGATTCGTCCTCTGCTAGCCCTGCTCCGCTAAGCTCTGCCTCTTGCGTAGATCTACTTAAACTTTCTTCCAGTTGCCCTTGATCTGACTCCACTTCCTCCTCTTCTTCTTCTTCCATTAAATATTCTTCTGTTAAGCCTAGTAGACGGGTCTTCGTGCACAACATTTGCTAAATTCGAGCTTTTCGCAGAGTTCAAAGCATCTCAAATGATCTTTTGTTTAAATGCCATTTTGAAGCAACGGTAAGTCATGTGACTGTTCTCAGCCACTAGTTTGTTTGAATTTAGGGGATTTCCCTCGGTTGCTATCAACGGACGCTATTTTTTCACAGATTTTATCATAGAAGAGCTTGATGGAATTATTTTAAATGTGGAAAACAATGCTATATTCAGAAAGTTCAGGTTCTCCCGATTACAGTGATACCAGACAATGCCAGAGTGGCTTGTTGTTTAATGACCAAAATCATTGGGTAAAAAGGTCATGTTTTGGGTAATTCTCGATCAAGAATTAGACCTCTGTCAAAGAATCCTGTATTAAGTGTATTTTCCAAGACAAAAATATTGTTATTTTATAATAAATCTCAAGACTAATGTCTTTAGGATCAGAATATGCAATAAAAAAATTTAGCTGAAAAAATGTGTATTAAATTTACATAGCAATATCTCAAAAAAGGCCCGGGTACCTTATGCCCCGGTTTGACAGAACGCATCACATGTGGTACATTCACAAACTTCCTTTTTTTAATGAAGGCAAACCTGGGTAAAATTATGTTTCATCTGTATTCCAAAAACGTATGTGTTTTATTGAAAAAAATATATTTTACGGTATTTTGAAGCAAAATCAAAGTCAGACTAAGAGTTTTTTCCCTCCAAAATTCAGTGTCTGATATTTTGCTGCTTTTAAATTATGAGCATTTGACCATCAAGGTTAAACAAAGCAAAAGTAAAGAGACGTATAGTTTTACACTGTTGCCTTGTTCACTGAAGCACTAGTCTTCTGATTCTCTTCTCCTGAAGTTTGGAATTTGATCTCTGTTTTTTTTCCCTCTCCAAAATTGTTATTTATGACATTAGAACTGGTCGCATGTCATATAATATCAAAATGTTCCTTTTTTTTTTTTTTTTTTTAATTCATGTTTTTCATGACATTTGATTTTTGTGCAACACCATACAATAATTAATCTTTGCCTTCAGGTATATTGAAAAAAATGTTTCATGTCTGTAAGTGTAATGACTGGTAGTGGCTATAACAGTAACCAGCATAAACACATTTTTCTAGTCTCTTGTGATGTGTGAGGAATGACTGGATGAGCATCGAGTCACCAACCACTGCACTAGTGTAGAAATAAGTTAGATCTGTGTAGACCTGACCATATGAATCAGATGATACGAAGATCACTTTTGTATGAAATCCTTTATCTTTAGGTTCAGATTACACTGCCGACAACAAATGGGGCAACCAACACCTCATAACTGCTGCCTCTCTTTGTTGGCCCCAACAAAGTATATCTATCTTTGCATCACTGATGAAGATATGCTTTGCCATAGAAAATGAAGAAGCACAGTAAATGTTTCTAGCAATTTGTTGGCAGCAGTGCAAGTGAACCTAATGCTTACATACATGTTTTTCACTTCCAGTGTTTTTGTTTTTTATTTTTTTTGGGGGGGGGGGGGAGGCACTGAATGGCTTTTTAGTAAAAATAGTATTTTTTTGCACTGTTCGTTTTTCATGTAAAAATATGAAAGGAAACCCAAACTACTTGTCAATTGTCTGATTTGCATAAGAAAACCGTATGGATGAGAGCCGTGTTTTGCCTGTTTCCTTCTTACTGTGAGATAGCATGGCTACAGAGATTGATGTTGCTTTCTTAACATCCAATTCTGGATTTGGAAGTGTTTAGAAAAACAAACTTGCTACAAACCAGACTTTAATGTTGGAAAAGGGTTAACTTTCAGAGAGGCAGAAAAAATATTTAAAGAACCCTGAGCTATTGTATTCCATTGAAAAAATATTTAATTGTACAAAATGTTTTTAATGTTGTCTTTGATTATGAACATGTTATGATTTATGTATTGGAAATTGAATCTTAAGTAGGTAAACTCTAGCACAACTTAATTTTAAGCTGTGAATTCAATGTAATTCCCTTGTTTTTGTTCCAAAATGAAGACTTAAAATTCGTGAATCTAACCATGAGAGGCCTGAAACCTGCCCAGTTGAGGATGCACTAGTGGATTCCACATTTCTAATTTATTATAATATAATATTTTTGAAACTTCCCTGCTTGTGAATGAAGCATTGAAGAAAACTTGACAGGACCTGTAGAGGTGAATTGAAACTTGTGCATTTATCAGAATTTGAACCTTTTCTTTTTTTTTTTTGTTCTTAATGAAATCCTGAAACCATGAAGAAAAATTTCGTCCGCCTTGTTTTTTTTTCTTTCTTTTCACAATTGTGTTTTTGGCTCTGTAATGCCAGTGCCACAGTCATGTGGACTCGAGGTTGGATCTCGTGGAAACCTTGTACAGTGGAACACGTTCAAACCAAAATTCTAAGGAGTATGATTTCATTTTGGTTTATTAAGCATAGCGCATTAAATCAGTAAGATTGATAGAGGAGAGTGACCTGCTTTCGAAATATAAAGTTAAATCAATCCCACCCATCGTCACACCACAATGTAAATGAACACGCCTATCCACGAAGCTTTCTCTCTTTTTTATTTATTTCTCTGTCTCCTTCTATTTCCTTTTCAGTTAAGAGGTTCTTGCACCTGTTATCGATGTAGAATAATAGTGCTTTCACAATTTCATCATCGCCTAAGTAAGTTTTCCGGTCCTGAAGTCTGTACTTTTACAATTTAATCATCACCTGTTTTCCGGTACTGAAGTTTTCAACAAGAGAGATGGCTTTATTACCGGCTGTGATGCAAGTGTTTGCTTAGCTTAGCACTGACAGGACCTAGACATGTAGGAACCGTCTGGCACGGTCCCGCTGCGTTACTGAGTGGTGAAAGAGAAGGGATGGGTTGGTGTGTGCAGTAGACCTAGCCAGACATCGGGCCTGGCCATCTGTAGTGTGAGTTAACGGTAACACTGTTGGGTTTGCATGGAGTAATGCGAGAAAGAAAGGGAAGGGCAAGGTGGATAAAAAAAAAAGATTTTTCTGTTGGTCGGACACTGACATGGCTTTCCCAGTAGGTTTTATTTCGCTTTAGAGATAGTAAGGCAGCCAGCACTTTCGGTTTACCGCATGTTTAATAACAAAGAATAAGAGGAAAAACGGAAAGCTCTTCAATTTCTTTTTGGTTTAGCCCTTTTCGGTTTAGGTGTGGTCTACTGTATTATTGTATCACTCGGTAAACCTAAGTAAATGTACCCTGCCCATGTGGAATGAGCTCTTTCTTGGTAGTCACCCAACACAGGTAGAAAGTAGAATAGACTTAAGTGTTTGGAGATATCAAAAAAAAAAAAATCTTAGCAGAGCTCTTTGGGATGACTTTTTATGATGGATTAAAAAAAGCTTTTTTTCTTATCTCTTCAACAATGTATTGGTCTTTTTTGGTCCAGTCCCTAGAACTGGCACGCTTGTCAGGCCACAGATCTCTTATTCTCATATCCATTCATATGATGAAAAATAAGCAGGAATTTTCTTCTATTGTGAAATGAATTGCTGGAAGGACTTTCAAACTGTCATGTTGGAGACTACAAATCAGTGTGATTTAACCAGGGCAATTTTCAAAGAAAAAATTCTGGGACTCGAAATCATTTTGGATTTGATAATGTTATATCTTATCTAAGGACCTGTGTAAATGGATAGAGACATTGATGTGATAAGATATAAGTTTTGTAAATCTTAAAAAGTCATTTTAAAGAAAGGAATGAATGTACTAAATAAAGACTTGGTTTTGGTTTTCTTAGTGTGATACTGATAGGGAACATGCGATTCTTAATCATTTGACTCCTAAGAGGCCAAATTCATCCTCTTAACATTTGTCTTATTTGGCCTTGATATAATGCCTTACCCATATTGAAAAAATGTCAAATGAATACATGATAATGGCATTAAAGAAACACTGTCCGTGAAAAAAGAATATGGACCCAGATGATATAATAACTTCTTAGCCGTATTTTTTTCTTTAGCTCAACTCAGCAGTCCACTAGATCTCAGAAGTGGACTATCCAGCATACAGACAATAGCTTTAGAAATGCATACTGTCTTCGCATTTAGTTTCTGTCATGAAGTTATTAAATTTTATATCTTAAACCAGAGCCTGTTTTCTGAGAATAATTCAAAACATTTAAGGAAGCACCAGGCATGATCACACATCAAAGCCATTTGCAGACTGTTTTGCACAGAACATGTTGTTTTCACTTCAGGTATTTTAGTGGCACACATTGGTAAGAGAATGTTATCCAAATGATCCTTGCTTTTATTGTAAATACATAAGGATTGATTATGATGAGCTTATTTTATTGTGAATTTAAATGTTTTTAAATGTTGATTTTTATTCTCTAATAATGCGTTACGTACTCAAGTTACCTTTATGCGTGACATTTTTTTGACAATGGAAAATGCAATATTATCACAACTTGTTCTTGTTATTCATAGCTGTACCGCCAACAGTTTTGTACAAATAAATGTGCTTGCTCCTGTGCTTGGATTCTTTTCATTTCTTTTTTAAATGAAACATAAGGTACAAACCATCCTTCAAGTCTTCAGAGCTTTGTTAATCTTATTCCAGGTGTGATAAATCATATTTTTTTTTATTTTCGTTATCGTTCATGGGTTTTTCTAGATAGTTTTCTGTCAGTGACAGTAAACAAATTAAAATGAAATCTGCCTCTATACTGTTACCTGAAGGCTACACCTATGACAAGTTTATCTCCCTATAAATAAAACCTGCCTTAGTGTACAAGGTAGTCTCCCTTAAATACCTGCCTACATGTTTAACACCTTTATAGAATGATCACATCCTGGCAAATTTATCTCCCTTAAAAGTAAAAGCCCCAGCCTTGGGGTAACACCTTAACTTGCCAATCTTTTAAGCAGATCTTATACTTTAGAAACAATGTGAGCTTCTTTCACTTTATTGTAAAGAACAATGCAATGGATAATAGATGTTTTCAGTTGCTCAAGAAGGCGAACATGTAAATGTGAGTAATCTACTATATGTTAAATGCTTTGTTTTCTTCTTAGACAAAAGATTTTAGTATTAATTAAAAGGAATATTACGATCCAGGCCTTATAGGTACTTTATCAGTTTACACCATTCTTTGTGAATGTTCGTAATAAGCCTTTAGTTCCAGGTAAAATATAAGAGATAATATATCACAGGAATTCTTTACATCATTTTTTTTTAAATGCACTTCCTGGACACAGATAATCAATAAAATTATACTCACATGAAGTGTTGCTGTAGAAAAAGCCATGTTGTGTGGAATAAGCAACCACAGAGATGTGACTTTCATGATGAGTGTAAAACATTCCAACTTATTACTTGACAAATATTGGATTTTAAAAATTTTATGTAAGGACCTTAAAAAAGAAAAGATTTTCTTAAAATTGAAATAGTTGCTGATTATATCCATATATATTGAACGACATTGTTAAAACTTTTCCATAACAAAGAGATGCACAAAATGAAAACAAAAACCATGCCCTCCAATGGTTAGTGCAATTGTGGATTGTAATGTGATGGCTAGAAAAATCCCATGAGGCTTGACACAATCAGCTCTCATTTATGAGTGAACCAATACATTCTTTTTATTTCTTTTTCAGAGGTAGATCTTTTCATAAAGCTTTTTGGTCGAGCTTATTTTATGCATAAACTTTTTTTTCGAACTAAAAGATGAGACATTTTCAAACCCAAGTCAATAACATGTCATATGACAAGGCTTCTTATCTCTTTCACTGCTAACTAGGTTTAGCAGTTCCCTTCACACAAGTTTTTCCTGTCTTACTTAACAACTTTTTAATACTTTCATATTCCCATAATTAAGGTGCACAGGACATGAACTGAAGCTGACAAACTTTTGACAATACATAGATTATGCCTGCATCTGTCTAACTAAAAGTTTGCATTACTGAGTGATATCATGCCGTACACAACATCCATTTAAATTGGATCTGGTAGTTCCAAGTTTATCCACCTATGTCCTGCCCACATTTACATGAAGTCCCAATTTTTTTGCCATACATATGAAAAAAAAATCTTTCCGTTTTATATGCTTTCCATTGCATTTATCTATTTACTTTTTTTACATTTGACATTTTTTGGTCTCGGAGTGATTGAAAAAAAAAAATTTAAAAATCCTTTCTTAATAGAATTTCCACACCATTCGTCAGTTCAGCACAAAGCAATAACAAAAAAAAAATTTTTTTCTTACAATATTTCATTTCAACATAATATCAGTACACAGTGGAACTCGGTATATAGGCCTAACTTTTGTTCCTTATATAATAAAGTGTAGTGTTGCAGCAAGGGTTATCATTATTCCCAGAAAAGTGATAAAAGATTTATTTTTATCCAACTGGATGATAAGTAAATGCTGGAAACACCAATAATTTTCAAGGTTAACCTCACCTTCAATGAGACCAGGTATTTATCATAATAATCATCTTTCTTTTATATATATTGATGTAATTATTGTAGCCGTAAAGAATGTCTAATGTAGATCAAGTCATTAACAGGAATGGGAAAGGAAAGAAGTGTAGGCCTAATGGATACATCCAGTCAGTGGTCATGCTGTGCTTGGCTTGTCCATCTAGGAACTAGGAAGATGCTCCCGCTTCCACACTCCCTCTCTCTCTTCTTGGCCTGTATGTAGGCTTAGTGATTCTTCATCCTCGTGTTTCTTAACTTTATTCACCCATTCAACTCATTGACGGCCCAACCACATTCCTAACTGTGTTCAATAGCTTTCC
>BLXT01003971.1:798679-811250 GCA_019648995.1 Plakobranchus ocellatus | reverse complement strand
AAAAAAGAAACCAGAAAGACATAGAACAAACAGACATAATTTTGAAAAAATGCAGATCTCAAAGATAAACCAGACTTAATTATAAAAAGTGCACAACTTTAGGATAATGAAATTGAATCAGTCAAGTACCTCAATAGAATTGAAGACCACCGCTCTAAACCGATTGAACGTAACTTCCATTACAAGAGGCCATAACAAAAAGTTAGCTGAATAAAGACCTAAAGACCTAACATTTTTTCTCAAAGAGATCTAAATACATTAGATGGCACTCCAGCAGGTGTTACAGTACAAAAGCAGTTTTTTTTTTTTTTATTTTATCATGGACTTGTATCCCACGCATGAAAAGTGAAACTAGAACAAACACTATTCGCATTGAATCATTTTCTCTGTTGCATCTTCTACGATAGAATACAAACCACATCAAAACTGCAATTCACACATAATTGTGTGCAACCAAATTGCAAACAGTTTGGTAAAGATCATGGTTGCAGAAATTTGCTATGACTCCTAAGTTGATAAAATGACTCGTTAAGTGGTGGAAATAAATATCTTGCATGTAGATCTACTTGGCAAACTGGAATTTAACAAAGAGTAATAGCAGCAATAATTGAATATGAAAGCATGAAAATGAAACTGAAACCACAAACCAACTACAAACTGGTAGATATCTAAAAATTGCACTTGGATCAGAATAACTGTACACAGTTATCCAGACTCGAGTGGCAACAACTGTATACAGTTATGAAATAAGGGAGACAAACACAGGTAGTGCTGGAAGTATAGACCCAGAGAGCTATTCACAAAAAATGGCAAATAACCATTTAAAAAATATGACCATTGCTCCGGATGAGAAATTTGCATCATTGAATTAGATGTGAAAAAACTTGGAAAAAAGGCATCCTAATCTGAAATGCTGGTGATAACATTCTCTGCAACAATATGATCACTTTAAAAGCCAACGGTGAACAAGGTAAACGTTAAATTAGGAGGGATAGCTTTTTTTTTTTGTTTTGCATCCCCTAAGTTTCTTGCAATACTTATGTGGAGTACAACTAGGGACAAGGAGGGCTTACCTTCTTATGGGGCCAATACAATGCAACAATTGTCAGACCCAGTTATAATTGTATGCAGGTTGTATGGATACAGTCAGATTGCAGACCATGTTTTCTTCACCTAATTGGCAGTATGCATAGAGCTGGGTCATACCATTATCTATGACATGTAATGACTAAGTTATTTATTGTGAGCATTCAGTCAGTTCGCAAATTAATTTGTTATTCCAGGTCTATGATAGCCGACATAGAGGTCCACAAAACCATGACATTTGTTGCAATATTGAGTTTTTATTACAATTTTCCCACTGAAGGCACTCTGTGGGTTATTATTTTTCTTTTTGGATTTACAACAAAAAAATAAATAAACTCCCAACAGCAATCTCATCAGGAAAACTGTTGACAGAGAGGAATGGATGGCCTGTATGTAACAATGTCTGTAACAGATCTGGCAACTGAAGAAGAAAATGAATTCTGTAATCTTTTAGGTCATAAACTTTCATAAAAACCTCCATAGAGCAGTAAACCTTAATGAGTTGAATATTCGAATGAAGCTTTGTTTTAACTATAAAATTGACGAGTAGTGTTATATTTAACAGTCAAGATAGAAAGCATATATATGCTTGCCTTTGGAGAGAACACAAAGTTTGCTACCGCTCTACTGTGCGACTACACAACTAGTCTGCTGCAAGGCTCTGACATGAAATATTCTTTGAGTAGGTCTCATAATTTGGGTCAAAAATAAATTGCACACTAGAGATTCAACTCTTGATCCCACACAACTCTTAAAGGGAAGGAGTACTTTTTTTCTTCTTTCCAAAATTACTTTTACTAATCTACTCAGCATGACCATTTGAACATAAACAAAAAATCAAATTTGCATCTACTTTGAATTTTTTAGATGAAATTGGACTCTGTAAAGAATCTATTTTATCCAATATTTTTTGTGTAAATTTGGTTTCTTGAAAAACACTATCTATGTAAATGTATGGGAATTCATAATATAATTCAAAATTACTTTTTAAATGCATTTTTTAATGTAGCCTGTGAAACCATATGATATTTTTCATAATATGACATAAAAATGGCTGATGATTTTGTATTTTTTATGCCTTTGAGCCATGACTGAAAAAAGAATAAAATTGGAGTGAAAAAATGTTTTGAGAAAATTTATTTGAAATTAGACAAAATATCCACACAATAAATTCTCACCAGCGTTGATTTTTTTCTTTTCTTAAATTTTTCTCACAATAAAGGCAAATTGAGCATTGCATCCCTCTTCCAAAAAATACTTATTCTTGACCACTATCACATCAGATCACTCATTTGTCTTTTAATCAATGTCAATTATAAAAAATTTGAACTTGAAGTATTCAATCATATCTCAGAATTGAGTATAGACCTCCATATCGATATTTTTGACTCTGAGAGAAGCTTTTCCTGCCATAAACCAATCAAGAGCCTTGCAGTTACACCAGCTACAGCTAGCGCATCTTATTATACATGAATAAAAAGTTTATTTCCAAGAAAGAGATAGAGATGGAGAGAGAGAGAGGAAAAAGAGAGACAATGTTAGCAAAAGACAGAGAGAAAGAAAGAGTGTTTTATGATAAAAATTTTATCTAGCAGTTGTTTTTTTCACATCCAAATCACAGGTGCAAATAAATTATAAGTCATAACAATATCAGCACCTGAATAACACAAAGACAACATCCCTAAAACTGTAATTTATACAGTTTAAAAACTTTAATTGGTCTAAAGGTTAAAATTCATAATAATGCAACTTAGTGGTTTTAAAAATAAAATTGACAATCACAAATCAATATTATGATAAAGGGTAGCTAGATCTCTTAAGATCCGACAAAAGTAAAGGCGGCGAGGAAAGCAATGGCAAACTACCTCAAATGCTGTATGCCAAGAACAATCAGGACCCTACCCCTGGTTCCCCAATGCTTGGACTAAGCTTGGGACCCCAAAACAAAAAAAGAAAAAGTTTGCTCTCTACTGTCTTGATCTTTATGAATATTCAGCTTTTGACGCATGAATTCATCCAGAAGAGGTAGTTACTTTTGGTCTCTTGTACATAACAAACAGCGCAAGTCCATTTCTATTGATACTAAGAAAATTGAATTTATACTGAGATCATATAATTTAAATGGGTACTCTTCAACTATATTGACTTTCAAGTGCTCCATGGATTGTTTATTAAACTTTTCTTCTCAAGCTATTATTCTTTTTCCCAGACAAGTGAAAAAAAAAAATGATATGTATTCTCAAGAAATCTTTGATACTGATTCTCTTTAGCTCTGCTTTGGTTTTTTTTCAGTGAGGAAGAAAAAATATGGATCTTTCAAATAAATTCAAACCTATAGAAAATGAATATCTGAATTCAATCAAACTATTATTGCGGCAGTCAGAGATGAATTTAACAAGGCAGCTGCAGCAGATTGTGGCATCGACTGAGAGAGCACAGGTATGACCTTAAAATGTTATTCACAACAAATGGGAGTATTTCTTACATCCTCTTTTCTAAAATTGCTATATGATTATTTACCCTTATTTGTTGTGTGGCTTTGAATTAACTTCTTGCATTCTCTAATTTATTCGGCATATAAACTTTCACTTCACTTGGAAGGAGTAACTGCAATGATGGGCCTATTTCAAAAATAGAGAATAACAATCACAATTACTGCAAATAATCATTTTTATGGTTTAATTATTATTATAAGAATTATGACATTAATACATTGTACGTTTTATAATTCTATACTGTTTGCTTAGTCTACAAAGACATAATGCAAAAGAGGTGTTATCCAAAATGAAATAACAATATTTATTACATATAAACCTATGACTTTCAAAAGGCAACATTGCTTTCAAAATATTGAATACCTAACAAACAGTAATACCAGTATTTGCAAAATTTAAGCAGTATTTGCCTTAATTGGGAGACAGCAATGTGAGCTTTTTGCATTAATAGACAGCCTTTGAAAACAAAAAAAAACAAACTATCTTTTTCTTCAAGAAAAAAAATGTTTTGCCTTCATGTTTTTTCTTCTTTTTTCAAGTCTCTTTCTACAGAATATTCTCCATCAACCAAAGTGTAAGGTTCTCATTTATTAAAGTGACCAAAAATTCAACTTTTCCTCATAAACATTTCATGACATAGAGGAGACAAATTATTTTGAGAATGGAAGTTTATCGAGTGCAAGATTTTGAAATATGCCATATATAATAGATTTTTCACTCACTAAACTTTTATAGAGCTCTTCCAAAGCGCATGAGGAAGCAAACACTCTTAATCCGAAATTTCTGAATAAAGCTTTTGGTAAGTCCTGGCCCTTTTCCTGTTTTATTTTTTTTAAGGGAAAGAATTTTCAGCATGTGCTGTTTTTCCTTCTATCAACATGTGTTATTTATTCATAAAAACATAATATGAATGCCTACATTTTCCTGATTACATCTTACCAGGCTGCTACAGATGCAGACCCTGTAACAAAAATGGTAGAGTCTCATCTAAAGAAGTTCTCCACTGATCAACATCGCATTCTCAGCAACTTAAGGGAAGACCTGCAGCAACAGAACCAAGCACTTATTTCTGACATCTCAAGGCTCTTGGAAGGCTTTGCTTCTCTTGTTGGCCAAGTTGTCAAGAAAGAAGTAGAGACAGCCCTCACCGAGCTCAACTTGGGTGCCAGTGAAGTCAGTGGGAGCTCAAAGCTTGCTGATGATAGCAGACAGGCATCAGTGAGAGTAAGTGACAGTGGCTCAATCAGGACCTGGTCTAAGGTGCATAGAGAGACAGTTCTAAGTGAGGACTGCTCTAGTAGCAGTGTGAATTGTGCATCTGTGGAAGATGCCATGAAACAACAGCACATTGTCACTGAGACAAAAGCGTGGACAAGGAATAAGAAGAAGCAGAGCCAGCAGCAGGTGCCTGTTAAATCATCAGCCTCAGTGACAAATGCCAAAAGTAATGGTGGTAGTATTGGTGTTGTCAAGCCACATATAAACACTGAAGGAGCCTCTCCAGCCGAACCCAACTTGTCTGTGTATGCAGGAATTCACAGTGAGGAAAATGTGAGCTCAAGTGTACACTTCTTCCCTGATGATCATCCAGCCAACATGTTGGTCTTTAATGTTTCTTCTTTAGCGGTTTCTGGAAAAATTACCAAGAGCCCGGTGTACTATCTGCAAGACTGTCCATGTAAGGTTCAGCTTGGCCTGTGGTTTGACTCAAAGAATGAACTTGCTATGAATGCAACGCTTTGGGGCTTGGCTCCACAAGCTCTGAACCCACCAAGGATCTTTACTCTAAATGGTTCAATTAAAAATAAAAATTCAGGATCTTATACCGCTTTGTTTGCAGTGGAGAGTCAACCATTCAGTTTGAAAAAATCAACATCACAAACTATTAAGATGGATCTGTCACTTAGAACTAAAAGAGGTACACATTCAAACCTAACCATAGCAAATCTACAATCGCGGAATTATGTAATGGATGACCGAGACTCTATTTCTATCAACTGGAATGTGATATCAAAGGATGAATTTGCAAATCTGTTATAGAGCTCAATTCCATTTAGAATATCCAATCTAAATAATGTTTAAACTATTTGCTGTAAAAAAAGATTTGGTTTTGTCCTTAGAAGTATTGTAAACTTAAGCTAAAAGAAAAAAAGAGGGGAATTTGTTCTCTTGTTTATTTCTCTTACAGCATTCATTCCATATTTGTAAGCTTCAGTCCATATTTAAGTTGGATATATTGTTTATAAGTGTTGGTTTAGTCAGTGTAGTTACTTTTCTAGGGGCTTAATCTCTAACTCATGCATATAAATGCAAAGTGGCATTTTATTTTTTTTTTAATCAAATTTGTCTCTAGCTATTTTTTTATTTCCTTTTTTATGATAAACAGGGTGACCCATTAAGCTTTTGTCATTGCTTAAACTTGGTTTCAATATTCCATGACTTAAGTGAAACCTCTGAATTTTATATCTAGCTTATGAAGCTAAAAAACAAAGCGAACTTGAGGAAAGGCATGATCAACATTAGCTGCTTCTTTTTTTTTTATTAGAAATTATCCTTATCTTGTCAAAATGGGATTTGCAAGTAGGCTTGTGTTGGTGGCATTCATTTAAAGAAAAGAAAAGCACCAAAAGCAGTTTTTTAAAGCTTGAACTATTGTTAGTTTTTTTTTTTTACAATTTTCTTTTTTTTCAATTTGTTTATGTTAATGAATTTTATTTTGAAAGAGTTGCACATAATAAGATTTAAGGGTGGCTTTAACAAATAGAATTTCCACTGTAGAATAGAGAAGAACTTCTTTGGTGTCCAATTTAAATTGTGTATACCACAAACTAGGTCCAACGTTTTTTTTTTTCTTGAAAATGAACATCACTCTGTCAGTTATAAGTTGTTCTAAAAAGCCAATTCAATGTTAATGAATTTTATTTTGAAAGAGTTGCACCTAATAAGATTTAAGGGTGGCTTTAACAAATAGAATTTCCACTGTAGAATAGAGAAGAACTTCTTCGGTGTCCAATTTAAATTGTGTATACCACAAACTAGGTCCAACATTTTTTTTCTCTGTCAGTTATAAGTTGTTCTAAAAAGCCAATTCAAAAATTTTGTGTACAAAATTCATGTAATGCAACCATGCATGATATATTCACAAACATGTCACTCTTGATAAGCATATTTCACTCAAGGAAAAGAGCCACAGGCGTTATGGAATATTTACTCAGTCACGACCTTGGCTTGTGACGCAGTTGCAGTGGACAAGAAAATGGGGCTTGAATGTAAACAATGCTAGTTCCTGTCATAGATCCAACTGTCTTCTAAGTGTATTTTGGCATTACATTTTGACCCGCAAAAAGTTTTGCTGAAATAATTCTAAAAGCATAAACTTATTTATTGGTGAGTGTTTGTTTATTAATGTGTCCATTATGAGTGGTGAGTGGACAAAAGGCTACAATGCCTACTCATGTTGATCGTGGGCTAGATTTGCTATTGCAAACACTATATAGGTTCAGGGCGAATTGAAATCAGCCAGGAAACAACAAGGTTTTTTTCTTTCGTCAGTTAAATTTACATCGTGACGATCTTGTGAACAATTTTTATCGTATTAAAAAGAAAATTGAGTGCTTTTGCGAGTCGGCATTTCAATTAAAAAATGCTCAAATTTTGCCTTTTTTTTTAAAAAAACTTTCAGGGTTTTTTTTTCCCTCTTTGTTGTCGGATCGAGAATAAAGATATATGAGATTGATTGGCAACCATTTATGCAAATGAGTATCAAGGAGCTAGGAACATGTATTTGATGGTGCTTAGTACTTTTCTGCAGCCAACTTTTTTGTCACTGTAAATTTTGAAACAGTCACTTTTTTTCTCGTTTACTATTTTCTCCAACATGATATAAAATTAAATTAAAAATTCTTTTGGGAGAGGCTTTTGATCAATTTTATTTTATTCTAATGTAAATTTCGTCTGATTCAGTGTGAAAAGAATGGTTGCTTTGCTTCAAGATTTAGGGTTTTGAGTTCGATCTGAGCTTGCTAGGTGGGTTTTGGGTGTCTTTTTTAAGTTGAAATCCATTCTCCCATAAGTAAGTTCAGAAAAAAAGCTGATTCACTGAATTTAAAAGCCTCTCTGCAGCTTTGAAATGTTTCATGTGGGTTTATACTGCAATTCTAAGACTCCAGAGTATGTACAGATTATAGGTCTAAATCTAATGGAAATTCTGCATTGTTTACGTTTGTGCCCCATTTCGGCTGAACCACGTGAAAACCAGGTTAAGGTCATTGAAAAAAATACATCATTGCTGGAATTTCTCCCTGGTTGCACTAGCTTTTTGTGCTTTTTACAGTCCAGGACTATATGGAGACATTCATTCATTTTGTACAGTCATGAAACAAACAAATTTATGAACTTGTTTGCTGTCACATAGTAAGTCATTTTTCTTTTCAATTTACTACATTCCATATGTGATATAATAATTGTGATTTTTTCAAAAGCACTCATGTTTAATCCAATCAAAATGAATAACAGATAATTGTCAGGTGTAGCCAAACACATTGGGGTGCTTAAATGCCTAGTGCGGTCAGATGAGGCTTGATCTTCGCTGTTCTGGCTGTTTGAAAGTAAATAAGATTTTTTGCTTTTCTCAAAACTAACACACACTTTTTTATGTGTTTTTAGGAAAGTCTTCTGTACCACAAGATAGCAAGACATAACTAGTTGGTACATCTAAGCCTTCACAAGTTTTCATAAATGAACCAGCAAAAGTAAATAAAAATGAGATAAGCCACAGTAAATATAAACATGTTTTGAGACCAGTTTAAATGACTATATTTACAGGCAAGCTTCATGAAAATTGAATTTTAACGTTTAAAAGAGTTGAAAGAGCTTTATTTTTATGAAAACTGGTTAAAAATCTGTTGAGTCTAGCCAAGACAAACATTTAAGTTTGTAAGAGGCAAAAAATACAACTTATGATTTTTTTTTCTTTAAACAGCGACGTCGGAACTATTATCACTGTCATTTGAAAATTATGTAGTAATGGTTATAAATTGCAAAGCCAACATTATTGTGTTTATAAATCTAATAATATTTACTTTATAACTCGTTTTTATTCATAGGCAATTTAATTATTATTATTATTATTATTATTATTATTATTATTATTATTATTATTGTTCTCCTTCATAATACAATATTATATAGACACTAAATCAATTTTGAAATCTATGAGTTGCCAGCAAACTGTTGCAGTATTATTATAACTTTACACTTGCAAAATGACATCACATGCCCACGTAAAGCCACTTCTTTTGGCAGTCTCAATTATTTTAAAGCTTCAAGTCAGCTCTTACTTAGAGTCAACACAATACCTATATATTCAGGTGTTGAATTGATCCACAATCCAACATAATTTTTAACATCTTAGGTAAATGATGCATGTAGGACTTAATTTTATTTGAGGGTGAACTTCCATTAAACTATGCGTATCATTGCTTGATAGATTAGTGATTTTTATTTTTATTTCAATTTCATTTTAATTTATTTTAGCTAACCATCATTAATTTTGTAGAATTCTTTAGGTCAATCTATTTTGTATGTTATTGGATGGTTTGAGCTTTTATTTAAATGGATTCTGAATAGTTATGAAATATGACAGTCCTAATGGGAAAAGTTATATTTTTTTAAACAATTTTTGAAATCTTGTTTTGCTGTTGTGTACCAAAAAAATATACTCTTGTCCAATATCATATTTATCTCTTTGTTTTTTGTTTTTACTTTTATGACTTTACAAGACATGAATAGAAATACAGAGATATTGTACAATATGTTTTTTCCTTTAATATCTTTGATGTTCAAGACCATTTTGCTGTTAAAACATGAATAAAGCTTAAGAGGAGAACTAAACTAAAAGGTTTTTGACTGGCAATTTAATTTCCTTTCTTTTTTTTTAACCTTATACGAGCTTTATCTCTTGATAACCCTGAACATTTAGTGACTTGTTTGACAAATGACTCAGAAAAAAGCTCAGAAAAGTAGGGTTCATTCTTTCCAGAGAGTACTCACCATAGTTATTAAATGGCACCAAACACTGCAAGATGTCATGAGACTCCTTTGATGAAATGTGTTAGCAGTTTTGATGACTCTTTTTTCGCTTATAACACTAGACAATAACGTGTGTAAAGCGTGATATTTTCATGAATAATTTAGCTTGTTTAAAAATAGTATTGTTATGATTATGTTTTTAGCACAAAAGTTATCATTGTCATTTGATTCAAGGGGCATTTTATCATTGCGAAAGTAGCTTTCTATTTGAACTAAAATCGAACTGTGTGCATGACGGTGTAGACATAATGATCGATCTTTCACCCACAAAGAAGTTAACTTTATGTTTCCAAAACCGTTTCTGGCTCGCTCATTAACGTCTACACTCATCAACAAGTTCATGATGTTTCAAGTTTTAAATAAATTACAGACTGTCGGTTACGGTGAAACTCGATATACCCAAAGATTCAACTATCTTTGATATACCTTAGATTCCGCCAAAGGGATCGCAAGATCACCCAAATCAAATCGTTTACGCTCTCCCAGTGTCACAAAACTCGTTTACTTTTTCTATATGCATGTAAGAAAACATCATCAAAAGCCTTCAAAACATCAAAATCATTGCCGGAAGCCATGTGTAAATTTAAAATACAGCTTAAGAAATGTAAAAAGCCAAAGGCAAATCCTAAATTCCAGATGCACGACCAGTGAATAAATATATCTCAAGCTCACTTTTTTACTCGGTCTATCTTTGAAACCTAAAATTGTAATAGAAACCCGTTGAGAAATCCCTCCATCTTCCACTGAAGACGAATAAGAATGAAAAGAAAAAAAATAATGGTAATTAAAAATAATTAAACTACACTTTTACGCCAAAATAATGAAGACAAAAAATTACAGAACAGTAAACGGATTTATGTTTCAGGTCTCGCTGAAAGACAAATACATCGTCATTGGTTCATATGAGTACAAAATTTATTGATTTTGAACTTCGTGATCAAAGAATGTGTAGATTTTAAAAGCTTGGGTACTGTACTTTTCAGGGTGGAAAATAGTAGCAGAGACCGTAATATTCTTTTCCTGGAAAAAAAAAAATACGGAAGTTTCTATTTTCAGTTTGGCCGCTTCGTTGTTACCTTCGATGTAACGTTCATGAGGAAACTGAAAGTGCGAGTGGCAAGGGCCGTGGGGGACAGATGAGCTGCGAGAGGTACGAATATAAAAAGGGCCAGCGTTATTTTACCGAAGCTTTATTTTATAAAGAAAAAGACAGAGATAGTCCGGTAACATCGGCATTCTCGTATGTCATACTCAGCTGATGGTTAGATGTAGAAGCACGGGTTCCCAGTAAGTAGATCTAGATAGTGCTATTGCGTTCAGGAAAGTAATGACTGGACCTATTTTCCCAAGTATGCCGTATGCCAAGAACACTCAGGACCCTACTCCTGGTTCCCCTATGCTTGGAGTAAGCGTGGGACCCACTTTACAAGATATTGCCAAGATCTAGACTCATCAATGTGAAAAAAAAAATGATAAAATTGGAGCAGTTAATCCTTAGCTATTGCTGTCCTACGAATACTACACTAACAGGGAAACCAGTACATGATTGAGTACAATTCTACCAATATCAGCCATCATCTGAGCAATAACTAACATCACGTAGGACACAATGTTTTTCAGCTTCATCAAAATATTTTTTCTAGCTTTTCACTTGGTACCAATATATCAATAATCATAGCCAGGTACAGGCACTGATGGAGCACCACGGTCCCTCCTTTTCGATTTCGGCTATTTCGATTATTTGACGTCAGAGGGTGGGCAACAGTGTCATCAGTGTCTAGATCTAGATATTAAATCTAGATCTAAAATACAGCCTCTTCATTACGCCTGTAGCTGATGGTGTGAGAATAATTTTTTTTTCTAATTTCCATAGAAATAGAGCCAGCCATTTAAGAAACATTAAATCATAAAAAAAACATCGAAGTAGTAGTCATTTGTACACCCATTGGCATTAAATAATCGAAATGGCCGTCCACTTTTGGAGGAAAACTGATAGGGACCACAGTCCTCCACCAGTGCCCAGGCACACACAAGACTCATAGCAACTCATAGGAACCACAAGTAGTTAGAATTGCAAATTATCACACAACACAATGAAACAAGACGTCCTGGAAACATAGATCAAGACCCAGAGACCTATTGACAAAAATGGCAAATAACCATCAATATGTTTTTTAAATAAAAATAAGAGCATTTGTGTCATTGAATTCAACATACAGATTTGGAAAAGTGGGGTCCTGATTTGAAATGCAGGTGGTTATATCCTGCAATAATATGATGATCACTTTAAAAACTTAACAATGAGCTAGTTAAAAGACAAATTGGAAGGGCCAGTTGTTTTGTTGCTTTGTCGTTTCGTTTTTCCTTTTGTTTTATATCCTCAAAGTTTCTTGCAATATTTAATGCAAAGATAACCAGAGGCAAGGAGGGCTAACTATCTTATCAGGCTATCATATAGTGCAACCTAGGGAACATTCCAGCAATGACGTATGTTTTCAATGACCCTAACCTGATTTGTCACATGGTTTAGTCAAAATGGGGTTCGGATGTAAACAAAGCGGAATTTCCGTTAGATGTAGATGTGAGGGTAGCGGTATAGGAGACATAGGGATAAAACCCTACCCTATAAACAGGAGAAGTAAGGCGTCTCCTTCCTTCCGCTAGCCTGTGGGAGACCCTTGGGCAAGGTCGAATACCCACTTAGCCCCCCGATCAGGGACACGTGAACTCAGGGTAAGCAGCTGAGGGATGAAGAGGAGAGCAGCCAAAATAGTTTTGGAACTGGTCGACTCTTCACTGCGTCGAGCAAATTGCCGAGGCAACCTGCCCAGTAAGGGCACTGCTCTTGTAGAAGGATCGCAAGCCACTACAAGTATAATTGCAAAGCAAATCATGGTAGT
>BLXT01003971.1:731988-743017 GCA_019648995.1 Plakobranchus ocellatus | reverse complement strand
CCCCCCCCCCCCCCCCCCCCAAAAAAGAAACAAAAAAGAAAAAAAATATATATGTATAGAAATAAATGTATAAAGAAAGAGAGACAGAGTGTGTGTTTATGTGTGTTGGTACTTCAATCAAGGGAGATAACTATAAAAAATCACGTAAGTCGAATTTTTATGCAAGTCGATCATTTTAATTATGTCCCCTGGACATCGACTTAAGCAGTGCTGACTGTAACTTTCGACTCATTTAGGTTTGCAATTTACTTAGGCTCAGTTGATATTGCTTTAAATACAGTCCACCCAATTTGATTCTGATATGGACAATTTTTAATCAATTGTAAGTTGTTAATTTTAAACAACTTATCCTTTCTTTGAGTAATCTGAAAATTTTTGTTTGTGGCAAAATCGAATGGAATGATCTAGTTATTTTGAATTTATCTTATGATGACCTCTCTCTTCCCCGAAGTCTAAATACCAGGAATTATTTTTCCTACATGAAAAAAGGGAACTATGCATTGCTCCCAGTGGCTCATCATATATGTGTGTGAGTGATTTTGTGTGTTTTACCTACGTGATTTACAAAAACCATAAGTCTATGATCATGTACAGAAAAAGGAAAGAAAAAAACTAGGAGCAATGAGAGGAGAGGCCAGTGGTGGTGCATTGTGTGAGACTAATTGCAGGTAATCGCTGACAGGTGTGGTTTACATTTATCAATGCTTATTATGAGGGTAGGCTGTCTGAACTAGAGAGAAAAGAGGTTTTTTTTTTCTTTTACAAGGAATTTCTTTTTGGGGAAAAGTTATACCTCAAACTGACCTGTGGCTGTTTAAGCCAGAGTGAGTGTTTAGGCCTCAGTTGTCAATGCTTCTATGTCATTTCATTTTGTTTTGCCTTTTTGAGGATACAAAAAGTAAACTTCTTTTTCTATTGTCTATGGATAATTCAAAGTCCCTTTTTTTACTAAATGACTTTAAAGTGACTGGAATGGACCATAAAATATTAGTGTCAGGAAAGGAAAATTACATTTTCTAAGCATCCTGAATCTACTCTTTTATCCTTAAGTCATTACATTTGAAGATAGGGTGAGTACATTGGGTGTATTTAGTTTGATTTTTGTTTTTTTAAATGACATTCATTTTTATTTTTTGACAGATGGCAACAACAGCTTGCAGCCGTTAATGCCGACAGACCCCTCTGCACAAGAGGCTCATGGGGTTACCACCACATTTGCTTCTACAGGCTCCTCCTCGTCTCATACACCAACCATGGTTCTTAAATTCGAAACACCGCCTGACATGTCAGATTTCTTAGACGACGAGCTTGACACAGAGCATGCCTCTTTTTCACAAGATTTGTCCACACCTCTTGCCCCTTCGCACCATTCTACGCCGTGGCAGGAACAAAGCATGCCTCACCAGCAGTCAATGCAAGCACTAACCACATTGGCATCCCACACGTCACAACAAGCGGCTGCATCATCATCGTCGATGAGCACTTCTCCTACACAGCAACCAACTCAGTCTTCAACTCTGACAGCATCATTAGACACACCACAGCCGCCACAAAATTCTCAAACAAATGCAACATCATCTCCACACCAAAAGCCACCATCATTGATGAAAACACCACAAACTGTTCAGCTGGCTGACTCGTCCAAATCTTCATTAAAACGTCCCAGACCCAAAGACCTACTCAAAATGCAACTGCTGAAAAACCGAGGCAAGAAGGGAGCACAGTCTAAAGGCTCATCAGACGACACTGACAGTTTGTGGCAAGAGTGGCTGCGCAGCGAGATTTCCCTTTCTCGGCTTAAGCAAGAGAGCATCAGGAGCAAACTAGAACTCTACAAGTTACAGAGAGAGCACCTGGAGATGCAGTTAAAAGCAATGGACAGTAAAAAAAAAAAATTGGAAGAGAACTTGGAGGAAGATTCCACTAAATAACATTGTTAATGTGTTCAAAAAAATTGGTTAAAAGCACAACCATGTTGATGTTTGTAATATAGATGTATCATTCAGTCTTTTTGTTGTTGTGATTCATTTATGCTTAATCATTGATAATATATTTTGTGTAGTGTTGATTGCCCTTTGTTTCAGTTACACTACTAGACTTTTTTTATGTCATTGTATGCACTTCATTCCTTGCCTCTTCGCATAAATTCAATGCAAGGCCAAAATTAAGCAAAAGAGGTCATAAGAAAATGTTGAATGATAATAATACTATTTTCAAAATTGACGGCGAGAGAACATTTTAATAGCAGTCTGACAAATGAGTCTGGTTGCAGGTCTATACGTAAAGATTTAATCAAAATATCAAAGCAAATAATTAAATATAATTTGAGTGCTTTTTGTACAAAGACTCTGTTGCATGTCTATAGAAAGTTCTCCACTTAGAGGCATGACTAGTTCACACCTATTCATTAAATGTCAATCCTGTAAAACATAACTCACTCATTTTGTGAGATTGTTTATCATTTCATTTTAAAGCCTTTAGGGAGGGGGAGGTATTTAACTTTTACTTGATTGAAGTATCAATTTGGAATTTATGCACTTTTATTTTTGCTTTTTAGTGAAGGAAAAATATTGTCTCTCAATTCCATAAGAATTGTTTTGATAAACGTCCGATCTTAGGTACCGGTAGGACATTTTTTTGTGGTGTAGATTACTTCTTATGCTTTTAGTTACTCGCCATTTGAAACTAAACCAAACAAGTTTAAGTTATCCCTGCTCCTCATCAATTTTAGTGTGGTTAGACATGCTTGCCTTGAATTGGATCATAATGAAAGAAAAATAAAACATCAAGGTTGCTTATTTTGTGTAAAGAAACATGTATATACGGAAACCATTTCAACATTCTTTGTCTATACGTTTCATTTCATGTGCAGGATGGTGGATACAAAACTTGTAAATTTATCAACCTTCGCATAATATTTCTAGCTCACGCAGAAGAGAGTGGATACCTTACATGCTCTTTTAGTGTCTATAACTCTGGATCAGGATACTTAAAATTAATTGGATGTGAATCTTGAGAAGTCAGAGAGACCAGGTAAATTCTCTGATAGTAATTTATTTTGCATTCAAATTATGTTTACAAGTTAAAAAGAAGCAAGTTGGCCAGTTGTTTCATTCTTTCTATGTCTTTGTATATGTCTTCTTTTTGTTGGAGGCATAGTGGATAGAGAGTTTACCCTGAGATCTGCAAGGACCCCTCAGGCCTTGGCCTGACAGAGGGCATGAAAACTTGAGAGCACCTTGTTGTAGACTGGCTGTAGTGCCAAAATAGTGTATGAATATTTTTTGCACAAGTTTTTTTTTTTAAGACTTTGGTTTCAGACCCATGATATGTTGTTTTAACAATGTCAGTGTCTCCTTTGTCATGAACATACTAACTTCATGCCTAGATTTTAAAACTAAAATTCGTCTGCCTGATGTTTATCTATTTATTTATTTAATTTTTTTTTACAAGGGAAAACTATCTGATTGAAATCTAAATCCTTTTTTCCCTTTTTCCAAAGGTAGCTCATTTCAATACATGTAGAGTAGCTATATTAGTGACATGAATAAAGAACTTTGTTAAATAAGAATCCAGATAGTACACACTTGATCTAAAATTGGATATGGTGACTGATTGGACTTGTTAGGTAACTTTTTTTTTACGTCTACAAAGAACCCCCTTGAATGCAACAAGTCTGAGATCACCAATTTAGTCAGCTCCAAATAAAAAAGAAATTATTTTAAAAGTTATCTTTAATAAATGTTAATGTTAAATGGGCTCAATTGAGAAAAGGGCAAATAAAAATTTTGGAAAGAAAATTATAAAAGTTAATGATATAAAATGCATAATTTAATAGTCAATGGGTTCATGCACATCTTACAAATGAAGTTGCACTGTGATAGGATTCTTATGAGGATTAGCTCTGCTCAAAATATTTTTTTTTGGGGGGGGGTTAAATCTCTTTTTACTTTCTCCAAAGATATTTTGTGGACAAAAAAATGTCATTGGTATTATAATCAATATAAACAAATAGATTCTATGGATGCTAAAGAGGTATTTTGAGGTCGCTGTCCATGTATTGCATGTCAATTAAAGAGATTTAATTTTGTCATTGTGATAATCAATTTTAAGGGATTGTTTTAGTGACTGGAATCTGTAAATTATATTTAAAATGAAAGCATGCTTTTATCATATCAGTTTCACAGAGCCTTTCCTTAAAGTGAAAGACCTTTACTATCACACTTAGTTGAGCCATTTTTTGTTATAATATTATTATTATCAGATAATAATATTTTTCATGTCAATTGATTTTTAAATGGTGGATTTTTGTTATCTTTGTCTCTCCTGGCTATTCTGTACAATTTGTTTATTTTAAAGGGACCCAACTATGGATAGTCAACAAGCTGATTAGTTGTCAGGTCTGTTATTGTAAGGTCACAGATACATCTTCCTCAAACCTTAGTGTTTTGTAATTCAAGATAGCAACTTCATTGATAGCATTTGTTCCTGCCTCAAGTTTGATGATGATACTTGGATAGTGCGTGAGTTCCATTTATCAAAAAGTTGTAAGTTTATTTAACTTAAGAGGTGGGAAAATATAAAGTGCTGAAGGTGTAAAACAGATTAAATCTTAAAAATAAAAGTTAGGGTATTATAGTGAGCATGTATAAAATTGTGTCTGACAAAGTAAGTCCTAACAGACTCGGGTAAATTAGAGAATCTATCACATGAAATAGAGGCTTTAATAATTCTCTTTATAGGGATATACAGCTCACAGATCATCTGTTAAAATGTTTAAGCAAAAAGAAAACGGTCATTTACATCCTGCACAAGGAGATCTTTGTTTTTGCTGCAGGAACTCAAGATTACAACTATAACTAAACTACCACAGCCAAAGAAAGTGCAGTATCGGTCATAGATTTAATATGTCACTACTGTACCAATACTACACTTAATTTGGCTTTGGCAGAAAACTAGACACATTCTATGACATAATATGTATAATTGTAAGTATTTGCTAAGAAGTTGTTTTAGGTTACAATGCATCAGACAAATTAACTTTGAGGCTTTCTTTTCTCCTTTTTTTTTTTTTTTTATCTTTTTAATGATAGCAAAAAATGCTCACAATGTTCTCAGATCAAATAGGAATCTCAAATCAAACCATTTCCTCATAAGGCAGATTTTGTGTGTTACGACAAAAGCTGTTGTGGAGCTGTGAGCACCAGTAGCCGTACAAAGTAAGCCTTATATCTATTTGAATTTTGCAGATCATTTAAATAGAGGTCTGATATGATAGGGGTGAAATATTCGACAACTTTCTGTCTAAAACATGAGAGCACAAATTTTAATGCAAATATGCATTAAAAAATTAATTCTTTCTTTTCATGGAATCAAGTAGGCCTGCTTTTTTTAATCCTTTCAGGAGACTTAAATGCAATGAACTTTTACATTTTTTTTTCTTACATTTTAGGAAAAATGACTGAAGGCTGTACAAAAGGAAATGAAAAGATAAAAAAAAATTACATTTATAATATAGACTTGCATTTGTATATAATACATATATTACATGAAAAAATGACTGGTTTTCTTTACATGAGTACTTAAAAATAAGAAATGAATATAAAAACGTTGCAGGTAAAAAGCATCGACTACATAAATTATGGAAGGCTTCTATTGGAATTAAATTTGACTGGATCCAGATTGGGAGAGAAACAAAAATGGAAAAAGTAGTTAAATAAAGTGAGAAATCATTTTATGATTGTGAATGTGAATCTGTACAGTCATATTACACATACACAACATACATACATATTTGAAGAGGTTTTTTGATGTATCAAGATTTATACACTAAATGATCATAGCGTAAGGCAAAACAGGTAATAATTAAATGCCAATACAATTTATAAACTATTGAATGAAAAGGGCAAAGTGTGATTAGTATATGCAACAAAATAATACAATTATTGTAGACCTTATTGATAATCACAATATTTTATACAAGTTCTTTGTCACTTTCTAGTTATCTAAATGTGTCATTTTCATATTTCCTAATAACTTAACCGTGGCTGTGGCATTAATATTCTTATTCTGAGTTATAACAAATAGAACTGAATTTCAAATAAATGTGAGGGAAAAAATCAACTGTTAACACCCCCTCCCACACATGCACACACACACAAAAACACAATAATGTGGGGTTTTATATTTTATTGAAAGAGGGATGAAGGCAGGCAAGAGTTGGAAACACAAAGTGTATTAAAATCATGAAGTTCACTCTGCAATGACATTTATTTGTATATTGAAATTTAGATTTCATAGTTTTAACTTGTAAATCTTACGTCCTGTAGGGTTTTCAAGATGGCTGAGGAATGTCATCTTTCAATTACTGCTTAAGTTGCATATTTGGAGGGGGGTTTGTTATGAATATTTGTAAAAATAATAGCAACATGACACAAGACACATCCCATCATTTCAAGAAACATTACCACGGCCATGTATAACTTACTAATCTTGACTTTCTTCAATATAAGGTTTCAAATAACTTTATTTCTGTAATTAATAGGAGAAAAGTAGTACAATTCTTACTTGGGTAGCAGTCCCACAAATTGAGTCAGGTTGGGGCTCTACATGATTGACTTTACATTAAGTGGTGTTTATTGCCTTTTTTTGTGTGTGGAAAACTTCTATAGACTTTTGTACAAAGCATTGGAAACTTACGCAGCTTTACTTTAATAGTTTGAGTTGACCTCAGCTAAGTAGACCCACAGCTCGACTTTATTTTGTGGGACTGTTATATATTTCATAAAAATTTGTAATTGAACTTACAATTCAAGAATGATTATTTTTTTCACAATTTAAGACAATCATTACATTTCTGTGAGCATGACTTGGAATTTTCTTTTTTATTTTAAGAGAGAAGTGGAATGATACTCGTTCAAAAGGTTTTATGGTTTTTAAATAATGGATTTATTAAATTTTGACATTACCTTTTTTAAACAAACAAAAAAAGATCATCAACATGAAAATACTGAACTGTTATGTAAAACCAGTGGCATCATTTTTTCGTTGGAAAAGGAAATACAATGTATGAATTGGTGAGAGGAACGAAAAAGAAAATTTACAATAGCTCTAATATAATCATTTGCAAATAAACTCAGCAAGAAAATCTGTTTCATTTTAATCATAAAGCATTTAACAAGACCGATGGGTGTTATTTTTGTTGGTTTTTTTTTTATTGCCAAGGAATTTTTTTTTTTGTTCCTTTGTTCTCAATAGTAATACATGTACAAGAAATAAACACAATGCATTGAATGGTTGTAAAGATAGTCCTGATTTACAAATCAATATGACGAAAAACAGGAGAAAATGCTGAAATGTATCAGAAAAAAAAAAAAAAGTGTGATCAATATTTACGAGGTAATGAACTGTATTAGGAAAAACCAGAAGTTTAAGTTTTTTCATAATTTTAGAGTTGGCAATTGATCCAATATCATCACATGGTGTGGATCAGTCTGAAAACACTCAGAGAAATGAAGAATATTTAACAATTGAAATATAGGATATGTACAATCATTCTTCCATCACAAATACAACATACACAGCAACTTTAACTTTTTGTATAAAATTGTAAGTTAAATCCTGAAAACAAAGAAAAGAAATAAAATAGGTGACAAGAAAATCAAGTAACTTTTTCAAATGTTCTTACCGTTAAAAAGACATGCGTGCGTCAATCAAAGCTTAATGTAAGGACTATAAGTATAGCTTCTTAAAAGAATGTGACCGCTCTTAACATCGTTTTTAAACTTTGAATATTCAAGTCCTCTTAATTTAAAGTTTAGATCAATTCCCATAAAATTCATATCAGGAGGGTTTCACTGCACTATATTATTATTTCTTTATTTATTGTAAGGAACGAGAAATTAAAAAGAAAGAATAGTCTTTCCCACTGAAGTCCCATTCCTTAGCAGCAAACCTTTATCGTCAGAAAATTTACATATTAATGAAGTAAATAAAAAAAAAAATTCTTATTTATAGGAAGTTTGATCTGCCCAAACTTGTTTTAAAACTCATTGAAAGTGATTAAAAAATTATGAAATATTCCAGCACTTAAGTTATTTTTGTGGGGAAAAAAGTTTTATATTTTTAACTCTCACAACTATAACTTTCTTTATATGGTTATGATCTATACATTTTTAGTATTCACCTTAAAACAGAATTGAGTTGAGCCCAATAAATTAATTTTATTTTGAAGTGAAGCATTTAAGAAATAATAACATTGATGCAATACTCATAAAAACTGAGTTGTAAATGTAATTTCATACGCATTCAGTTTGTTCTAAGTGTGTTTTTTGGAAACTCAAAAGCAAAAAAGAGATCATTGGACAAAGACTTCTATTATGAAAATAAAACCAGCAAGATAAACTTCAAAAGAGTAAAGACCTGAATCAGCCATCAGTATGAATGCCTTGTTGCTCATTTCACTGCTTGGATGGAGTGGTATGGGAGCTGATACTCAAATCTAACCCTCAACAGTGCGTATCGGAAAAAAATCAAAATCTTGCTTTATATAACACTCAAAGTAACAAGTTATTTAATATTAAAGAAAGAAAAATATTAAAATAAAATGCGGCAAAAAAAAAAAAGAGACATTGCAATTGGAAAGGGAGGCACATGATACACTAAATGCATATGTATGCATTCAAGATAAATTTACATGTAGTGCATTACAAGACATGCAGGCAAAAGAAATTTTAGAAGAGGACACAGAGACCTTTCTTAACCTATAAAAGTATAATTAAATTCTAAGAACTCCCTTTTTTCTAACTACTATTGATGCCTTTAACTAAGTCTGTTGTAAACTTTTGTGAGGAAAACTGAACTTTTATAAAAGATGCTGCATATGAAAATAAAAATTATTTTCAAAAATATATAGTTCTATGCTTGTCACCTTAATAACTTCCATGTGAAAAAACAACTGCACAAAATCCTACCTTGAATTGATATCGTACATCTTATGCAAAAAATACATTTGAAATATTTGAGCAGCACCTAATATTTTTCAGATAAATCAAAGGAATTCAGTTGCAGATCAAGATATTAGATACACTGATAAAATCGGGGATCAATGAAATTCAATGCAAAATATTGTCCTGATCTTAAGATGTCATAAGAAAAATCTGAAAATTTTGACAGCACTTTGAGAAAAATCAATTGTTATTTTTTATACTTATGTTTTTGCTGTTTTTTTAATTTATCTATTTCACATAATTTCAGTTTCCTGCAATGCACTCCATGGATCAAATTTGCCCTGAATTCCACAAAGCATAGGCCTACTTCCTTTTTGTCCTAAAATTTATGTTCTGCTGCATTTTGTTTCAGCATCAATATTTTAAAGAAATTGGTGTAAAAAGAATTATTATTCCAGGAAGTTACAGCACAGTTCATATAGACCAATGATAATCCACTAGTTTGAAGCTATAAGCAATATGGATGAGAAAATACAACAGCAATAAAAAAGAGGACAACTTATAATGCAAAAAAAGGAGAGAGCAGAATTAGTCGCACATTAAGGAAAAAAAAAATTAAATTCATTTTGCATTACTGTCTACCAAGGAGTACACGAGAATATAGATCAAGAAAGTGCCTTAAAACCACCAGAGGCAGAGCATTAGACACATAGATCGGGGAAGCTGAGAAAGTGTAGAGACACATGGAGATTCGTGCTATGAATTTGTGTGCTCCTTTGTAGACAACTCGTGCATCAATGGGAGCTGAGAGGCAGAAAAGTACAGAATTGGTGATATTTCACAAAAAAAGAAAAAGGTGAAGGCACAACATTCACAACCAGATATCAAGGCAAGTGCTGTAAAACTTATAATACATATGACTCCATATCTCTGCACACCCTGATACACTCTTGATCTAAAAAATATAAATTAATTATATATACATGTGTGTGTGTGTGTATATATATATATATATATATATATATATATATATATATATATATATATAAGTGTCTGTGTACCTAAACTTGTCCTGTTTGTTACTCTGAGTGATTCTGAGAAAGACAGAGAGATTATTCATCAACGCAATCTAATCTTCAGATTTTATGCTACAAAGCTCTTTGGCTCATGGTAATATTTTCTGTATCACTTTTCGGTGTACTGTCTGATGCAGGTGGTTGCTGCTGTTGCTGCGTATGTTGTTGAAACTGTTGCTGATATTGTTGTTGCTGCTGCTGTTGTTGTTGCAGTTGCTGTTGTTGACGCACGAGGATATTGAGAAGCACTATAGTTTGGTCCATCTTATGATCCATTTTGGTTACCTTTCAGATAAAAAAAGGAAATGAAAAAGTAGAGGAATAAAGTAAAAAAAAAAAATTTAGTATATTTTAATATTCAGTTCCTGAAGCATTTTTTTTTAACTTATTAAAAAATATCTGAAAATAAAAAGACAAATATGAGTTTAAAAGTTATTGTCAAGATTGAAGATAAACAGTACTTAGTATTTTAACTAAATACTTGTTGCACTGTCTTGCAGAGAAAGAAATGGTTCATAAACATATCAGTATAACACATTAACAATTATTTTCATGTTGCACTCAGAATTCGACAATGTTTCTTGGTCCTGCAAATCAACAGGTAAAACAATTTAATGGAAATCACTGCCACTGATTTAATCAGTCTTTGTTTTTCATATTTCATTTTTTTTTTTTTTTTTTGAAATATTTCACGTGACTGATTTTTTTTTTCACCTGAACCCGTATTCCTCACCTGAGCTTCCATTCTGCCGATTCTCGAGCACAAAGTGATTCGTTCTTTATCCCGATTGTTGCCAAGGTAAACTGGTTTTCCTATGGTCTGATCAAGTCTGGCATATGCAACAACGAAATTATAAAATATCATATTAAAAAAATAGTCAGAAAATATTCAACAAAAATAAAAATGACAACAACAACAGCAATAATAATAATCATAATAATAATAATAATAATAATAACAATAATAATAATAATAATAATAATAATAATAATAATAATAATAAT
>BLXT01003971.1:714706-726674 GCA_019648995.1 Plakobranchus ocellatus | reverse complement strand
TTTTTTTTTTTTTTCATAGCAGTTAATAAAAAAAAAAATTTTTAAAGAGAAAAATAATACAAGAAAGCTGTGAATAAAATTTAAAACAGTTTGATTGGATTTTTAACTTATCTAATATCAAATTGAGTAGTTTTTATTCTACATTTATTTATCATAAAAGAAAGTTGATTAAAAAAAAACAGAAAATACACTGGGGAGTTGTAATTATAGATTTGATTTTTAAATTGTCCAATTCCAAGTGCCTCTTTCTTCACAATCACAAATAATGAATAACTAAAGCAGAGCTTACATTGATCCTGATCTCATTTACATGCATTATTCACTCAACATTGAATAATGGATTCAGCATTACATATTGATCTCCTCAACATAACACAAGTGTAATAGTCACACTGTGCATCTATACATACATTAAGTAAGATACATAATTAGTCAATCTGTTTTTTAATTACTTTAGCTGGCTTATGCTGTTGACAGTATTTTTTTTAACTAGCTGAGTAATTGATTCTGTTTAGCGCAATTATATGCATAAAACATTAAATACATCTTTGCATATATGCCACTAAGGGAAGACTGTCTAGGAATTTGGGACCATAAAGTGAGATAAGCTTAAATCTATTCTTTGCTGATTACAAATTGTTGTTCTGCATTTACTGTTTTTGCATTAATTTTGTCAAATTTTCAACACAAATAAAGTCTTTTTTTAACTTGTGTTCTGCTTATCAGACAGTGATTTTCCTTTTTTAGGTTAATCTGAAAGTATCCAGTATATTGAAACTATGAACACTAGTGAGAATCTAGAAGAGTTTTGTTTCAGAAATTTTGATTTTAGGTATCGAATATACGTTTGCAAAGTTTGCATGGATTTTCTTTCCAGTACCATTGATGTTCTATTCTCCAAATGTATTTACTTAGGGATATATATGTGCATTCAGTAACTGGCAGATTCCACTGTGCTTCTTTCCCTATATCACTGTCAGGGTGAGCAAACCCGCCTGTTCAAATAGAGATCTTTCTGTAGTGAGTTTTAGCCAGCACTGACAACCTGGCTTGACAGAGATCACCTAAGATCACCTTTTTTGGACAGCTATATTTGCCCAGAATCCAAATTTCTTTTTACGTATGTACTATTGTCTCTGACTTTTTTTTTTTTTTTTTTTGAGCTTGTTGCAGATGTTGGATTAAACTGACATTGAAAGGTTCGCAAGCCCCAGAGCAATGCACATTCCCTGATACATGTGGGTTTGAAATTTTTTTTTGTTTTTAATGCATATTAAAGTTACCAGCACCAATGATTTAAACATTTTTATGTTGTGCTCTAATTTTTTACATGTTTTCAAACAGTGGAAATGTGAATTGTGATGGTCTTTCACTTCGTGTATTGGTTTTATCAAATGATTATTGTTTACTATTTCTGAGCATTAGTACAAGAATTTGTCTAAAAAAGTAACAAAGAGGATGACCCATCTGTAGTTCCGAACCATCGAAAAGTCTTAATGAATTGCTGTAATTGTATGAAGAATTGCAAAAAGGCAGGGTATCATTATTGCTTTGCTTGTCCATCAGTCTTGTTAATTCAATTAATTGATCATAGAGGTCAATTTCTGAGCGTAATAGCAAATAAATGATATTGTTTCTTGCAATAGATCTTTTATTTTCTAAACTCCATTGCTGTGCAAATCAGCAAATGAGGATACCGGTATAACAAAGCATGGTTCATAATTTTGTCTAAAGCAATGTCAAATTTAGATATCAGAGGATCAGAAATATGCCAAGCAATTGTCAATTCTGCAGTATTATCCTCTTCTCTCGCCTATTTCTAGTGATATCTGGGAAATTAATTGATTGGTTTTCTTTGCATGGAAATTTTATTCACAGAGGTTTTGTTTTACGCAAAGGAAAAAGGAAATGTTTTCAGACCATCACAACCAAAATTTGCTTCACCATCACAACTAATGACAGTTACTAAAAAAAGTTATGATCTTTATCCTGTGTGTGAGGTACCAAAAATAGACGTAAAGGCAATGTGGTCTGTAAGCGTTTGTTCTTCTTCTGGTATTTGTCACAGTACGGTACTAATTGTACTGTAATCTTCAAAGGCACTCAGACGGTTCACGTTGATGCTGCCTTGATGTATATGAATGTAAATACGCTAAAATATTTGTAAATATTATCAAACTATTGGTCTTAATTTAGAAATCAAGATTGACATTTGTGTTGTCTTCAACGTATCTAATCTTCTTTTTTTTTTTTTTCGCCCTAAAAGTTTTTAGTGGTTGATTGCTACAAGTAGTATTTCCAAAAAAAAAGATACGTGAATGTATGTGAATATTGTAATTGGGCTGTACAAACTATGATCAATGCAAGTTTTGGATGTTCATATTGTTAGCAATTTTTGTTCTTTCCTTATGATTTTGAGCATGCCATAATGCATGCAAAGTGATATTCATAGGCATTTCTTAGATTACAAATATTGGCAGCATAATCATAAACACTTCTGTTTGTAGTTCAGTTCATTCAACATTTAAGTGTTCAATTAATAATGGATAACTCGTTACAAATGCTTTGTCAGCGTTAAAAAGGGTGTATGTTCAATTTCCCAAAAACAATATTTGAGTTAACTAATATGAATTAAAGCTGAGTTCAAGCTGTGATCTAAATTTGAAAAATGAAACAAATAAAAAACAAGCGTGCTTTTTAAAAATATTCTCTCCCTTGTTTTTATGTCTAAAGTGCGTGCTCAACCTTATGCTAGTGGTGTTTCTGTGTCGCTCTGTCTGGTCAGGAATACTGCAGTTTTCTTGAAAATGTCTATGTTAACTCTGGATTCAACCTTTTTTCTGTCTTTAGCCTTCTCTTATGCTCTCTCTTTTCTTCTCTCTGTCTCTCTCTTTTCTCCCTTTCTCTCTCTCTCTCTCTCTCTCTCTCTCTCTCNNNNCCCCCCTCCCCTTTCTTTTTCCTTCCCTCACCCTCTTTCTCTTCCTTTCATACACACACTCACTCTATCACAGGAGGTTTGGTTGCGTAATGCTAAGAGAACCGCGCTGAAAAGTAACAGGTTCCAGTTTGAGCCCGCCACAATCGCCTTGGGCTGGCGTACACCTGAAAGTTGAAATCTTAATCATCTTAGACAAGTAGACGGGTTGTGTCTCTCTCACACATTTTTTCGCAGTCTACCGTCACATTTTGTCCTTTAACACTTTGTTCTTTTCATCTTCCCCCTTCTTTTGCACTCATGTGATCACAATTTGACTACTGAAAACTCTCGTTTGGGCTCCCCACCCCTCTCCCCCACTCCCTATCTTCGTGGCCTGCTCTACAGAGAACGTGTTTCCTCATATTCACGTCATACAAAAAAAAAATTTCCACTGTATATATTCTATATAGGCTATTCCATCCTCTTTCTCTTTCTTATCTTGTAGGCTTTTTTTTTTTTTTTAATTCCTTTTCGATGGTGTATTTTCACAAAGTTTTATAACCCAAAGATCACATGATCAATACATATCTACCTCCGTCCGAGAGGTAGATGACGCAAGGTCCAGAGAACATGCTATGAATCACCAGGGGGATCTAACTGCCATAGGTTCGAGTTTGAACCTCCAACTGACGTCTTGTCGCACGAGGTTTAAAGAAAAGAGAAGATCATATTGTATAAACATAGGCAGAGTATTTGCACACAAAACTAACTTCTTGGGCTCTTCCTTCTCCTTTCTTCCTTCACGTTTCTTTTCTTTTCATTCTCTTTGAAAAAATCGGGTTTTTTTTTTTTTTTTGGTTTGCATTCACATTATCGATTCTATTTTTATTTGACCACGTAAGCGCAGTAAAAATCTGCTGTGTGCAACAATATCTTGTATAACATCTGAATCGTAAATTGATCAACACCAGTCTGTGGAAACTGCTTGGGATGTACTTAAAGCTTGCGTCTGGCCACATTTTTTCTCTTCTTTACCATTAGCAATTAAAAGTGCAAACATACAGTGTAGACTTACATTTACTAAATTTTCTTTTACAATCGCACAATGCTTTAGTTTGTTTTGAATACATAGTCTGTTGACAACAATGGGACCTTAGACCTTCAGGCCCTCCGTTTGTTTTGAGTACATAGTCTGTTGACAACAAAGGAGTCTCAGACCTTCAGGCCCTCTGTCAGGCCGGGACGCCGGTGGCGGGACTCGAACCAGCGGCATAAAGGTCCATACGGATATCAGAACAGGTTTGCTATCTGTGGGATTATCAACGCCCTGATATGATATGGCAGTGAAACCAAAGATTTTCAGGGGAAAACACTCTGAATTATTTTACTCTTTAGACTTTAGAGGATAATGTAAAATTTCCTTTGGTTACTCCACGAATTTTGGACTGGTCGTATCATAGATTGGGGAGTCAAACCGAATCAGGATAAGTGACCAAATAAGATTTTTAACTTTCCTGTATGAAACGAACGACATTTTCAGCCTTGGTCATGTGCTTGTGATTTTAATACTGGGCACAGATCGGATTTTGTCTTGTTCTTTTTTTTTTCCTTCCTTTTTTTTTTTTGTATACAAGAGATGATATCCAGCTTGCCCAATAAAGAAATATAGTTGTAAAGTGAATCTGTCATATATTCTTAAAGCTTTAAAATGACTTTACTTTTTAGTATTAACAATCAGCATTGTGAGGTTATCTGCCGTTCTTTCCTTGTTTCTTTTATTTTGCTGAATTTCCGAAGACCTGGCTACCCAATTGCTACAGGACCAAAACAGGGTATGAAAAACTTTATGCTGTCTGGACTGGCAATCAAACACGTCTCGACTCACATATTGTGTAGCCAAGAGCTCTAGCCAAGATTGTGCCAGCACTAAACTCAAATCCAGCATGCACCGCCTCTAAAAATAAAATATATATTAGCAACTAGCACTGCGCATTTTGATTCTTCGCATAAAGTCTCTCTCTCTCTCTCTCTCTCTCTCTCTCTCTCTCTCTCTCTCTCTCTCTTCTGTGCGTAAAAGTGTGCAATGAAGTGGGCGTGGTTTCAGATGATGCCATATGTAAATGCATTCTTGAATATAATATATACCTTTTTTTCAGAGGCGTGGGTGCATTTAGGAACAAGGTGTGGAACAATCCACCTGCATAGATATAGATATTGCTTCGCTTTAAACATCTTGCTTTGAGTTTGAAAATTTTTCAAAAGGCGTGGCTAGGTTTTGAAACAAGCACGCCTTGACTTCCATTAAGATGCTCTGTTTGAAGGCCGAATCAAGCTGGCGCTGCCATTGGTCAGTTTTGGACCTACCAGATGGATTTCGTCCTGTCTGGCTGTAGCTTGCCCATCATGAAGTGGGACATGCGGACGCATACGCAAAAAGCAATCATAGCCTGGTGTCTTCTTCATCGCTCAGTTTGAATTTTAAAGCATTTTTTAAAGTGCGAAGTATTAACCTTGCCCTGAAAGTCTAACTATCGTCACACTTCCTGCATAGTTCCACCAACGTTTGCTGCATGACTCCACCCTTTTCCACCTGCACTAACCCGCCCACTTACCGCCTCTGTAATTCTTTGATCCGAACCATCATGTTCAGGTGACCTTGGGAATACTGTTCGATGACGTCACGGACGTCGTATGGCTTCCGGGCTTGCTGATGCGGAAAGTTCACAGAAAAAGAGGTTTTGGAGGAGAGGCGTGTGCGCATGGCACGTCATAAAAATATTTTAATTAGGACGACATGGGTGGAAATTGCGTGAAGGTTGGGGAAAAGGTTTAGAAAACGTTAAAATAGGGCGCTTTTCTATTATAGTTCCTTTCAGAGAATTATCATCTTTCGAGAAAAAAAACAACAAAGAATCAATATTACGAAACCTACACAGCAAAATGCCTTTGTAAAAGCTTTGCTCCTCGAGAAAATAAAGTATTCTGGATTACTCCAAATATCACTTTATTCATATCTATATATGAATTGATGTGACTAAATGTGTGTTGCTTCAAAACTATTTATGCCTGAAATTATCAGAAATCAAAGTACTTATTTTGAGCCTTTCTTGAGTCCACTTCCTCCAGGGGAACATTTGAACGAGTGAAAAAAAAACCCCAAAAACTAGACAACTGACCTTGTTATATTACTATATTATATTAGTATTGTACACAAAACAATGTGACTTAAATTTAAGAAAATGCACGAATAAGCTTTATAATTTTATACCTGAAACTTTCGCCTGGCCACGAAAAATTTGATTTTTCTAATTACACGGATCATCGCCTTGTGTCCGTCTGTGAGTCTGAAATACAGAAATTTTTTGCTTTAGTACAGAAGAAAAAAAAATAGACATATTGCAAAGCACCTGTGTGATTGTGTACACAGGGAACTGATCCAAATCTTGTTGAATGCTCCTCATGAAAGAATGTGTACCACGACATCGTACGTCTTCAAGAGCAAGTGATTCTTATCGAAACCGTCACATTAGTAGTTTACGCTGCATTCACCGAAACAATCCCTAGTATTTCTTTCCTTTCAACTCATTCTTTAAACCCATTATACGTAACTCGTTATTTCTCATCTTTATTGCATAAGCAGCGGAAATGAATAACTCAGCTCAGGGAAAAGAAAAAAAAAAACTACGTTTGTCAAAAGTATGAGAGAAGCCGTCTTTCTCCATTTGAAATGATAACTCTCTCAATTTTCAGTTCAATTTTCACTATCAGAACACAGTCTTACCGCTCGATACAATTGACTCAGAACTGTTAAAAAACAGTCCAACTAAAGTCAGCCACATTTAGAATAGACTCAGTTCTGAGACGTATTGTTCAGAGGAAAGCAACCAAAGTTAGCCATTTACAATAGACTCAGTTCTGAGATTTACTGTTCAGAAGAAAACAACCAAAGTCAGCCATTTGCAGTTGACCTAGTTTGAGAATTACTGCTCAGAAGAAAAAAGTCTGCCCAAAGTCACTATATACAATAGACTTAGTTCTGAAACCTACTGTTCAGAAGAAAACGGTCTGACTAAAGCCATTCATTTACCACAGACATAGTCGTGAGACTAACGGTTCAGTAGAGACCAGTTTAATCAAAGTCACTCATTTACAATAGGCTAATTATGAGACTTACTAATAAGAGGAAACCAATCAAACCAAAATCAACCATTTACCACACACTTAAATCCGAGACTTACTGTTCACAAGAAACCAGTCTGACCAAAGTCACCCATTTAGTACAGACTTGGTTCTGAGACTTACTGTTCATAAGAAAACAGTCTGACCAAAGTCACCTATTTAGTACAGACTTGGTTCTGAGACTTACTGTTCACAAGAAACCAGTCTAACCAAAGTCACCCATGTAATACAGACTTGGCTCTGAGACTTACTGCTGAGATAAAACAGTCTTGTCAGAGTCACTTTAGCACGGATTTAATTCTGAAACTTACTGTTCAGGTTTAAAAATGAGATCCTCAAAATCATCATCATCCTCCATAGAGTTCTTGCCGGCCGAGTGGCGTGGGGTGCCTGAATGGGAGAGAATCAATAAAGAAGCATGCAAACGTAGCGCTTGTGTGCATTATCATTCAGAAAACGTAGCATTTTTTTAAATTAAAAGAAGCCTAAAGAGGATCGAAGCTTACGCCTATGTCAGATCTCAAACATGAAGAAGAAGGAGGAATAAGTGAAGATGAGGAGTGAAGGAAGACAGGAATACATGAAAGAACAACGACATTCATATTTGTCTCCAAAAAAAAAATGGCCGCGGTTAAAGAAGGAAAATGTCATTTGGAATTTATAAGAAAAAAGTTTGGATAACTTTCATGATAGGGTGAAACCAATCACATATTTCCCAATTTATACTTATAATTTTCATATTGCAGCCTGTTTCTAACATGGTTATCTGTTGATGTAAGTTTTTACACAAAATAAAATGTTCAGCAAGAAATTTCTCATAATAGCAATATTCTTCTTCAGGTATCTTGCCTGGAACAGACATTGGCAATCATGCTCCTCCACTCAAACCTGTTCTTACTTAACTTAATAAAGTTGTTATTGCTACCCTTGCCTATTGTACATGACTTAAGATTTTCAATAAAAGTTATTCTCTGTCTACCTCTACTGCGTTTGCCTTCAATCTTTCCAGTGATTGCTAAGTGTTCTTGTGTCAACAAATACGGCCTAAAATCTGCAGTTGCCTCTGTCTTATAGTTTTAATTAGTGATCGCTCAAGATTAGCCTCTTTCAGTACCGATTCATTGGACTTTTTCTGTCCATGATATCCTCATCATTCTTCTGATAAACCACATCTCTACTGCTTCTAGTTTTTTCTCTGTTTCCTTGTTTATTGCCCAATACCCACTACCATTCAATAGTACTGACCATACATAATTATGTTTTCATTACCCTTATGTTGATTTTCATACTTATGTTTCTGTTTGCCAGTCTTGGTTTCATTTTTTGGAATATATCTTTGGCTATAGCTATTCTTTTACTTATTTCACTTGTGCATCTGCCATCCTAGATATTTGAATTTTGTAACTTGTTTCATATGTTCGCCTTTGTTAACGACATTGCACTTGAGATTAGAGGATTTCTTTGAGATGACCATACATTCCGTTTTCTTTACATTCAAAGTCAGGCCCATTCTTTCACTCTCTAAAACTACAGTATTTAGATTATAGAAGTTCTTGGAGTTGTTCGCCAGATTCTACTATTAAAACTGTATCATCTGCATGCCTGATTCTCTCCATTTATTTTTAAGCCTGAAATACCATCAACATTCCTTAAGATTATTTCCCTATATAGGTAAAAAAGATCAGGAGACATTCCACATCCCTGTCTCACACCTCTTTTGATGGATTTGAAATCACTTTGTTCTCCTTCAATTCTTACAGATGCAGTTTGATCCCAGTATACATTTCTAATTATTCTCAGATCTTTGCCATCAATAGCAATAGAAAGGAGTTTTAAGGACTACCGATACATCATTATTATGTTGTATATCCTCTAAGAGAAAATTACATCGATCTGGCTTTATTTCGCCTGCCTAATGGCCGACCAGACTCACGAGAGGGCTATCAAATAATTTGTTAGTGACAGTTAAGATGAATCTCTATTGGAAGGTGATAAATGTTATGAAATTATTTATGTTCTTAGGTAAGAAATACTATCCTAAAAAATAAACCTGATTGACCGCAGTATTTATGGGCTTTCTAGGTCGTCGATACATCGTGAAAAAAAGTATTACTTATGCTGAAATAAAAATATTTAATATTTTTTGTTCGCATCTAATCTTCAAACATTCCTTCAAGTAAAAATGATAACAGAGAATTCAATCTTAAGATCTGCAATTTTTTTTAAAGCTAAATTTGAGAAAGAGCAATATGAATTGAGTCAGTTGACATCTACCAAAGTAACGTTACTGTTGTATTTCCCTGTAATCGCATTTTTAGTAGCCAGAACTGTGGCTAACTCACCGAGGTCTATGGCAGACAAAGATGCCATACTTTCCTGCCGCTCTAACGCCCCGCTGCTGGCTGCCAATGAACTCCTCATGCCTTTCCGCTTCTTCAACAGACTGGCTTTTCTCGCCATTCTGGTTGGAAAAAGGAATAGTGTGCATTTAGAGTAGACGGGAAAATATTTAAACTATGCTAGGTGTCAGCTAATAAAGAATATTAATTGGCATTTGCCTGTGCCATTGCATGTAACTCGAAAATCTTTCTCGTTTTCCGTTGGTAGTATCAATCAAACCACACTTTCGAATTATGTAAAATGAGTCTTTTTGAAAGCTTCTCTCGTACAATTTAAACATTAGAGATAGACTGTAGGAAATATGGATTATGTCTGCGCATTTCTTGTGGGATTTGCGAAACATAATCAGATTCCAGATTTTGATGGAAGTCGAATGGCCGCGGTATATACACGTTTCTCTAATTTTGATATTAATGGCGCTGCAACATTCGATCCATAACATAAAATAAAAAAAAAAAAAAAAAAAAAAACGACAATAAGGTTTTCTACGTTTAAACAGTTTGCTTTACACGCGTTTTTATCGCATTCGGCTAGCCAGAATAGAAGACATTATTTCGTGGGCTTAAGACAGGAGGTTTTTATCTTTTATGTAAAGAAAAACATGCCTTTTTTTGTGAAATCATCGTGGTGGTCAATCAAACCTCCATTAAGCAACCAAAAATGATACTACAACGCCTTTGTATAATTATGAGGCCTAAGGTGTGTTTTTTTTCCTATTTATATCTCAAAATGAGTTCAGCAACATGATTTTTCTGACAAGTTTTAAAAGAAAAGATGTATCTTTCTTGCTCGCCTATCCTATATTGCTGAAGTGATCGAACGAAATCTGTAGACCTCTTCGAAATAGCAAGATCGTAAAATATTTCAGAATGCAATCTTTCTTGCGATCATATAGTTGCTAAGGCGTCTAAATTGACATGGGAAAGGACTTTTCGAAGTTTCCATGATGGTTTGTTCGTAGATGTAAATATCCATTTGACCTTAATTTTAGATATTTTTACGATATTACGCTTGCACTTTGTTGATGTTATTTTCTGATCCAGGTCTTAACAAATGGAAAAATGTTTACTACTCTTATTTGCGTTTATTGTACATTAAATTAGAAAAAAATAAATGGACACCAAAAGTGACAAAGACAGGTTGTTTTGTTCGCTGATGTACCTGGTCAGAGCTGAGGATGAGGCTGAGTTGTTCACCATCAGCTTGTAGTTCTTCTCTTGGATGTGGATCTTCCACGTCGCTGTAGAGGTCACGTTAGGCTCAGCTGCGTGGCATCTCCATAGACACTGAGGAAAGAGGATAATTATAATGGAATGACTGCAGGTGACATGGGGCTTCGGATTTTGTACATGCAAACAAATAATATAATTTTAATCAGCTATATAATGTAGAACAAGCTATGACTAGGACTCTGCTTGTTTAAAAAAATGCGCATCTCTATGTCATAAATGATGTGCTACAGAATGCTGACTCAGGCAAGGAGAGAACCTGAGGTAGAAATGCGACATGCAATAGCCGTATAAAACATATAGGAGAGCACATAGATACTAAAAAGTGGGTTTCAAAAGCTGAGCAAGAGAAAATCGTGCACGTAGTTCGATTATTGAAGGAAATATATATAAGGTTTTTTGTAAAGTGCTCGAAAAAGTGCATGCAGGCTTAGGACCCCCCAAAAATAGTCCTATATCTTTTTGTTTAAAATAAAAGCTATTGAAGCCCGAGAATGATATGTTTTCACTTAATTTGAGAGAATACTATTTTCTATATTATTTCCTCAAAGAGTACACTGTATTGGTACTATTGCATAACTTGGCCTTTTTTTTTAAAGTTAAAAATCTTCATATTGTTAAGACTGGACGTGCCATTCAGTCTTCGTATTAGAATATAACTTACAAATGAGATAGCGTTGAATTACATATAAACTAGTTCGAATCATGGATGTACTCAAATAATCAATTATTTATGTGTAAAATAAGTATTAGTTCACAAACATGGTTCGAATCATTGAATAATTGTTTTCATAACTTCAGGACATGATTATAAAGTGGCAGCACAAAAAACGCATTTACCAGGATTTAACCAAAATCGCTGAGGAAACTATATTATTTTGGTCTAAATAATCTGAGAAGGCTTACGTTACCTGAATAAGAGTAGCAGCTGTCGGAATCTGCCGATTGAAATGCTTTTGTCGTTGTTTCTGTTGGACTTTCAGAGCAAATCCTGAACCCAGAATACCCTAAAAAAGCAAGAGATTTATGTTTACTTTAAAAACAGACGAAATTCTCTTAAACATTATATGACTGAAAGCTATGTAAGAAAGTTTTCATAAAGAGACCAAATTTTAGAAACTGGGTAAGATTTACTGGAATTCAAAATTTTATAAGTTCAGGGAACGAAAATAAGTTTTTTAAAACCCATCAAATTCGATATAAAAATGAAAAAGTCTCTAAAATATGCCACTCAAAAAACAAA
>BLXT01003971.1:492093-502674 GCA_019648995.1 Plakobranchus ocellatus | reverse complement strand
CACGGTGTAAGATTATATTTGGGGATCCTCTAAGGCTAGAGTCTAAGACTAGACCTAGATCAAGATTGGATCAATTAGGTCAAGGTCAAAGTTGGCAAGACTTTTGAATGCACACATAGAGAAAGAAAGAAACTTAGGCGGATTAAAATTGTTAAAATTGGAAGAGTTTTGATAACATTTTTGAAGGCAGCAAATTTAAATCTTCGAAATAATCTCCAACTAACCCAATGAGCTCCGCCGTTTTCTGTCCCTCGAAAGGAACCGGGGCCAGAAAAAAGCATGCGGAATATTTCTGTGATCTCCCTGGCCTCGCTGGCTAGATACACCTAGTTTGGGGTCCCGCTAGACACTTTGTGAAATGAAAAAAAAGCTTTAAGTTTTTTTTTTTTAATCTAAAACGATAATCTATTAGAATATCTGAATTTAAAGAAATTGGTGATCTTTCATTATTTTTTTCCTTCCTCTTTACGGAAAACACAAAGTACAAAGATTATAACAAAAGTACAATGCAGTTTTGCACAAATGCTGTTTTCGTTTTGTCACATTGAAACAGTAAGACTTTGTTGTATCCATAAAATATGAGCTTCACCTTTGAAATGCCTGTATGTTCCCAGAGAAAACTTCTCAAATCTTACAGTCAAGCTTCCTTCCCTCGAGATTCTGGTGCATCCAATTTTCTTTCTGTTTTTAATTATTTTTTTTCTAAAATTTGGCACTCTAAATGAACAGAATGCCCAAAATCATTCAATTGTCTAATACAGTTGCAATAAGGCTCGGAAGGGAAAAAAAAAAACTTGTTCCATTTTTTCTGAAAAAATTGGATGCCCATTATCGATACATCTGCATCTCTGGGAAACTGGCAAGGCATTATTCACTTGGAGGGATGTCGGGCAAAACGTTGCAAACTCCAAAACCCTTTAAAGTTATTGTAGTTGGGAATGGACAGCAGGGTTACTATAATTGGGAAGCAGGCCCGTTGCTGCCGGGAGGCAGGTTTTGGCAAAGGCAAAATAAAATTAGTTCAAATTGGAATCGCTGGTATCATCATGTGGCTTGATAATATTCAAGCCTATCAATGCCATTATGCAGCAAAACCTGTGCTTGACATAATATTGTCAATTTTCTGTGCAGTTCCCTTAAACTTGGTACCGAACTTCGGTTAATGTCAGTTTTCCATCATAGCTCTTACTATACAGTCACATCTGTATTTCATTTTCGATATTTCCCATCAACCCCTACCAGCCTTTCTGTGGGTTATTCGCAGCTGACCCAGCAATAATTTTTGAAAACGTTACTTTAGCTTCCCGGTTGTTCTGGGATATTAGAAAATGCTCACAATTTTTTTTTTTTTTTTTCAAAAATTAAAATTTCCGATAAGGAAGCAAAAGAAATCAATCTTTTGTTTTTTACATAATTTTTTTTCCACATACCTTAAAAAGCGGCGTTTAGGAACCGAATATAATTCATGATTTCATTTTTGGCTTATTCAAGAAAACGGGGAAAGCGCGTTGTGGCGTGACTTGACGCCTACTGGGCCATTCCGATATCCACCACGCGCCGGACGCGTTGGGTTTGGCGTGGAGACCATGCCCAAATCTTTTTTTAAAGCACACCTAATAGTGAGCTCGACAGTTTTAGTCAGTAAGTAAGGAAGGAGACACACTAGGTCACAATAATATTTTTTATGTCGGTGTCATTTAAAATCATCTTGATTTGTGCAACAAATCAAAATATATCTTAACGAAAAGCTGTATCTGATTCAGCTTACTGGATACTTAAATACACATTTATTGTTCGTAAAACATGTGAAATAATCGCCATTAGACATCTTTGAGTCTATAAAGGGCACTCAATGCGAACATTGTTGTGCCTGCGAGTCAAATTGATAGGATATCATTCCAATTTGGGACGCATTTTACAGAGTCATTTTAACACAGGCTCATAGTTTATTTCGTGAATGTGATTTACATTTTACATACACAAAATCTTCCACCGGATCTTAGCATGCACTCACTTATGTGTATATTGTTATCTTGTTGTGGGACATTTCACACCTGAAAGACCAGCCCAGCACTAAAAATGCTAGACTTAGCTCTAGGTTTTAATTTAGCTTCAAAAGAAAACACAGAGAAAACGCCAAAATGCTGAAGACACAACCGCACAGCCGCAACTTTAAGCCAGGCTTCGGACTGAAGCCCTAACAGAAAAAAAAAAAAAACAAGTGAAGCAAAGTAAAGCGACTTGAAAAGCTTTAACCATTTTAGTCTGAAACGTAATATAAAATATATGACTTTTATTTTTGTTGTATGCAATTGTCCAGTCTTTTCTACTCGAATTGAGTACAAAAGAATCTACTTTAAAATATTATAGTATATTTGTCTTTTTGATCATCAGATACATAGAAGAAATATCGAGTTTGTTGGTGGTGGTGGTGTTAGTGGTTTTGTTTTTTGTTTTGTTTTGGTTTGGTTTTTTTTTTTTTTTTCACCAATGCGAAAATTGTTAAAGTTCAGCGATTAATTCTATTCCTACAATTACATTTCATTTCTTTGGTTTTCTATATTATTTCTTCTTTTAAAAAAATTTAAGTGATAATATGATAGAAATTACATAATATTCTTTGTCTGAATATAATTCTCATTCTAACGTCTTTTACCATTAAATTTGCCAAACGAAAAAAATCTAAAATTTAACATATTGTTCAATTTTTTTTTTAAATACCAGCTGCAAAAAAAAAAGTTAGTGTTTGATGATAAATTATGCTAACCAAAGGCTGTACAATCTATTCAAGTAATGATCTTTTCAAAAACCATGTTGTCAATATTTTAGCAATATTGATCTCTGAATACCACTAAATACTTACAGTTACAACGGTAGTACTACAGTAAGTGCGCATCCAAAGCAAGGAAATCGTTTGCTTCTTCGTTTGAGAGCATACGTTAAAATTCAATCGATTTAATATTGGAAAAAATATATATTACTAATAGTAGGCATAACAAAGAATTAGAATAAATATGGTGATTAAGTCATTTCTAATCGAAGTGTATGTGTGTGGGTGTTTTTGTTTACAGATATCTATATCTTCCATAAGGTGATAAAAGCCTGCTTTTTACATAAAGATATGGAAAATGGTAGATCAAATCTCGAAACACAACTTTCCGCAAAATGATTTTATTTAATCTTTATGGATTTTGACTGGGGTATAGATTTTTTTGGAAAAGACTTTTGGCGTTTTCTCATCGTGTTTTCTTTTGTTCTGCTTCAATTTTTGTTTTACTGCATGAAGAATTCTTAATTAAAGCAGTAAATGGTCAAAGTATCTTCACAGACCGGATTTTCAATAGATTCCTACCACGGATCGGCGTTTCATTTTTGTTCCAAGCCTGTCTTCAGCAAGGTGATCTCAGGCTTTCAGGCCCTCCGTCAAGCCAGGGGGCCGATGGCGGAGATGGAACCCGCAACAGAAGGATCCTTGCAGATCTCTGGGCCGTTTCGCTCTTTACTATGTCAAAGAAATCTCACCGAACATAAAATACGAATGTCTTGAGACCAGTTTTAATCAAACGGATGTCGCCTGTCAATTTTTGGAGAAAATTTAATTTAATTTTTTTTTCACTTATTCAAAATGCTTTTTTCAACACAAAGAAAGAAATTAAAGTCTCCCTACAACATTGCCTATCCTGTTCATTAACATTTATAGAACTGACAGAAAAAAGTTTCCCGACATAAACCAATGATTTAAAGTACATGTATACATGATGCGACTTCCCATATATTAGGACTAGTCTCAAGACTTAGGGAAAGTATATATGTAGTTGAAGTGGTTATATGAGATGTGACTTGACCATAGCAGAGCAGAGAGAGCGTTCAACTGATAAACGTCGGTGAGGATTTGTGCATTGCTTATCCGAAAAAGACGTTTATAGTTGCTTTGATGACAGCAAAGCAGGTAGGACATCGCGAGAGAAACTGCGTACAGCCGCTGCAGGAATCCATGTGTCCACATGGCAGGTACAGAGAGCGAGCTGGTTCACTGTTACACACTTTGCACATCAGAGCACGCTGCAGCAAAGCATTTTCCGTCTGCAACAACTGCATGCGCGTGACGTATTCGTTTGACTCGACATCAGAAGTGGAATTGTCACTGGAGGCTTCTGTTTCATGGGGCAGAAAGTAAAAAAACGAATTGGAATTCCCATTCCTGAAATGGAATCTTGTGCGTGCACAGCGATACTGTTACAGAACTTTAAACTGCACAGGCTGATTCTGAAATGTTCATTCCTTATTCATTCTCAAGTTGTTGTTTTTTATAATGTATGATCAGATTTAAACGTTTTGTACTAAATTTTAGGCTGCCTATAAGCCGACTAGCCCCATACTGTTGCAAAGCATCAAATAACACAATGAAAACACCCCTGAGCTCTAAAAAGTGATTCAAATTCTAGCTTTAGGGTGAATTACAAAAGGCTCCGATTTTTTAACAAAGCTGGTGTCGAAAACTTGAGTTTAATCGCTGCACGCTGAGCTAGTGTTTGAGCCGAGGAATGCAGTCATGTCTGTGAATCGTGATACGCTCTCAAAGAGAATGAGTTGAATTGTCTTTCCCATGGATTCGTGAGAGAGAATAATATCTAACTGTGATTCTTTTATCCTCTGTGGCTTATTTGTGTGTGTGTGTGTATCATGATACACAGACTTAGAGTACACAGTGCATAATCCTTTTCCGTGGGTTCGTAAGAGTGCGCATAAACTGGGGCGTTTTTTCCTTGTCTGTGGCGTGTTGTGTGTGTATGCATCGTGCTAACTGGCCAAAGAGAAGCAGTCGCACTCTTGTTTTCCTGAATTCGTGCGCGTGTATGCACAAAATTTAATTTTGAAGTCGCTTTTACTCTTCGATGACGTGATCTTGTTGCGTGTACGTATGTATATTGTGCTATGTGGCAGCAGAATTGGATTGTCTTTCTCATGGATACGTATGAGTGTGCATATTTGTAACTGTCGTGTCTTCTTTTCCTCTGTGGCATGATTTTATATTTATGACTGCATCGTCATAATCGGCCGAAGAGTGTGAGTTGGATATTGACATTTCCCGTGAATTCTTGAGAGTTCATAATATGTAATATTGAGGTGATTTTTATTCCTTGCGAATGTGTGTATAGTGGCCGAGGAAGACTAATTGGAATTGTTTGTTGTAAATTTGTGTGCAAAAATGGCACGAGACTAATGTATGTGTGGTTTAATGTGAGAGTAGCGGGTATAAGATTTTGGAGCACAAAAATAAATTCATTCGAAAACTTGATTTGATCGAACTGTTCCATATAGAACTAGACTAAAAAAGACATTAATTTCTGTTTGCACCCAAGACATGTGCAGTTAAAATATGTGACTTTGTTTGGTTGCACCCTATTTTTTACATGAAAATTTTTTCTTTAAATATGTATCTGAAAACTTTCCTTTTTTTTTTTTGTATGGAAATAGAGTTTGCATTTCAAATAAAATAATTTGACAGAAAAAACTGCAAAGGTAACTAGATCTTTTAGAGGCCAAAAAAATATTGTCTTTTTCAGAATAAAAACAAAGTATGTCAGTCAGGTTTAAAAAAGAGTGAGATATCAAAATGTTAGGTCTGGTCTTTTTAACATCAAGTTCCACTTGTAAAAAAATTAAAAATCTCTGTTAATAATATATAACATTTTTGTTTATTGAGAACTCATTCATCATAAGACATATACGCCAAACACACACTTTCACGTCAGAACGTATATACAAAATAACTACGCATTTTAAGTAAATTTAAAATGTAACATTTGAAAAACACCAATCTCAATATATTAGAATTTCATTGAAAGGCATAGACCTTAAATAACCATAATTACTAGTTGATAGTTTTACAGATTCACGGTGATTGTTAGTTCGAAGTTTACTTGGTATTCGACAGACAAGAAGAAACGCTGCAAAACTCAAAGCCTGACAGGCAAGCGAGATAGATGGAATTAGGAGATGTAAACTCACCATGCGCTTGTCTGTGTGCATCTTGCGTTGAGCATCAGCCGGAAGAGCAGTCACAGAGGTCAAGTTAAGTGCTCTGAACTTTTCAGAAAAAGTTGTCTTAACGAAACAGGTGTCATTAGCAGTTATGTATCAACAGGCCCTGATTTGTGAAGCTGTGTGCTTATATAAACTGTCAATTTAGTCTTGCGAAATAATTAGCATAATGGGGAGTTTAGCATAAAGTACTTGACCAGGCGTAACCTTTGATCTTTTGTGGTAATCTTTGGTCTAAGGACCTCTTTTTGCAGGCGCGCGTCAATGGAAACGTAGTTGGTCACTTGGTTCCCTCACTAGACATTCAAAGACGACCCTTAGACAAAGGTTGCGCTCCCGAAGATCAAACTTACTTGGTTTTACTTTCATCTGATGTACGCGATAAAACTCCCCATTGTGCTGTTGACCACCATCAGCTTGTGGCGTCTAACGAAGCTTCGCTGCATATGATTTATATTGTCAACAATAATTACATTCCATACCTCTAGGATTGATGAAGTGGTTCGTCTTTCTCAAATGTGACGTGTGATGTTGAATGTTTGATGAGACTAAGTCAGCAAGTCTATAAAAGTTGGTTGAACTGAGTTACAAAGAGTAACGAATCGTGGTAAAAGTTTCACGAGATGTAGTGAAGAAATCTGCGATTGTTGAAATTTTTAGCTTGTCCGAAGTATGATGGTGTATCCTGAGTCTAAGTGTTTGTTAGGGAAGAGATTGGGAATAGTTGATTGAGCAGTTTATGTCAAGTGAGACAGGTCCTGGTTTTAAAAGTTTAATTCTAAAGGATTGAGAAGCCTGCAGTAGTTCATCCAAAGCGTTTTGAGTCCTGAATACGAAATCAAAGTTGAAGAAATTCAGAAATCTGGATTCGTTGCAGTGGTCGTTTTACTAAAGGATGATGGTTTTTGCGCAAAGTATTAGACGTGATAGAATCTGTAACACTGTCGAAATGTTTTGCTTATTTTAAGAGTAATCAGTCCAAAGGAAAATCATTGACGTAATGCCCTCACGAAGTCTGCAACAGGTAAAGCGCAGTGGCCTAGCAAGGATAACTGATGATATTGTGACGAGACAGGAATCTGCAGAGATTGATGACATTCGAGAGATGATAAGATGAGTGACGCTATTGCGCTGAGAAGTTTAGAGGGGTGCAGATGTCTTGTACATCTGAAGTATGGAATCTTCTGCTAATGACATTTGAAATCTTGAAATGGCTGGTGCCTTTACAATGAATCAGTCAATCAATCAGTTACATTGTTCGCTGCGATTCAGGAATGCTTAAATTGCTTGGAAGCTTGGAAGTTTCATGAGAATTAGAGAGGAAAACTGCGATTGTTGAACTGTTTAGTTTGTCTGAAGTACGATGATGTGTCCAGGTTTGAGGCGTTTGAACTGAATTAGTTAAGAGATTGGGAATAAGTCTGTATGCAATGTATATCAATGAGACGGGTCCTGATTTTTAGAATTTCGACTCTCAAGATTTGAGATGCCTGTGGAAGTTTATCCAAAGCGTTTCAGATCCTAAATAAAAAAAAAATCCTATTTGAAGAAGTTCAGAAATCTGGAATCGTTGCAGTGGTGGTTTTGTTTTTCTGAAGTATAATGGGTTTTTTGCGCAAAGTATTAGACGTGCTAGAATCTTTAATGTTGTTGTATTGCACGGCTTGTCGTAAGCGTAATCAGTCCAAAGGAAAATCATTGACGTAATGCACTCAAGAAATCTGAAACAGGGGAAGCACAGTGGCCTAGCAAGGAAAACTGATGGTGTTTGCAGAGGTTGGTGACATTCGAATGATGATGCGATGAGTGTCGCGAATGAGCTGAGAAGTCTAGATGGATGAAGATATATTGGAGACATCTAGAGTATGAAATGTTCTGCTTAAGATGTTTGAGGTCTTGAAATCGCTGGTGTCTTTACAACCAATCAATCAATAAGAATGCTCGATGCAATTCAGATGTGATTAAATGCTTAGAATCTTTTCAATAGGTGAAATGAATAGACTAAAATCAGTCAGAAAAAGCATGTCTTCAGGAATGAACATAAAAACAATCATCAGAGCTGAGTTGCTGATCAATCGACTACTTGTTTACACGCACTTCACAAGTCACTCAAGTTGCAGATAACAGCTATTTTAAAGCAAATGCTTCCTTTTTGCAAGTATTAGTATGATCACCATAACATTATCAAAAGAATTCTGTTGTCAGCATCATCATCACCAGAATCATCATCATCATCATCATCATCATCAACATCCTCCGGTGAATACAGCAATTCAACATGATTAATATCACACGTTTATTTTGTTGAACACTCAGCTAGAGCAAATTACTTCCTTTTAACGCTAGCAGCATCGCCATCATCAAATAATACTTTTATTCAGTATCACATCGATAACCTTCTGGTCGTAGGTGAAGCAATTCAACATGGTTAAGATATCACACGCTTATTTCGTAAGACAATTAAGCAAATGTCTTCCTTTTGCATCAGTACCATCGTCATCACCAAAAACATTCTAGCGCTCAGTATCATCATCATCAGAATCACCATTGCCCGCATCATTGTATGTATCATAAGTGACTCGACATGATTAATATCACATGTTTAATGAGACAGTGTCACATTTCACGCGGGTCAAATTCCACGCTCAGAAACGTGCCGGGCTATGATTGAAAGTATTGAAGAAAAAAAAGGACCGTAGATTTTTGTCTCAGTGAGCGCAAAGAATGAGGTTAAGTCATGTCTTTGCTCTTCTTTCCCTCACTCCCGTCCTACCGACAGATGCCAGTACTTTGCTCCCGTTTGAGGACGATTTGCATTATGCCTCAATCAATATTATACATATCAATATCGGCAGCATTGTTGCGACTGGCAAATAGGAGTTGATAGTACTGTTAGTATTATCAGGGTATGATATTGTAAAGCAGAAGCAGCAACCGTTACGGCTTTCTTGTGCTTTAACCTTCCAGTCGCATCAAATTGTCCTCATTTTCCTTACCAACATCATATATGTTCTCATGATCATCACGTTAGTTGCCAACATCGGAATTGACCTCACTATTATCATCATCATTATCGTCATCATCACCATCCTCACATATGATTTATTCTACATTACCATCATCTTACAGAAACCACCAAAATCATTGTTGTCATTGTTGTATCAATTTCACAGTTGAAGTTTACATACGTTTTTAAATCCATGAGCATGGAGATGACAAATTCAAACAGCTATATTACTGTATTTCACAAAGACAGAATAGGTCATAATATCAGAATCCTTATTATAGCAAACTTTTTTAAAAAATGCTTAGCATACTTCACTTTTCTCTATAGCTTTTTTTTATTGTTATTTTTTATTAATATATTTACTAAAAATGTCTCAATGAAGTAGCTAGGAGAGCGCCTAGAGGATGCAGCCAGACCAACATCCTGATGCAGTTAGACCAACATCCTGATGCAGTTAGACCAACATCCTGATGCAGTTAGACCAACATCCAGATGTAGCCAGACCAACATCCTGATGCAGTTAGACCAACATCCTGATGCAGCCAGACCAACATCCTGATGCAGCCAGACCAACATCCAAATACAGCCAGACCAACATCCTGATGCAGTTAGACCAACATCCAGATGCAGCCAGACCAACATCCTGATGCAGTTAGACCAACATCCAAATACAGCCAGACCAACATCCAAATGGAGTGGTCAGACCAACATCCTGATGCAGCCAGACCAACATCCAGATGCAGCCAGACCAACATCCTGATGCAGTTAGACCAACATCCAAATACAGCCAGACCAACATCCAAATGGAGTGGTCAGACCAACATCCTGATGCAGCCAGACCAACATCCAGATGAAGTGGCTAAACCAACATCCAGATTGAGTGGCCAGACTGACATCCAGATGAAGTGTTTAGACAAGCATCCAGATGAAGCAGCCAGATCAACATCCAGATGAAGCAGCCAGATTAACATCCAGATGCCGCTGGACCAACATCATGATGAAGTGTTTAGACAAGCATCCAGATGAAGCAGCCAGATCAACATCCAGATGCCGCTAGACCAACATCATGATGAAGGGTTTAGACAAGGATCCATCCAGAAGAGGCAGTAATTAAACCAACATCTAGTTAGGCAAGAACGTTATCAATCTCAATGAAACGGCTAACCGTCTTGCAGAAGAGGCACTTTGATCAAGATCCAGGTGAAGCGGCTAGACTTAAGTCTACTTAAAAGCAAGGGTCAAAATTTCAATTGGCTCGACAGCATTTAGTGATAAATTAATGGGACGGCAATAAAATAGCTGGCATTAATACCGTAATCGGGACGCGATATCATCACAAAAATATCCGGATGTAGCCAGATCATCATCATCATCATTTTTCAGTAAATATAAAACCATCATAACTATTAGCATAACACAAATTTTACCAATATTACATTCTTTTTAAATTAAGTGTAATCATCTCTATAATGTGCATTCAATAATAAAACATTGAAATCAAATATATCATCTTCGTGAATATCATCATC
>BLXT01003971.1:454858-466769 GCA_019648995.1 Plakobranchus ocellatus | reverse complement strand
TTTTTCCTTTGACTCTGTTTCTACGGGTGGCAAAGGGCAGCCACCAACGGCGCCCTGCTCACAAGAATCCTGTTCCGTTTGATGAAATTTCCCGTTAATGCTTAGTTGAGAAACTTCCGGTGCGCTGTATTTGACCGCATCCGTTTGGATATCATCGCCGCCACACGCTTCAGCAGACGCAGAATCGCTCTGTGCAGCTATAATTGCTCTATCACTTGGAGTGGCAGAGTCTGGTGGACTACCTGATTGCGAGGCTGCTCCGTTGATTTGGACAGAAGGCGGTGGCTGTTGAGCACTACAAACGATGTTACTATCTATCCCAGTGGCGCCACTATCCTGTGAAAGATTTGCCTTTTCTCTCTGATCTGCCGTTGATCCGTTTGGGTCTTTCTTTTTATTGGCAGCAGTTAACTGTTGATCAGGATCTTTCTGGTTAGTGTGGTCCTGTGTTGTATATTGGGTGAGATATGAGACATCTTCAGATTCTAAAAACTGGCAACTGGTCTGGTGGAACTGCGGTGACGTGGGGTTCTCATTGAGCTGCAGGATGTCAAAGGTCAGGCCACAACCCTCACAGCGAATAGTTGTTCCTACTCCTGTGTACATGAAGCCCGCTTGAGCCAGCATAACAAAAGAAATCGAATCTGGGACAGCGACTGGTGGAAACCGTTGGTAGGAGGCAAGTCGTGGGATCGACAGGGGCAATACATTCAGGCTTTTAACATAACGCAAATGTCGTGAAATGTTTATCCTTTTCTGTGGTCTGTACAAAAAGCAATCTGAAAGGCGTGACAATGGGCATTGCGCCATCTTGGTTTTGCTGAGTTTAGTGCATACTTCGCGTAATCTGGTATTGCATTTTTTTGGACAGAGATGTAGGGGTAACCTTCTTTTACCACTGACTGTCGATGTCAAAGAGTCAGCGACTGAAGAAAAGCGGCCAGAAAAAGCGTTCCGCGCATTTGAGAGCCGACGAGTAAAACTGCTTTGAGCCTTTGGGATAACGGATATTCTGTAGACAGATTTTTTAGAACTTTCTCTGCGAGCGATCAATGCACACAGCTGATCTGTGCACCACATGAGAAACACCTGGGGCAAAACAAGTAGAATAGTGGCTAAAGCTATCACGGAAACGACCCTCCGATTTTGTGCTTTTTCCTTCCCCTCCGAATATGTATGGCTGCAGGTTTCTTTCAAATGCTCGTCAGCATACCTAGCAGAGCTAGCTCCAGCTTTGCAAGTCGATCTGAAATAGGGCTCCACACTCAACGTTGTTATCGCCTTTTGCAGAGTCATTTTTCCTTCCGCACAGCATGTCTGTCTCGTATGTCTATAGATGCGCGAGACTGAATTTCGATGAGCCAAAGGCCTCTTTATCATCTTTAAAAATGAGTAATGTGGAGAGCCGCAAAATTCAACTGTGTAATAGTCACAGCAATCCTGCCCACACGTCCTATCCTGACTCCAAGGGGTGCATTGACCGTCGTCTCCCAGGCAAGAGGCCATCGTGGTAAGAATCAAGAGTACTGCCGTTATGTAAAACCAGGTCAACATGGTAGCAGTTAGGAATTATTTGGATAAGATTTGTGAGGATTGGCAAAATAATGCAAATGGGAATCACATTCACAGTGCAGAGTTGAAGCAGATCCAATTCCATCAGTGAAAACAGCATAGTAACTACAAATTCAATCTCTGACACCAACAGACCAGCGCAGATTCTTGCCTCTGCCGCTGAGAAACATTCTGCGGGATGAAACGTTCAACAAATCTACAATCAGCGTTCTTCAAATCAATTAATCTCTTTAAAAAGTATGGTCAGGTTATGACTCCGTATGCTTTGAGGAGAAAGATTGGGTTGATTTAAATTAAGTTGTTGAAAAGGTTGACACTGCTGCTAATAGTTGCGATTTATTAAGTAGTTAAAGCCTCTACATTTCTGTCTTGCTTGTGGCATTTTCTCCTTTTTTCTAACAGTGGAGATTGATTGATTGATTAATACAGGGATTTGTTTGTTACATTACAAAAAAAAAAGGTAAGTCGAGATTTTTATTTAAAAACTGTAGGCATTCTACATCTCACTTACAGGATTTTCACGTACATGGTATAGGTTAATCCATTTGGCCTTAGTTTAGAGCTCGCAAATAAAATAATTAATTAATTAATTTTTAATGTCTAAAAAGATCTTATTTAAAAGGCCAGAAATTGCCTATGTCTTTACGGGTTGTGATGTCTTAATATTGTAACAATAGTCCCTTTATAGTATACTAATTAGTAATGCGGAACTGCTTTGGGGATACTACCCTATCTATATAAAGCTTTAGGATTACCCGGTAGTTACTGCGGGGATTTAAGAGGATTTTCCATGTTGAGGAACAATTTCCCCATAATTATACATACGCACATACATACATAAATTCATGCACACACTCAGTCTAAGTCTACATAATGTTAACTCTGTAAGTAATTTTATTTCTTTTCCCAACTTCCTCATGTTTATTATGGCAGAGCTGCCAACTTGTAAGAATTCAGCTTCAGTAGTTTTGAGCCTTAATTTCAGTAATTTACACAGCATTTCAACAGCAGTGACTATATTGATCGAAAAACAAAATACCTACCTGTTTTTTATAAAGATGACTGTGGTAAACAAAAAAAAATATCCAACGAGTGAATTGTTGCAGCTTGATGACCAAAAAGACTACAAAAATTATGATTTCATCAACATACTGTCCCAATTAGGAGGCAACAATTATCGTTTAAGACAAAAGCAGGCCAAAATAGAATTAATTTTTCAAAAGATAAGATTTTAGTATTGTTCCATGTCACCTCAACATTCTAGTAACTGGACCCTCACGTCAGTAGTATATTACTGAAATCAAAAGTGGAGTGGTTGGCAGATCTGTTTTGTTTCATGCCTTCATATTGTAGAATTTCATATAATTATGAAAGAATAGTTTTGCGCAAAAAAAAAAAAAATAAATAAATAAAAATGAAATGCTTCGAAATTCGCTTTACGTATTTCTCGAAGTATATATGCGGAGTTAAACAAAGCCAGATGCTTTCTAAAATCATAAATTCAATGATAAGGGTAGGAATTGAATGAATTAGAGTTCAAATTTTTTTTATCACTTATGAAAAGATACTGATTCGGACCAAAAATTGAGGGGAAATCTTACCTGAGAATGAAGGGTGTTTTGCTCCATTTTTTTTTTTTTTGACAAATTAAAAAAAAAAAAAAAAAGAAGATATTTTTTCTTTCAAAAAAAACTCCGTTCCAAGAATCTGTTAAAGAACTAAGATTACAATTCAGTCTTATCGTATTGCAAAAGAATATTGTGGCTTTCTCGAATCACTCATCACTAAAATCTAGATATTGCAGATCTAAATTTTTCTAATTCCGCTATATATACTTTTGACACGTTGAAAATACCGTCTGTTGACTGAAAAATTTAGGAGCCTAAGGAAAAGTTAGCGGAAAAGCGGTAGGCCAACAGTCCAATAAAACAACGCCAGCGAATTTGAAATGGATTTTTTAAGTAGATGAGATGCTTTTGAACCATCAAACTGAAATTGAAACTAGAGGTGGACTCAGATCATGAGCCCCATTAACTTGCCACGTATGTTGATTTTGAAATAAACCGAAACTGAAAATTCCATTTTTTTTTTCTTGATAATGAAAATATTTTACTAAGAAAGTACATAATTATGTACATGTATCAAAATATAAATGTCGTTTACAGGGCAAAGGCTAGTAATATAATAAGCGTAAGTAAAATGATAGGTTTGGGAACGCACAAAAAAACATTGATGCAACAATCACAAGAAAATGAACATAATATAATGATTGTCATAAAACAAAAAATAGCATTACAATGGGTATGTAAAACAAGAAAAAAATGAGAAGGAAAGAAATAGCTAAGGTATACAATATTATGGAAATTATAAAAGTGTCTCTTGCACGTAGGCCTACCCTACTACCCTTCCCAGCTACAATTTACAGCTTTTACTTATTTTTCGAATCTGTAATTGGTTTTTTTATAAGGAGGAGAGGAGGAGGAGGAAGAAGAAGAAGAAGAAGAAGAAGAAGAAGAAGAAGAAGAAGAAGAAGAAGAAGAAGAAGAAGAAGAAGAGGAGGAGGAGGAGGAGGAGTAGCAGGAGGAAAAGGAAGTGGAGGAAGAAGAGGAAGAAGAAGAGGAGGAAGAGGAGGAGGAGGAGGAGGAGTAGCAGGAGGAAAAGGAAGTGGAGGAAGAAGAGGAAGAAGAAGAGGAGGAGGAAAAGAAGAAGAGCAAGAGAAGAAAAGAAGCTACACCAATTTCCGCAAATTCACTTGCTTTTTTGTTAGTTTGTACATAGCCCGTCGATTTCTAGGTCATTTCAGGCCATTTTAAATCATCTTTTGACGGATTTACAAAACGACATTTTATACCCTATTTAAATCTTATGAAGTTTGCGAGACTTGGTAGGTAGACATTTCAATAACAAAAATGTTCCGAAACCTTGTACGCCGCATGTCAAGGCCAAAGGGAAAAGGCAGCATTAAATGCTTGGTGGGCAACTTTTGTTTCCTTGAGAATTGTACATGTATTATGATGGAGCTAAGTTCAAAAGTGTAATGCCTATATATAAATGTTTGTGAGGTGTCAATAAAATCCTCAAAAATATAGATATGTTACTCTAGATCATGACATTTTATGCGGGCATATTTTAAAATCCCGAAGTTGTTTTACGGATTTACAAAACGGCATTTTATAACTCTATTTAAACCTTATGAAGCATACAGATCAAAATATGCAGGTAGACATTTTAATAATGAGTCAAAGTCAAAGGGAAAAAACAGCAACAAGTGTTTGGTGCGCAACTTTTGTTTTCTTGAGTAGGCCTATATAATAAAAATCAGCAATGAGCTTGGCTAGTAGGCTTACTACTCATGTATTGTTTTATTTGTTCCTATAAGTTTGAGTTGATGGTTGTATTCTTTTACAATTATTTACTCTCTAAATGAATGAAGTAAGGCTTGTCGGCTGTCACTCCGAGTGCTCTGGGCACAGAACAAGCCTTACTTCATTCAGAGAGTGAAATTCTCGTGTTTGATCCTCCGCATTTACTGAAGAATTTCAGAAATATCATAACCTCCTAAAACATTCCTTCTTCACTGATGTGCTGTCTTGGATTGGAAGGTCATCAAGGGTTTCTACGTAAAATACCAAACATTTCCTCTGAAACTGGCCCCAAAGCTGACAAAGAAGCACATGAAAGTGCCATAAAAGGCCATTGTGTCCTGCGCCTCAGTGCTTTTAACACCAAAGCGCACGACCACTGCAACGGCAGAGGATTTAAAGACTCTCACATTTGCTCTTGTTTAAGCATTGGGAATCTTTGAGGCTGTCTTCCAGACTCGTAAGATTCATTACGCAAAGAAAAATAGCGAGAGAACTTCATAATTATTAGGTTTTTAAATTTGCCTTGCTGTAAGGTTGGGTCAGTCCAAATTGTATGTGCCCAACAGTTGCCCTTGTCGTCGGCCTCTTTCTCACTTTGAGAATTCACCATCAGCTAAAGTTGATCAACAACAGCCAACAGAAGCAATACGAAGAGAAGCAAAAGCAACAGAAGCTCCTGAAACTACAACTTCAATACATGTAAGTAGCAGAAATTTTTTTTTTTTTTTTTTTTTTGCTGTGTCTTTTACCAATCAAATAAGCCTTCAACATAACATGTAAGTTCACAACAATCTGAACCTATGTCTCTGCCTTTCTCTCTTCATATGTTTATCCCTATCTCTGTTTATCATGCGACAACTTCAAAATAAGAAGAAAAATTGAAGGCCGTATCCTGGGGGGAGGGGTGTCTCTCTTTCTATCTCTATCTATAGATCTCTCTTTGAATACAGGGCCGCATCCCGGGCGGTCCAGGGGTACCGACATTAATAGGGGTAATCCTAACAAAAATAATTAGGAGTTGCATATACCTATGTAAATTTATTTAAGCGTGCCTAGTTACCGCTGCTTTCCGCGCGCAGTTGGTTGTGACGTAGCGGGGCTCAGCGCACAAGGCTGAAGAGAGAGTGGTTGGTTGGTGTAGGCAGTGGTACGGTGCGTCTAGGTCGAAGACTGAATTCTAGGCCTACTCCTCTTTGATCTAGGTTTGGCTATTAATAGCTGGCCAAGGAGTATGGTTGCCTAACCTTTACCGTGTGGTGTAGGCTATAAACCTATATCATCCAATACCTGAATATATTCTACAAATTACTCCTGGAAAATAGTTTGCTGCACTTGTAATTGTATGTATGTGTCGCATAATTTTCTTTGGAGGTCACACTAAAAGATGCGGATTGCATTGCCATTGCTAGATAATTAAGAGTATCCTTTTGGACCTATAAAATAAGCTTTGAAGAAAATATTATCGGCACAAGTACATGTAGTACTAGTAATAATAATAATAGTTAACCTAATCAACAGCACGTTCCTCGCTTACCTCATCCTTTCTTTTCACCTTGACCGAGCTGCACAAGATTAAGATTAGTATGAGTTGGTACTCCTTTCATGGGGTAGATTTCGCAATATATTGTAATGTGAATCCTCTCCTCTAAGCATCTTTTCTTGCTCCATACTAGCACGAAGAAAATGGACAATCTGCAAGTCCAGGCAATGAACCTCTTTAATTAATATGATGAGCGTAGACCACAATGAATTTTGGCCCTTATAATTGTGCATGTATCAAAGGTTAGGCCTGCAGATTTTTTGCACAGCTGATTGGTTATATTAAGTATTATGCATGCTTTACTCGCACAGAGCGCTGGGAATTTTCTTATACAAAAAAAAAAACAAAACAGAATTTCAGTGTAACCAGGAAAAGAAATACATGTATATGGACTAGGCCTCCGGGTGCTTCACTGAACCCCACCGACTAGCAAGTCCACACAGCTGAGTCTGATTGTGACAACCGAGTTTAACTCTTGTTACTAGGTTCGCGCTTGGAGAGCGCCACACAACATCGCCGACAGTCAGCTCGCTGCATACAAGCACAAGCTTTGAGAGCCAATCATGTAGGTCTATCTGGAGTCGGATTACATCGCTCTTCGCCATGTGTGATATATAAGGCAGCACCTCTCTCGTGGCCTCTCAGTGATTTTGTTGTTCTTCTTGGTCGTATCTTTTTTCCCCAACACAATCGTTTATATAGTAACATAAAACACAATCACAATCTTTAGTATTAGAAATGCATGACATCTGGAAGCAAAGTTGTCATTTTGTTCATTTTCACAAGTAGTTTCCTTTTTTCACTCAGAAATCATAAAAATATAATTCTTTTTACAAGTTTATTTCTGTGAGCCAAAAAAAATGTGAATTTTGTCATTTTAGTCCAATTGACTTCGGTGCAGACCTTGTTTTCACTAAATATATATTCTTTTCCTTTACAGCATATTCATTTCCTTCACTCTTAGTCTTAGGTCTTACACACAATTTTTTTTTTCTTTTCTCTCATTAACTCTAAAAACAACTTAATGGGTTTTTTTTTTTTTTTTTTCTTCATTAAATCTTGCAGGCATAAGTATCTAAAACTTGATCATTCATAACAAATGTACCAAAAACAAAAAATATCTACTCTTAAAAAACATGCACAAATTTTTAATTAAGAGTCGGATAAAACTTATATCTTGTGAAGATATGAAAAATAATTTTAAATTTGAAACGATAAAAAATTTACAGATTAAAATCAGCCATTTTCATCCTTATTTTATGTTTTTAAGGGGGGGGGGGGCTCGTCTCTATGGGCAGGCTGGGCCTGACCAGCCTGCAACGACCAAAATAAATTAATTTTTAAAAATATTAATTTCTATTAAAAAAAAAAAAATAGAGAGAGAAATAACAGTGAACAATCCACTCTCCTCTATTATGTATAACCCCAACATAGAGGACGAACTGGATGGGCATGCTCAACTACTAAAAAAGTAGTACATGTACCACAGTGTGACTGAAGGATGTGGCCGCTAGCTTACCATGGTTGTAGCTCGCCCTACCAAGTTCTTTTACACTTTACAGCGACCTATAATTAACAAGCAAAAAGCGAAAGACAAGATACAAGCTGGGCCATGATCAAGGAAAGCACTGTCTTGTCCTATTCATAATACTAGAAGGCAGGGCAGGCCCGCATACCCATACTTTAGTTTTCTCGCCCTATCGTCTGTGTCTGGGGAAATCACATTCCGACTCGTCTTTGGTGGTGAGATGAGCGGGCTTGCCCTGTGATGGCTGTGACGCAGACATGTTTATGATCAGAAAGTTCCTGACTGAAAGAAGGCCATTTTCTTGAGAGCCTAATTCCAAGATTAGATTTTCAAATTCGGAATGATAGCTTTTTCTTGTGACGATGTAATTCATTTAGATGACATTATGAAACTGTTGTGCAGACTTAGAATTTCAGCGTTTTTGAGGAGACTTTAGTGACCTATATTATTATTTATTATTTTCTTCTGCAAATTATTCTGTGTCGAGATTATTATCGGAACTACTGATTTCCATTCCATTTTAAGGTTTGCCATTTGTGTTGATCTTGATAATTATTTCTAAATGTAGGCCAAAGTGACTTCAAAAGGCTCCTGATCAATCGAGCTTAACAGAACTTTCAAAATGTGTGGTAATGAACACAATAGACAATATTTTTGCAGCATTCATCTTACGAAAGGAGCCTAGAAGAAAAATTCGAAACTAAGAGACTTGGATTTGCACCCCACCTGGGAATCTGTTCTTGGACCCTGCTGGGGGCCTACCTAGCCCCCAGACCCCCTGCCAATTGGGGTGTGCCCAACCAATGCTCACACCCACAAGCCGCCATTGAGTAGGAATGACAAGGATAGAAATAACAGAAAGTCAAAAGACATCCAGTGGCACATAAAAGATTTTATTGAAGAGATCAATATTTATACTAAAAAACAAATTTTGCTGGGCCAAATCAATAAGCTGAAGAATCAATTTAATATTCAACACAGAATACATAAAACACAAATTATATATACAGCCTGTTTTTGCAACAGACTTTGTGAACGCAAGGTCAAACACTAAAATGAAGCGCCAAAACTTTTAAACACAGTTTTGAGCTAATGCCACTGATAATTAACAGAATGGTTACTGTGATCTGTGATCATATCTTCAAGACTTTGGCAAACATTTTATATTTCTGTTTTACCAATACATAGCACCATTTTTTTCAAGTTTATTATGGGTGAATTAAAGGACTTTTTTACAAATCCTCTCCCCATTTATTTAACTTGTAATGCCCGGCATAAACATAGCCATTTTCTCCTTTATATTAATCTATTCTTTTCTTAAATTCTTTCGCTGGCTTTTAATTCTTCCATCTGTCACTTTATAAAATATCTAAACCCCCCCCCCCACACACACACACAAAATCAGAAACACATGCATGTTCACTACAGTAAAAATTTCATATATTTAAAAATCGTTGCTACAATACTTAGATACATGTATACTTTTAGGCTGTACTACAAATATGAGTTTGTTCATTTTCATTAAAAATAAAAACATAGAAAAAAAGATAGTCTGAGCTGACAAGAGGCAAAGTATGTTTCATTCAAGGACAAAAATGTGAATTGCCAACACAAAATAGACATTTTACTGTAAAACTATCAAATATAAAAATTTATGCTTTCAATGCATTCAGGAGAGCATCCAAATCAGACAGCCCCAAACTTTGAGAGTTCCAACATCAAATAATGCCAAGTATTAAACTTTACGTTTGTGATTAAACTATATACATGAATTAAAGACAATCTATAAAGGTAAAAATCTTGGTCATACAGGTGAAGATAATTTTACAGATGAGGCTCTTTTTCAAAGGTAATATTTGAAAATTGAGTCTTATGATGACAGTTGAAAAAAAGAATACGCAAGTCTCGGACTAGATCTAGATCCAAATTTTTACCTGCAAAAACTTACATCATGTGATGATTATTTAATGTACTGAAGCATAATTCACATAGAAAATAACCAATTGCACTGTAGTTTGTTTAATTCAAAGTGGCTGGGAAAAAAATGAAGGTTGACCTTATTTTCCTGAACATTCCATTAGAGTCCAACCTTATTTTCCCAATCACGTTATTTTTACAAAAGAAAAAGAGAGAGAGTTCAGTAATACTGGCATACTTGTACTCAAACTAAGCAAGGGTCCCTTAAAGTACCATTGCGTTCTGTTTGCCTAGTGTTTGGGAAAATAGTCACTTCAAAAAATAAAAGCACAATTTATCCTAAATTTAGTTCATCAGGCACACTGTAATAAAAAGTCAATTTAACCAAATATAGAAGGGAGGTACATTTTTTTAATGGACTGTAATAACACACTGCACAGAATTTATGCTGGTATATTAATCCACACAACATTTGACCTTACGTTGCTTTCTCTCACTGCATGCCCCTACTGGAGATTCACTGGCAATGGGCAATAGCTTACTTTGAATTATGTTACAGTAAGAGTAAGACAGTCAATTCTAGACAAATCCAACAGTGCAGGATTAGGCCTAAGCTGGTCAATTTTGTGCTTGCTTAAATCTTTGTGGCCCTTTTGCCTCGACTTTATTCCCCCTCTCCTTTGTAAAATGCATAGGCTTAGTAACAAATTCCTCTTTGCTCTTCGCCTATAATTTATCTGTTGTTCTTCGCCTACAATTTTCACCCCCTCCTTTTTTTTAAATACAAGTCCCGTTATTAAGTGTCGAAAAAAATAAGGAGTGATACAATTTATACACCCTGGCACTTCAAAACCGAACACTGGTTTGTACTCGATAGAAACATTAGAACCATAAAAGTATTTGAGAATATATATATGAATTAACTTTGATTTGTACAAGATGGCTAAATGAGACATTGGCTTCCACTTATCAAAGAGGGCTAAATGAGACATTGACATAACCATCGTTTAAAACTTAAAAGACAATGCAGGGGAAATCCGTTATGGTAATGTACCCCCTTTTATTAGAGAATGAAACTGTCCAAAATCAAATCATGGAGGACTCGACTTTAGCAATATTTAACTTTCCAAAACATGTTTATGCCATATGTTTATCATAACAATGTTTTTAGTATAGTATAGTTAATTGTATGATTCCTCTTTCTGATGCAAAAACACATTTTAAGCCCTTTCTTTTTCATTTTTAATATTTGAGATTCCATATCTTTTAAACACCATAATTCAATACCTTTCAGAGACATTTCAGAAATTTAAAACGCTATGTACTTAGAACACTCTGGGCTTTCTGGAAAATGAAAAATATTTCCATAGGGTACATTTCTGTTAATACTATCATTTCTATAGTCTGCCAGTACCATGCATTTGTCCAATTTAAAAAAAAAGTGCCGAAAAAATAAACAAAATAAAACTGGAAATATTCTTTTTTTTTATCTCAAATAAAAAAAAAAGTAACAGGAACTTTTAAAGACCATAATTCAGAACCTTTTAGAGACATTTCAGAAATTTAAAACGCTATGTACTCAGAACACTCTGGGCTTTCTGGAAAATGAAAAATATTTCCATAGGGTACATTTCTGTTAATACTATCATTTCTATAGTCTGCCAGTACCATGCATTTGTCCAATTAAAAAAAAAAGTGCCGAAACAATAAACAAAATAAAACTGGAAATATTCTTTTTTTTTATCTCAAATAAAAAAGAAAACAGAAACTTGTTTGATATATCAATTAACCGACTAAAATTTAAAAAATAAAGAAAGAAAGAAAAAATTGTGCTTGCAAAAAAAAAAATCATATGGAATAGAAAAAAAATTTGTTCTTTAATTTTGATGCACATTTTAAATCTGATGAGACCAATCTATCCACTTCAGTTTTCAAATCCAGTCTTTGAAGAAATGGACTTGAGATGAATTTTTCTTTCTTTCACACAAT
>BLXT01003971.1:436524-454596 GCA_019648995.1 Plakobranchus ocellatus | reverse complement strand
ACAATAAAATGAAAAGAAGCTGTTATATTGAGAAAGCTAAAGACAGGGATAAAAAAAATTTAGATAAGGCTGCATTACTAAAAGCTGTAAAATATGCATTACATAAAACTTTATTTCAATATTTTATTTCATGCTGGCTATGTTTCCAATTGATATTTTTAGATTTTACAGTGAGAAAGACCTATGCTTACTGAATCTCTCTAAAAAAAAAAAACATGCATGTGCCCCTTTGTAAGAACCAAGTCATTTATAAGTAATCATACAATAAATATTAAGACAGCAGATATTAAGCAAACCACTTGAACATTGTCAGAGGTATTTGAAAAAAAAATCCTGGGCATTGCAAAAGGTTACACTTTTGAGATCTGTCAACAAAAGACGTATTTTGTGTGGGTGCTAAAGGCTTAAATTGTGTATTGACTGGCAAAATATTGATTTTTTTATACTAACAATTCACAACATATATGTGCAGATATAAACATATTTTACCCAAATAATAAATAACACACTGAGTTCACGGCTATAATTAACCCATATGTGATAGAACACCTAAACCTAGAGAGTGTCAATGTGATGGACCGGTCACCAATTTGGTCAAGACCAGTCACTACCATCAGGTCAAGATGTGCCCTCAATTTCGTCATCATCATCTTCATCATCATCATCATTTTCATTAGCATCATCTCGTCTTTTTTCTGTACCGGAAATGAGACTTGCAGAGCTTGTGTTAGCACCGCCACCCTTCTGTCTCAGCCGTAAAACCTCTTTAAGCAACTTGACAACATCCTTTGTGTTCTCCTCACCACCCTCTTCTGGGAAAACAATATTTATAAAACATTGCCAGTTTAAAAAAAAATTTCCTGGTTTGATACAATGTTTTGCCTTGAGGCCAGTCCAAAAGAATGCCCATTCAAAATTTACATATATAATTTTTTTTTTTTTAATCAGTAACATCTTTAATTTTTTTTTTTTTTTTAAGCTGTACGTATACAGAATTTAGGAAAACCTTTAAAAGATTTGTGCCAAATTCAATGGTCTTGAGCCCTTGACAAAATTACTTTGCTTTGAGCTTTGTTTGGAGAAAGAACGAATTTTTCAGCCACTGCTTTAACTCTAGATCCAGGACTAGGACTATTTAAGGGATTTAAATCGGATCTACATTTCTGCTGCTACCAAGTTTAATGATACGAAAACTACATATTTATGGTCTTGACAAAGATATTTCTCTCTTTTTGCTTCATGCAAATCTACCCACCTTATTTATGAGATTTGGGAAATCAAGATGTTAAAAAAGTGGAGTCAAAAAGGAAGGATGGTGACTTATAGTTTCTCCACGTGTGGCAGTAAATAAGTAATAGCCACTGACTTTTCTTTAATTTTAGAAATGTATCATTTGAGGAGCAGATAGTGGAAAACGGATAGAGGCTCAGTGACTGCATTAGAACACTTGTATTAATATTGCTCAAGTCTAAAGAATGGAAAGATAAGGAACATATAAATCTGTATGGTATTATTTGCTTGAGATATTGATAAGTATATTTGACAACAAATATTTTCTAGATTGTTAAGATTGCCTTATTCATTATCAAGAAAATATAGGCACCCAAATATTTCTTTCTTTTAAGACTATTTAAGCTAAGTTATAAAAATATGTTGGCTCAAAAAGAAAAAAGAGATTAGCATTATAAGAACCACACCAAACACATGATTTGGGATGGGTGGTAATCTTGAATTACCAAGTTGTGAAAAAAAAGAGAAATTCTCTGTGTACTTCTTTTTATGCAAAGTCACAAGGTAAAAAATATTTATTTCTCTTCCCTGTGCTAAATGTATATGCCTAAATTTTACCTGTGAAAAAATAAAAAGGATACAATCCATACACTTTGTCACTTAAAACCCAAAACTGCATTCTCATTATAGAACCAAGTGATTTGCTTATATGCGTTGGCTTTGAATAATCTGATATGGCTTTCTGAGTCTAAACTTATCATTTTCTTAAAATATGTAAGAAAGAGGAAGAAAATCCATTTCTTAAAGTTACCAGCACTTCAATCACCACAACAACAAAATTATTTCAAACTGAATTACTTGGACTTGACTTTACTTTATCTTAACTGTGATATTCTCAAAACTGTTGCTTGGGACAGCATCAAGAAATATAAAAATTGTAATAATAATGGTTACTAAAAAGATATGTACATTATTTACACTATTTTCATTTATGTTCCAATAAGGAGAGAAACTGAAACACAAAAAAATTGGTGCATAAGAGGAAAAAAAAGGTAACATGAGATTGACTGAACTGTTTAAAATAGACAAAGAAATTTAAAGGGAAACATGAAATAAATTTTAAAATTTTGTTACAATATTTTGAAATCTTATGGCTATAGCACAACACTCTAGTCATGAACTTTCCCATCCTCTGACTCCTCAGTGACATTTAGCAACAGACTAGCCACAATCAAAACCAATTCTGCACACAAACAGAAAGTCTGACCTCCTTCTGGGCGTGTCAAGTCTTGCTCCAACGCCAGCTTGCCATTAGCACAATCAAGCATTGCCTCATCCACAGTAGACTCACAGATCAGCTTGTGGATCTTGACTTCCCTGGGAAAGTAATATAAAGAATTTTTTCAACTTGTTGCGTTTCCGTCTTTACGAGCTTTATTTCCAAAAGACTAAAAAATAGTATAACAGAGCAATTTAAATCCATTGTAATTCCAAACACTGCAGAAATGTATTTGATAGGCCAGTTGATAAATCAATACCATGAAGATGTCACAAAGATGAAATTTATAAGGCTTGGTGAATGAAACCTGGAAGGAGAGGAATCCAAACATGGAAAAAATAGAGAGCATACTTTATATCACGTTTATCAAGAGATATTCTTACATGAATTCTATAAGGGTAATATTCATAAAATTAATTTCATATATTGATTTAAATGCTTAAGTCCAAACTTTTTTTTCATATGGCAGTTTATCTTTATGTGAAGCTACATTTGCCTCTTCCCGATACCAAAGTTTTCATTACAGCACCTTTTTTGGCCCAGCCTATGACAGCGATCTTCTGCCTGCTTATCGTTGTAAGGGTTGAAGTCTATGTCATGAAGGATTATTGTGTTGGCTGCACAAAGGTTAATACCCAGACCACCAGCTCGCGTAGACAACAAGAACACAAAGATGTCAGGCTCAGAATTGAAACGATCGATAAGTTGCAACCTGCAATATAGATGATAACAGTTACTTATCATTCTGATGTACATTTAATAACGAAGGCCTAAAATCCAGTCAAGCTCATGATCAATGAAAGGACTGTTTCCAATGAATATCTCAAGATAAAATGTACACATTAAACTATTTAAACATCAAACAGTGACATAAGTTAACAGTTCATTATTCAATCCTTAAAAAAAGGTTAATCTTCAAGCAAATTTTTAAAAATGATTTATAGTTTTTAATCTGGAAAAAATAATTGAAAAGTCTTTTTAATCCCAGGCAGGGATAAAAGAGCCCACTTTTACACCTGAATGTGCATGTGTGTGTAACATCAGGCTTTTCCAGCCAGCCAAGCAAAAGTTCAAGCTTATTGGGGTTTTTTTTTGTCAATGTAATCTTTCACAGCACACAAAAAAAGAGGAAAAAAGATCACTTACCTATCAGGTACAGGTGTCTGGCCGTCCAGTCGTATGAACTTGTAACCTTTTTGCTGCAGGTAGTGCTCCACAATGTCCAGCATCATGGTGAACTGGCTGAACAACAGCACACGGTCATCCTGGCAGGACACAGCAAACATATATGGTTACAGACATACTGATTTTATAAACACTAACTAATAAATCTTTCAATCTTTTGATGCAACAGCAAAGAGAGGTGGTAATAGTGGTGGAGGATAACGTTACTACAACAATCTCTGATCTTTTAAGAACAATAAAAATAAAATATCATTTTCATATTTACTTTGATCTTTTGTTTAAAAAAAAACAGAGTTAAGAATAGTAGCTCTATTGAAGATTGTTTAAATACTTAAATAAAATAATCATCCTCTACAGCATACTTAACATTTTGAAAGCTCCAACTCAACACTTTTTTTTTTCTAATCCTGCTCTGAAATTCTGAACTACTGGCATGAAGAACTTAGCTTTGGTAGTTTTGGCTTTCAGTCCAGTATTTTACACAATATTCCAAAAGTGGGTGACCACATCAGCTCACAAACACAATATGCAATTGTTTAATTAATGTGATTAACCCATGAGCAAGAAAAAACAAAAATTTTTAATGTCAACATGAGATACAGTTTGATGCTATCAGAGAATTCAAAAGTTAACCTTTCAACAAAATAACTCACTCAAAAAGGAATGATTATTATTAGGCACAGATAAAGGTCGAATTGAGTAATTTTTTAGAACTACCACATTGCAGTATTTTTCATCTTGTACCAGAACTGAGTACCACATCAGTTGTGCATTACTGAAATCAAGAGCAGTTGGCAGATTTGGTAATTTGCTGATCTATTAGAGAGGGCTATGATATCTTTGAAAAAAAGGTTTTAAAGCATTGTATTAGACCTACTCTTTCCTTCATTGATGGCAGCAGCTGATCCAGTTTCCTAAATTTGCCAGAATCAACAATGACAGATGGATCAAGATTAAACTTGCTCAAGTATTTCTGAAAAAAGAAAAATGATCAGAGTGAATAATTAATACCAGGTCAAACTTGAAAAATATGTGTATATGTGAGTTATTGTTCATCTCATTAGGCCTTTCATTTGTAGTTCATCACACAAGCATTTAAGCTTTCAAAAAGCTGCACACCAATGATGATTTATTTGCCACTGCATCTCATATAAAAAACAAAAAGCAATCATTTACACCTGGTTACAAACAAGTTCATGAGCCAATCTCAATATAGTCATTATGGTTATGGGAATTATTAATCAATCTAATCAATCTGATTTGTCATACAATTTTTTTTTCACTTTTAGAAACAATGCAGTCAAATACAAAAATGTCACATCTCATCAATCTATCACTGATGCTAGACTTTCCAAAACACAATGTGCCTTTTGGTAATCATATCTTAGACCTGAATTTCTATTGAAATTAGCTATCCAGTTAATGATAATGTTATGTGATTGAGCCCAGTGACAATTTTCCCAAGTTGAAGTTTGTTTTAATCGACATCCAGAGATAGGTATAGTTGACCAAATCATGATAACTTCTACAAATTAAGGTTTGCACTATAAATATTAACTTTATAAGCACAAGTATTCCTGATGGCGCCACAGACTATTATTACAATTTAAAAAAACGTAAAAAACGTAGAGAAAAAAATCCACTTTGCGCCAAATTCTTTTTCATAATGCCCATAATACATTTTGTCAAACAATTCTTCCTATGGTGATTTATATTAGAATAAAGTTTTAGTCAGATGCTTAAGGACTACATGAACTTTTTTTATACTTTTAGTTTTTACTCTGTAATCTTAGTGATAGGAACTTACTTTTGAATCCAAGAATTTCATAGCCTGCTTTTCCCTCCAACATTTTGGCCTCAGATAATACATGATGCATAAGGCGAATTCCTATTTTTACCCTATGATAAAAGACAGGAGTAAATTTGCAAATACAAAAAACTATTCTATGAAGATTTCTGAGCTTGTTTTATATAATGAACCATTTAATTTTTAAATTGTTCTCTGGAGCCATTACAATGAAACCTATCTCTCTTCACTGAAGATTTGAGCAAAAAACTTACAGGGTATTGCTTACACAGGCCCATAAGCTCAAAGTCATTCATTACAGCCATATCTTCCTGAATTAACTTTGGTAAAGCCCCTCTTTCACGGTGAGATGGCTCCTGGCAGGAAAAAAGGATGAAGATCATGTGTTTTAGCTTACCATAACAAAAGTGAGATAGTGTTAAAAAAAAAAATACATCTTCGGTTTTCATGATAAGTCTAGATGTCATAAAACCAGACATTATGAGCGTTTAGTTGGAATTCAACAGTTTTAATAAATGGGTATTTTAAGTTAAAGTTTCTTTCTTTAGAAACCCAAAGTTTAAAAAAAAAATTAAATTGTAGTTCATTTAATTCTCACCATAAGTATACTCAAATTGAACAAAAAATCTTTTTAGCAATGTCAAAATTTCAGGATATGTATTTTCTCCATGTGACAAAATTTAGGATCCAAAATATGTGATACTCTGTCTAAAAGCCTCATTATCTAAATGATGAAATCTCCAGGTTTCTTAAGTTCCAAAGGTTGATCCTCCTACCTTAGCTATAGCTTTGGCCCTACCTTAGCTATAGCTTTGGCCATTTTGCGTAGCTTTGTATCCTTGAAAAGATTTCTCAGTAACAATGGGTGGTTAGAGGCTTTGCGGAACTGCATGAAGATACCAACTCCACCCGCTGTGCCACTCGCATCACTTCCATTCTCATCCGTTGTCACCTCGCTAATCTCTAGAGAATACTTGTTGACTAGATTATCATAAAGGTCCTGCTGAGAGGGGGTCATGGTGCACTTCTCGATGTACTCAGTCTTCTTAGGTAGCTGTTGTAACACCTGCATGAAGGAAAAAAAAAATTAAGCAAGTGTTTTAAAGATCCAACCTTTTCAATCAGAACTCTTTGACAAAATAAAAATTATGTAATAAAACAATTTATCAGCACTATATTCAAAAAGTATTTATGAAGGAAAAACCACATAACTAACCTACAAATTTGAATTTCTGCAGTTATCTCATTTATTACATGTACTAAAGCATGACCATTCTCACCATATGACCATTCACGGAAAACTGTTAAATAAGAAAAGACCAAATGATCTGGACAATTCATTACTATTATATACAACATTTATCTTGCAACAAGTAAAAATGAATGATTTATACCCAATTCATGATTATATGACAGCAAGAATTATCGATTTTTGTAAGCTTAATATAATCATCCCTGGATGTCCATAATAAAATTACGTTATTTCAGGGATGGGAGCAGAAAATGTGGGCTATACTGAAAATATGTCGGGATGGAACAGGCTCGTGGATATGACCCCTCCCTTCATGACTTTCTAGTGTGTTTGTTAGTTTTGATTTTTTTTCTATACGGAAGGTCTCACAACCCTGTTATTTCAATAGAACAGCTTCCACCTAAATAGCCTTCTTTGAGTCATTGATAATTGTTTTCTTGGGACTTTTTTTCAACTATCTTTGCAATACTGAAACAGCCATGTGTAAAATCTACATCAATGTTTTATCAATTTAAATTTAAATGCATTTCTCTCAACACCATTATATGCCATTTCCAGCTGATTCAGACTGGTCTCCAAACATTATACTAGTATAAAATACATTTTATACATAGGAAAAAATATTCACTGCAAGAGGCAGTTAAATGTTAATTTCATGAGGCAATTTTTTAAAAACTACTCAAAGCTACATCAAGAAACAGAACTAACTTTTCAGTCCACAAATCAATACTGCAGTAGTCAATGGAAGTGCCGATTTGTCCACAGACTCAAAACTACTGATATTGTATATTAGTTAGTCTTCTTAGTGTCTTTTGTGAAAATAAGAAATCCATACTTTTTTTTTTTAACAGAAACTGAAAACAACAATAACCTGGCATTCGGCTGTGCAACCAATATTCTGCAATTGCTGCAAGTTTAGTTATATGGGCCTTATGGGATTGGGAGGGAGTAGTGCTTTGTTATGAGAAAAAAGGTAAGTTCATGATAATTATGAAATAGTGACAAATGGTAACATCCCACCCCTCCCTCTGAAAAAAACAAAACCACCTTTTGCTAAAACATAAAAGCAATTTTTTGTAGTGGATGCCATACAAACTTATAAAAAAATTAAATGTCTTGAGGCCAACCTTATGAGTTGGATGTTTTTTAACTTTACAAGCAAATTTTTTTTTCCTTCTTCACATAAGTTTTTATTTGTTTATTTATTTTTTTTTTTTTTGCTTTAAATGAAGGCCTTAAAATCTTGGCACAGAATCAAAATATCTCAATCAAGTTTTCGTCATTACAAAGCTTATTAAATGCAATTTCTAGCTAAATCAATGTTTGAATGTTTAGATTGACGAAATCCCTGGCATAATAAGATTGTTTTGGTTGTTTTTTTTTAAGTAGAAAGACAAAGAGAAACTGTAATCATTTGACTTTTTTTTCATTCCAGAATAGACTTTCTATGACATTATTAATTCTCTTTCTTTTTTTTTTCAATTGTATTTGAAATTCCACACCGAAAAAGAAAAGACAATAAAAAAGGAAAAATTTGCTCAGGAAAAAAAATGATTTTAGTCTTTAAACTCAATACACATGAATGATATTCATGTAACAATCAGCTATTCCACATAGATATAGTGCACTGCAAGTCAAAAAGTTATCACTTAATCCAAGCATTCAGACTCAGAGAGGCACTTTCCCACCATTCCATGATCTTAGTGAGTCTGTAACTCATTTCATCTTTTCCAAAACAGCACACTGAACTCTCCAAAAGTTTGTTTGGTTTTTTTTCTTTAACAAACCCTTATCTTGGTTTAGAATCAAGTTGTATTGAAGTATGAAAGTCTGTCTTTTGAAATGGAACCAGTCAGCCTTTGATGAAAAGCCTACATCTAATCAAAAGACTCTTAAAAGAGAATAGATATTATGTGAAAAAAATTTAAAATAAATAGGGAACGAAAATTTACAAATGAACTTCTTATCAAGAATGTTTCTAAGAGGCAACCAATAAAAATTTTATTTATGGTTGATATCAATTCATTAAATGTCAATATATAAACAATCTTAACTGGACAGGGGCTGGAAATATCACTATTAGGACTATAGAAAAATTGTAATCAATATGTGTAACACTGCTGTAGCCAAATGAAAAGCAGTGCTGTCCATAGAATTACCACTGACAATATTGCTCCTTAATGGGCTACAGTAGAGCTTATTGAACACTAATTTTTTTTTAATCTTTTTTTTTTTCAAAAATTATTGAACACTTTAATTTTTTTGTTCTCTTCTTATTTTTTTCAAACTTGTGTTATGGTTTGTGAAAGCAAATATATTTCAATTCAATTTGAAATGTCATAAAGTCTCCGATTATAAAGTCTGAATACTCAATAGTCAGATTAAAATGTTCTTAGATCAATCAATTAAAAAAAATATCTTTTGATCTCAAATAATATAAAAGGTAAAGAATTTTTTGTTTTGCTTTCAAAAATGGATTTGAATGCACTTATTCAGAGTGCACTGGACTGTATCGCACTACTTATGAAATTATAGAGCATGTGATGATTCAGTTACAATATGCCAGTTTAACCCCTAAGCCTCAAAGTTTCAGATCAATATTCGTGCTAGCCATCACTGCTCCCTAGCTAGTAGCTGCATATAAAATGAAAGAGGAGTGTTCGCAAGTGAATGAAAGACTGCTTCTACTCAGTAATAGAATCCAGTCATTGAGATGAAGCTCAATGGGCCTAAAACTAAAACAACAGATGGCTCTGTGAGTGTGACTTATTTTGCTGGTGGAGAAAGATATTTTGTTTGTAGACCTTTGCTTTAATTATACCAATCATTGCAGAACATGGTAAGGCACTATATTTTGCAATAGAGGTTATTTCCAAAACAGAAATCAATAATTTTTTTTTTTCGAAACCCAGGACAGATTTATAAATGCCCAGAGCATAATGAATTATCAAGCATTGCTGCCTATCAATTCCTTTTCATAAAACTCTTTTGAAATATTTGGCAACCAATGAGCTTTGCTATAAATAAGGCTGGCATGTGTAACTTAACTTCTATTTAAATACTTCAATTCAGAAATGAGGAAGGGGGAATTGTTAGAAATTATAGCACTTGTTTATTATAAGGTTTGTGTGTTATGGCAAAATTGATTGGCTGGTCCAATCAAGGGAAAGAAATGAAGAACAATCAAAATTTTATAATTTAAAAGGAAGAAAAAATATGTAAAAAAAAAAAAATTATATTTAAAGCTGGCCATTTGTCATATTTCAATAGATTTAGATTTTCAGTGAATACATGCAGGTATTATTATGATATATACAATATCCTTGTACAATATCACATTCTATTTTTTATATCCTTGCACAATATCACATTCTATTTTGTAATCTATATTAATAGTTATGGTTTTCTTTTTGGTCTCCTTTGACTCAAGATAGTGACTTTACTTACTGCTCAAGAATCCATGCATTTCAAATCTGCCAAATTTGCATTTAATTTTTTAATTATAGACATGATTGCAATTTCTTATTCTCAAGGAACAATAAGCAAATGCAAGCAATATTTGGCTCCCTTCCACCTTCTCTTACTCTGAAATACTTTTTAGTTGGGTTTTTTTTTAACCTTCTTTTCATGGCTTTTCTTTACAAATGTTAAAACCTCAATATTTTGTCAAAGAATTACAATGTGATTATCCAGTTTCTACTGTTGCAAAGCCTGTTGAATGCAGTATGTGGCTGTGTCAATAATTTGATATGTTCGAAATGCAACTTTCGACTCATTCAGACTGGTTTCAAGGCGTGTAATACTGAATCATTGAATAAAACTATTACACAATGGATGAAATGCTGCAAAACACACAGTGAGAAGAACTCATCTAATGGCAGAAATGTATATATTCACAAACATGAAAGATGGAGGACACTGAAAAATAAAAGTAAAGTGAGAAAAGGTTGAAGTAAATGGAAATCAGTGACTTTTATTGAGAAGATTATGAAAAAAAAAGGTTAGAAAGTCAAAAATATGTAGCGTTTAAACTGACAGATCAACTAGAATTTTAGAATGCAGCAGGTTGTTTTTGTGTGCAGATGTAAGGGGGTGGCAATTTATAAAATATCTGACCATGACATAAGTAAGTATAAGGACATTAGTAATACTTAGTTGTAGTGAAAAGTACTCATCATTAACATTTACGTTGCTACAGCTGTTAACCTAAAATACCCTCCCATTGCTGAGCCCTTTGTTGAAAAACGAAGGAATTTTGATGGTTTCACATGAAGTGTTGCAAATTCTAAACTGTGCAAGCAAATGTCTTGAAACTTTAGACTCAAGACAGACCAAAGATTATTTGGAATAATTCAATTTATGCAAATTAGGTCACATGACAAAGTCCGCCATCTTGAATTTTTTATTTTTCGAGAAAATAAAGAGAAAAACTTTTGAGTGGTTGTGTGAGGAAGTTGTGGCTTGTAATGTGACTAAATTTAGATGAAAAGAATGTGGATTTCATTGTATTGAATGTTTTGCAGACAGTTTGCAGTTTTACAAATTTTCTGGGGCAAAAATGAACATAAATTTACATGCAAGTCAACAAATAACAAACCAAATAAAGTCAAATAAAATTCTACAAATTTTGGTTGGCTCACCTCATGATGCGTTGTTTTTCATTTTTCTGAACTGCTCATTACACCTACATTTTGAGGGTTATAGTTTATTTTCCTCTTCTTCTGCTAAATACTGCCACTGAAAATCACCATCTCCCTGATAAGTTGCAGGGGTGCCACACCCACTTTTAGGAGAGTCTGTTCTAGATCTAAATGTAGATGCTATTTGAGCCACATTAGGCCCATCCTCGTCACTAGATAGATCTAGATCAAATTCTGAGCCACTGCTGCCTGCAATTATGGTATCAGAGTCAGAATCTTGGCTGAAGGGCATGCGGACATTGGCACAAGCCATTTCAAATCTAGATCTAATGTTCTCTACGATCACAAAAAGAAAATTAAATCAAATTTGAACACTAGAGTCTCTACTCTTGATCATATGAGTGAAAATAAAACTAAACACTTCCCTGAATCAAAGGAAGTCACTGCATCATATCAAAACAAACGTCCAGAGCGTCCATTGCTTGTTTCATTGAGTTAGTCTTGCATTCAACTCGAGTCAAATTCAGCAATGGGAAAGGAAGTTCCCATTTTCAACTCAAGTCGAATGTAGCAACATAAGTGTTAAAATAAGAGATTCAAGGAAAAGTTTGGATAGACAAGGGTTAAAAATGTGCTTGAGATTATAATATGCCAAGTTAAGAGGAACTCACGGAAAATGGAAGTGAAAAGCTTCAAATAAATTTCTATTAAAAAAAACAAATTCTATCAAATGTGATCTCATTCTGCTACACTATGTTGAGCCAAAAACTATACCTTTAAAATTTTCTATACATTCTCATCGATTCTGAGAGTTCTTCACAAAAAGGTTTTCAAACCCATATTACCATACAGCATATTGATGCTTGGCATATAAAACCTCTGAGGTCCCTATTCACTATGAAGGGCTTTAGAAGTTTGATACACCTGTCATCATAATTATACTACTTGACTTTAAAACTGATTGAGCACATAATTTTATGCTTTTTTTTTTTTTTTTTAAATAGGTATTCATAGAAAACTTTACAACTGGATATAATTTTTTCTGCTGGATAGATTATACAAATTGAGGTCAATAACTTCTCTTCATCTAGAAAAATACTCAAGGAAGACTACCACAAGGATCTTCACAAGGCTGTACATTAACAATCTTCCAAATGTTATATACTTTGAAATCAGAGTATGATATTTTTGCTGATAAGCTAGTCATAATATGGCACTCATTCACCCATCCAAAACCAACATCAAAAGGCTCAATGAGAATTTATCATGCCTCAGCAATTGAAAGATATGGAAACTGACAATAAACTGTACCAAAATAGTCTATTCCATTTTCATGAAGAACTGCAAGATAGCAAGGCAGGCACTTCCCCTTACACTAAAAAAAGAACAGCTGAATAGGTAGAATAACCTAGTTTACCTAGGTAAAAAGCTTGATAGACAGTTAACACTTTCGGAACATGCACAAGACATCAAGAGCAATGCCAAGAAATGCCTAGAACTAAAGACTTGCAAGTACCTCTACAAAAAGATACTGACCAATTTTATCTGAGTTATGTAGATTTCCTCATGAATATAACCTAACTGAACAATCAAAATGTAGAGGAACTACACAACATGTATTAAACAAAATACATTCCCGCTGCTAAACCTACCAGTATCTTACAAAAAAGAGAAACAGATCATCAAAATAAACAAGGAAGAATGGATTAACAAATGAACAATGAGGAAAATGGGAAGATCTGTCTTTGCCCACATGACTACCCCAAACCCCAAAGACAACCTTAATGACTTCTAGAGATGTGAAGAGCTGCAATCTTTCATCTTTGCTCTCATCATACCCTTCTAAACACACATCTGAATAGAATACAACAACAGGTTCCTACATGCCCACTCTGTCCATACCCATATCAAACTGTTGTCCATCTCTTCTTTGAGTGACCATCCCTCAGGGACCTGAGAGCAAGGCTCTTTCCACCAGATCCAAACCTACATACTCCCTCTATCTAGATGTTGAGAAATCACTACAGATCTTCAAATACCATGCCATTGCAATGCATCAAAGGGCTACTGCCTAATAGCTGCTGATCAGTAAATGAATGAAAAAAAAAGCTTTGACAGAGGGGCTGCTTATAACATTGATGAAGGAGGGGAGATAAATAATATTTTTGAAAATAATTTTAATACTCACATCTCTTTTAAGCCTGCGGAGGATGAAAGGTTTCATGATTCTCTTAGCTTGTGCTATTCGGTCTCTTTCAAATCTGCTCTTCTGTTTCTCATCGGATGATCGCTGAAAAAGAATTGGAAATGTTTCTTTTTTTTTTATTTTGTTGTTCCAATAGAATATTCGTGAATGTTTTTTTTTAATTTTTAAATTCTAAGCAGTTAATGTAGGGTACAATAGCTCCAAATATAAAGGTCAATATTATAGTGAATCAGAGTTTGTCTTGAGACCAAATGACTCAGTTTGAAGACGTGGCATAGCCTGAAATTGCATTTTGTGAGCACTGTAACGATGTTCAATGGATACATAATGTTGATTAGCAAACAGACTTAACAATCCAAGACGTTTTGCTGGATAGAGAAAAAAATTATTATGTAAACCAATAGCCCTTCAGTTTGATAAAAATGCTCATTTTAAGCAAAGCTACAACCATGCAAAATCAAAAGTAGACCCTTTTAGAAAATATCCATCAAATAAAATATTTCTTACTATGTGTGTTTACAAGTTAAATTTTGCAGATTTATTTGAATGAATTAATTCAAGAACAAAATCAAAACAGAAAGTCAAACAAAAAATGAAAAGGTAATTTCTTGACAAATAAAAAAAAAAAACATATTTTACACTCTCCATTTGGGTACACAAAGCGACAAGTTATGCACAATAACAGGTAAGCAGTCAACTTTTGAAATCTAGGTGCTTGATCAATCTTCCTTGCTAGGAAAATCTTTGATGGAAAGATTGATTAAGCCTACTTTGCAACACATGCAAGAGGTCCCAGTTCAGCCATCATCTGATTGAATGGCCATCCTGGCCATCATTACCATCACGAATATAAGCAGACCAGTGTTTGATAATGGGTAATCTAGCAAGGGAATATTGTAAGGGACTGTAGAAAAGGACTTATATTGGTAAAGTCAGAGAAAACCTTTAACAGTGCTAGACCAAGAGAGCAAAACCAGTGTTTACTGATGTATCTCCATTGCATGAAATGACGCCAAAGTACATAAATACAAAGCTGAAACTTTTTTCATGCCTTTAAAGTCCCTCAAAGCCATATCAGCGACTCAAATTCACTACATGCCCTGTCTTCAGCTTTAAAAAAAGGTGAAGATCAACCTATCTATTTGAAATCCTTTACCATCAGAAAATCAGGGGCTCTAAACATATGAACTACTCTCTGCTATCAAGACAGGTGTTATTGATAAATTAGTCTAACTTTGACAATAAAACAACTACAGAGGTGTATGTTCCTGGAAATTAGGATAGACTCATGTAACATTTACTTCCATGAAGTTAACTGTTGAAGATACAATTCACACAAGTTTACGGCCAAAATAAAAAAAAAGGAGGTGGCAAAGGAAGTCAACAGAAATTTCTTAGGTGCACTCAAAACTTACAGTGATCATGGCAAACACTTTTTTCAGGTGATCCGTTTTGCCCTGAAAAATCTCTGGCATGACAAAGCAAAGCAAAGACATGAGTTCTAATAGGTTGTTTTGTAATGGTGTTCCTGTGAGCAAAAGTCGGCGCTCAGCCTGGCGAAAAAAAAAAGGCATATAAATTACCATTCGTTATTTTTCAAAAATATTTGAGAATTATTTTTCATTATATTTCTAACACACAGAAAAACGATTTGTTCTTTCTCAATAAGTTTTAAAGTGTTTTAAAGCAAAAAACTTAAAGACCTGTGTCCATGGTCTACACTGTTGTGTGTCGTATATAAGAATCAAGGAAATAAAGTCATGGTAAAATTGTTAGACCATACATTTCTACCTAGAAGTAACACATCTGATGGAAATCAAGTCAGTCATCTTTTCACTGGGCTCCTCAGCAAAAATGACTTAACATATAACATGGGGACTCACTGTTTATTATGATGGTTACACATACACTCCAAGAAATTGGATCTAGAAATGTACTGTTCTTATCAAAATCTAATAGTAGATCTATGTAAATCATAAACTGTTAAATCCAACTTACATCCTCACCCAATCTACCACTAGATCTGTGTAAATTGTAAACTGTTTATCCAACCCCCTTCCTAACCTAATGTACCACTAGAAATCATTAAATCATTAACTGTTTTGTCCAATCCTCATCCTCATCAAATTTACTACTTCATTTATGCAAATCAGTAGCTGTTTGGTCCAATTGCAATCTCCACCCACATTACCAAAATCTCCAGCTGAAGGATCACCCTCCTTTTCTGATTAGGTCTAGATAGTTTAGATATAAATTTATCAATGTTCAATTCTTGATCAACAAACAAATCACACTGATCCCTATCATAACTTTCACTAGCTGAAATACTAACGTCATCATCACAACCCAGATGTAAGACTTCTATCATCAGAAGAGACAAGACTGTATATAATTTAAAAACAAAAAGGACCTTGTCCTTTTACAAGTTGATGTGCACGGTTTATCACAAAATCACTTCATCTTGAAAAAATAAAAAAGGAAAAAATTTGTCCAAAACAGGTTTATAAGTATATCCATTTTGGAAAGTCCATCTCACTGTGAATAACCACATAGTCAGTGACTTGTTAAATTACTAGGGGAACCTTTTATCCCGACTAATCAATAATAGGGTGAGAAGAAACATTGACAGCCATACCCTGTTGACCAGGAATGTGGTTTCATGATGTCAAATCAATTTACTTTTTATTTAAACATTTTTTTCTGTTGAAGAAATAACTTTTTTTAATTAATAAGTTCAAGCCATCTAACAAATAATTTTTTTTTTAATTAAAAATCCAATACTGAATTGTAGGTCAAACAAAATGTGGACTGTTGCCATTCTGGTCCGTGTACAATCTTCTATTGAAATAGCACCTAAAAAGAAACCTACATCAAAGACATAACTAACATGGAGCCTTATGTCTGTTAATGGATGTGACAAAAGCACTCTATACATAATTGGAAGCAAAAAAAAAAAAAAAGGAAAGAATACTATGAATAATCCTCCCAAGTAAACTGATAGCTGTGCAAATTTTGAGCTTAATGGAAACTCTCACCGAGATTTTCATCAGATTTTGAAATCTCATTGAAGACATGTTCTTCAGCATGTGGCCTTCATCAAATACTGCATAATGGAAATCAAACTTTTTAAAAAGAACCCTGTCTTCAACTCCACCTGTGGCCATATTGTATCTGGAGGACAAGAATTTCAACATGGCAATTTATTTTTTGTACTTTGGGGGGGTATAGACCGTAATCATTTAAATTATTTGTCGCTGTTTAGTTTTTTGTTATTTTTAATATAAGTACATTTCTAAATGAGAACAGCTTATTTGAAACATTTATTCTTCAAAATGACCAGATCAGTAATTCATTTTACAATACAAGAGCACAGAAAGGGAAATTTAGAGCAGGCAAAGGGCAATGTAATACAGCTATATTTAATTCTTTCAAAACAACCTGCCCTTCAATTCTCTGACACTCTATTGCAGCATAACTAATAATTTCCTCCCAATTTTTTTTTTAATTGAATTTGATAACTATAAAATCAATGCGTTTTTTTTTTTTAATAAGATGCTTTTGCTTTTTCTACCATAAATATTATATTTTGCCTTATGTCCTACCAATAAATATGCTACAAAATTCTATTGCAGAGATAAAATATTATAAAGTAACTGAAAATCATACTGAGCTATCCTCAGATTAGCATCTTTAAAAAAAGTTAAGGGTTGTCATGTATTTGATACTTGCTTCACAATCTCTAACTTCTGATTTGATTTAGCAAAATTTCTTAAGGACGATTTAAAAAAAAAAAGCTAATCCAATTTTACAAAAAATGATTGCTAGTATTTAGTAAATTGAAAACAATCATTATGCTATTTTACAATACAAAGGGCTCACGTTGTAAGCAAAACATTGAACTCTTCTCCTTGAAAAAAAATGGAATGTCGCACTGCCCGCCTTTCATCTTGAGACCCATAATAAACAATGACTTTCAGGCTGGGGCACCACCTCTGAAGTTCTCTTAGCCAGTTTTCTGGTGAGAGATAGGGGAGAAAAACAGAAAAAAAATGAAAAATCATGATCAATCAGTGGAATGAAGTTAAAAAAAACTTTTTTCTTTAAATCATCAAACATATTTGCTTATAAACACAGAAAAACATCTCTGACTATCTCTTTGTTTCAGTGCAACATGATGATGTTCTTTTTCATTTCATATTTTAAATCATGAATACAAGCAGTTTCCTACTTACCTATAGTTGATGATGGTACAACAATAACATGTGGTCCTCCTTCTCCTTCTTCCATCAAATGTGCAATAAAAGCTATGGCCTGAATTGTCTTGCCCAAACCCTGCAAAATAATTTCAAACAGTAAAGTTGAAATCGAAAAAAGCTTTACAAAAAAAATAATGGGACAACCCAAAAAAATTTCAACAAAAATTCCTTATACTAAATGAAAATTCATTGTTGCAAAAAAAAATAAAATTATACA
>BLXT01003971.1:386417-396979 GCA_019648995.1 Plakobranchus ocellatus | reverse complement strand
GGAAGTGGGTCAAAAACCATGGCATCATTACTAAAATTAGCCTGTTTCACCCTGCCCCCTGTATCACCCTGCCCCGCTCTCCCTAAATTCATACATATAATGAATATGTCAAATTTAAGAAAACAAAAAACGCAAGCGCTTCAATTTTTAATTTGAAGTTATCAAAAAGTCAAACCCAAATGCATTATAAATATACGTTTTATCAAACGTTTGGCCTTTATGTACTTCAAGCTGTTAAACAAAGAAGAGGAAGAGGAAGAAGAAGAAGAAGAAGAAGAAGAAGAAGAAGAAGTAGTAGTAGTAGTAGTAGTAGTAGTAGTAGTAGTAGTAGTAGTAGTAGTAGTAGTTGTTGTTGTTGTTGTTGTTGTTGTTGTACTTCTTCTTCTTCTTCCTGTCATTGATGTTTTTGCTGTTATAATGTTATTGTTGCAGCAGTCGTAATTTCAATAGTAGTAGTAATAGCAGCAGCAGCATCAACAACAGCAGCAGCAGAAGCATCAACAACAACAACAGCAGCAGCAGCTGCAGTTACTATATTATTAGTTTTAGCCCGTGAGTCAACGTTACCTTTAGAGCGTAATGTTGCGGAGACACTGATCGCGGCAGTGGAGCATTACCCACAGCCTCGACTAAACATCAGAATCTGATGTAAGCTTGACACATGAGCCTGACAGTTCCAAGATAAACAAAAAAAAAATAAATAAAAAAAAAATATTTTGAGCGATCAATCAGGTCGACACTGTGTTGCAATTGGAGTCCATTTTTTCTGTTTCTCTCTCTCTCTCTCTCTCTCTCTCTCTCTCTCTCTCTCTCTCTCTCTTGCTGACAGTCTCTTGGATAGAATACATTTGGTTTTATTAAATAGAGCATGTGAATTCAAGTCCTTGGTTTAAAAACGTGGTGCTCTGGTCACAGAGTGCCGCACTACGTGAGACGAATTCTACATTACCACATAGCAAGATCAGATTTCACAAGAGGACTTTCTACGTACCTCGAGCCGTGATTCTTCTGACTTCATTACCACTAGTGAGCGACGACTGTGACATTGAGATGAGTTAAACTAATTATATCATGAAACTTGCCGGTCGTAACGTTCTTGAACTTGTTCGGTCCACATGTACTCAGACTATTAGTGGCCACGAAGAAACTTTAACCCTTCTTAACAATTATGCAATACCCGGTAACACTATCCTTCACACTTGTGAGATAATAATCTTTGATGGGTGAATTTACTGAAGACAGAAGGTATGTGAGTGGTGAATTTAAGATCAATCTTACTGTCACCGGGCACTGAGTAGTTCTAATGATACCTGGGAAAACTCAGGTTTGAAAGAGTGGGTTAGAGTACAAACTTAGTATGTGAGGATATGAGAGAGATAAAGTGTATGTAAGAATGTATATATATGTGTGCCTATTACTTGTTTCTGTACAAGAGGTAAATAAAAAGACAAGATAAAAACATATATATCGAAAGATTCATAGACAGACAGATAGATAGACAGATAGTTGAATGGATGAATTTTTAAATAGGTAGATGAGTAGCCATGCGGGAAGAGAGAGACAGAGAGAGAGAGAGAGAGAGAGACAGACAGACAGACAGACAGACAGACAGACAGACAGAGGCAGAGCGAGTTATCATGATTATCCTCCGTCAAACTAAATCATTTGAAGTTGTCATGAGATATTTAATGGATCTGTCGATAACATTGTAATATTTCATTTAATATTTCGCTGAAATAATTTTGTTTACGCACTGCTTTTGTCAGTAAAACAGTGTGTATCTTATATTTAGCGCGATGAACGCACTTAGATTATGCTCAATATAATGTAATATTGCCAAAGATTTTAGATAGCAAGGATCATTTTCTTTCCATTTTAGCCAGGTGGATGTGAGGTATGAACCTTAATTTTAAACTTTTTTTAAACTGGCCGGAATCGACACCATTATGAACTATGATGAGAAAAAATAGTATTTGGCCTTGTGCGCAAAGCTAACGTCCTTTATCAAATAGAATGAGGGAATTGTGGTGAAAAAGCTGAAATGAAAGAACTCACAGCATCAAATTGCATAAATGCTTCACTAAAGTAGGGGCGATAACCCACTAGAGTTAAAAAAAAAAAAAAAAAAAAAACCCGAGCAAATAAGCTTTACTTTCTTGGACGTTTCGTATTTCTATGCGAAATAAAAATCTTGACTCAATGACGTTTTAAAATAATATCGTTGAAATTCAAACGGCCGATTTCTATATTTTTAAAAACAATATTTTGCACTTAGAAAAAAAAAATCGACAATCAACTCGTTGAATTCTGTTGGGTTTTGTATTTTTATACGAAATAAAAATCTTGACTCAATGACGTTTTAAAATAATATCTCTGAAATTCAAACGGCCGATTTCTATTTTTTTTAAAACAATATTTTGCACTTAGAAAAAATATCGACAATCAACTCATTGAATTCTGTTGGATTTCGTTTAAGGATTTTCTATAAGTATGAAAACTAAATCCTTGAGTCAACAATTATCTGCCTTTTTTATACTTTGATTAGATTCTAAATTGTTTCTATTCCTTACGTAATCCATTTTCTGCATCATGGTTATAAGAGGCACTTCAGACAAAGTCGTTAATCCCACTTTGTGACATTTTGCAATCGTGTGTTTTATGCAAAGATTTGGACTTTGAGGTAAATAATGATAAAACTATTGTCTCCACAATCTCTCTCATAATAGTGCAGCTTTGAATCTTCTTCGACCATGTTGTAATAGCCCATATCCCCCGCCCCTCTCACCTCTCAACCTCTCTCTCTCTCTCTCTCTCTCTCTCTCTCTCACTTATTCTCTCTCTCTCGCTCTCTCTCTCTCTCTCTCTCTCTCTCTCTCTCTCAGACATATTGTTCCTTTATTATCAAACATTGATGTCACAATCACTCAAGACAAGGTGATCTTGCCTGTGACACCATGACAATATACTATCGCTGCCATCTATGTAATATAATATTATCATAACTCTTAATATAATAGAGATTATCTGACAAGATTCAGAGGTCGAAATTTCACACTGTGATTCACTGCAGTTGAGGACTCTCACACCTTTGACCATAAGCTTTTCAGACGAGGTCACAGTGCCAGTGCACATTGTCCACTGGCCATGGCTGTGTGCAGCCGAGCATGAAAAGTGGCCTTGAGCCAAACTTACCTGTAACAACAGTTACTTTCTCTATAGATTTCCTGTGGTCACTCCTAAACAAGAAAGATTATTTTCAGCTTCGAAATTTTCCATCAGCTGTGAGACGGCCACTATAGAAGCTATGTTTGCCTCAAGATGTTGTACGAGTTCTCGGCTACTGAGAGAAAGACGCGAACAATTACAAGGATTGGTTTAATTAAGTAATAAGTTGGTTTTCATAATTGATTGGAGTATTGTAAAACGTAATATATAAGAATTGCAAAACAATACATCTTACTATCTTTTGGCTTCTTGTCTAGGTGAGACCTGAAATGATCGAAAGAATTGTCTTCTACAAAAATCAATAGACCCGAATGTTTCCTTTTTTCCAGCGCTGGTTTCTATCAAAATCGTTTTCACCTTGATATTAAAGGAAATAGTTCAGTGAATCTTACAATCAGTCTCTCTCTCTCTCTCTCTCTCTCTCTCTCTCTCTCTCTCTCTCTCTCTCTCGTTCAATCAGCTGGTTCTCTCATAAAAAGTCATATTATGTTTTATCGCTTCTAGTTACAATAGAATCATCTAGAATCGTATATATTCAATTGTTATTTTTAATTAGATGATGATTTGCACAACTTAGTTATTTTAACTTTTACTTTGCTCGTCGTATATGGTATGCTCATATCCTGTTTTAAGTTAAGGTTTCTTTAACAGTGATTTATGGTCGTCTTTTCTAGTGAAAGCAATGATTGCGCATACCTTCTCATATTTCACCTTGTTATACTTATCTGGAGTGACAGCTACTTTATCAGAGATCTTGTATAGGCTCTCAAGTGGCACTATCGTTTAAGTTATATTAATGATTTAGCAGGCCTTGAATTCGAATTCCTTTTAGTGTGTGTTAACGCTGGTGAGAGATTCCTCGCCCATACATGTACAAATGTGACGTATTGCGTATTGCAGCCTAGCTTTTTGCTTCAAATCCGAAAATAGGCTGTCATTTAAAGCAAAGCAATCGAACAATATGAAAATCCCTTCTCTGTATTCCTCAGATTGCATAATTATAGGTCTAATTTGAATATAGTATTTATCAAACGTGTAGCGACCTGGTAAATCATTCAGGGGGCGCCGGGTTGGGAGAGAAGGGCTTTCAATATATCTGATTTTAACTTTTATACACAATTATTAATTTTTTTTTTTACTCGACAAAAGATAAAAACCAATTCACATTAGTATCTAATAGCCAAATGTGTGTGATTGATATCACAAAAAACAAAAGAAGAGCAACAACAGACCGCTCTAGTGCTAAATGTCTTAGAGAAGCCAAATCTAGGGTTGTAAGTCCTATAAATAGAAACCTATGTTTGGGCACCATTTTCAACCTTTTTCTTTTAATTATTTATTGGATCTTAATGAATAGTTTTTGCAGCTCCCCACAAAAAAATAAAAATTCTTAAAAAGCGGATATGATATATTTCTCCTGTCATAAAAGTTTTTTGAAAATAATTTTAAATATTTCATCCCCCAGTACAGTAGGTCTACTCTGTTCGCAAAACTTTGGGACTGAGTATCATAATATCAAGCTATGACAGTTTTATGCAAGTTCTGGCATGCTTGTTCTATTACCTGGACCAATTATCATAAACACAAGCTCCACAATTCTATAAATAACTATTATTCAAAGAGCCGTAATGATTATCACCTAACAGGTTGGAGTATGACATGACATAGAAATAAAATGACCCATTCATGTCATTGCAGGGTACACGACATTATTTATCAGCATCATAAATAATGCAGGAGATTGCAGAGGGACACTGGTGATAGAGTATCCTGAAATTTGCCGACTGTATGTCGTTACTTCTATATTTGCTATAGGTGTCCGCCCAAGCAAGGGCCAAAAAAGCGTGATATTAAGAGCAATGTACGGCCACTATGCAGCTCGAACAAGTCTGTAGAAAAAATAATTGTAAAATATATCTCGACCCACGGATCAGACCGAAGAAACTTTCATTGGAAAATTCCATTGGAATAATGAGAACACCGCAACCTAGAACGGAATCATTGGCCATCTCAGACATTTATTGTGCAATGGTAATTTGTTTATTAGTTCCTAACTAATGAATAAAAGTCCAGTAGAAGATACAGAAGGAAGCTGAATGTATGAATACTCAGATCACTTCATTGTTATCAGCAAAGAATGTTGAGTGAGGCAATCTTCGTTGAAAAAATCTGATTACCTTATGCATATTACATTTGAGCTGCGAGATGCAAAGAAGGATGAATCTTAATTGCATAGTGCGGTGAAAAAAAATAAATCCCTGTCGAAAATACTTTTTCGTCTGCATGCAGTTAGTCGTATTGGTCACTCATGTGCTTTGTGGTTGACAGAGGAAGGTTCGCGATGTGAGACAAGCAGGGAAATCTTATCGCTTGTTCGGCTTGGTTAGATGAGGATAGGAGCTTATCAAATCCCTCTAGAATAAGCTAAGTTCGATTAAAGTTAAATCGTGAATGGTTTGTAAGAAACATAAATCATTCTTATTAGTTTTTTTTTTTTTTTTTTCTCATCAGTCATTCCATGTCTACAAAATATTCACAAAAAAGGTGTATTAGTAGACACTTCTTTCTCCTGTGCTTATAGTGGTATAGGTGTTGAAATAACGATAATGGGAATGACGACGACGATTATGATGTTATGATGATAACGATGATAATGGTTGCCATGATGATGTTGATGATATATGATGATGATGAGGAGGACGAGTATAATAATGGTAAAGAAGACGACCACTCTATGATGATTTTGAAGACTATGATGGCGATGATCATGATCATGATGATGTTGATGATGATTACGGTAATAATCAAGGTGTTCATGATGATGAGGACGATAATGCATGATAGTGTAGACGGGTTCGAAGAAGCCACGAATGACATACCATAAAGACCATCTCACAAATAGTGTGAAGAACCATCACCAGGTCCCAATAGCTAACTTCCAGGCCAAAAAGGCATTTCGTTTTCGCTAGATCTGCCAGGATTGTACACTGCAATCTATGACTTTAAACTCTTTAAAACCTTCCTTCTGTATCTTCTACTGGACTTGTATTCATTAGTTAGGAGCTGATAAACAAATTACCAAAGTTTATAACAATTATTTCGAACAAAAGAGAATACATGCACTATCTAAGAAACAATTGTAAAGAGAACCATGGCAGAAAATGCTGCAGATAAGTTAAATTTTCTTTTCTCCTCTTTAAATTCTGTAAAGTTATCTGCAGTGCTTTGTTGCAATAATTGTGCTGAAAACCAGTTTTTGTTGATAAGCTGAATTGTTTCTGTTCAGAAGGCCTGCGCCGATAGTTTCTAACTTAATGAAAAAACACCCAGAATGCGTTTTGTCACGCTATTTCGAAATAAACGACAAAGATCTTATAAACAGCTGCTAAAAACCAATCACATGTGTGTGAGGCTGGGACCTTGCCACAAAAATATTCTCTGTCAAATATTAGAGCTCAAAGATAATTTTAGTTTAATTTCTCATTTTTATGCTAAAAATGCAAAACTAGAACTGTTTAGCCCGTCCCTAATTGCTAGTTTTACTTATGCCATGGACTGGCGTGAGTTCGGCAAGAAAAAGATTCCTTTTAACATGCTTCATCTCTATTAGTTTTCTCTCTTTTTCTTTTTCGGAGATTGAGCCCCGAAGACATTCATGATTGTGAATGATTTTTAGTACATTCACACATGCATGTTTTCAAACTTATGTAACAAAATAATGGTTATGCACAAAGACATCTCAGTTGCCCTCAGACATCCTGTATGTAATTTTGTTCAGTACTTTTGTCCCAGTGTGAGACATGGACATTCAATATTTTACTTAGAATTAGAAAAGAAGATAGAAGCATTTTAAATGTGGATCTTCAAAAGAATTGGTTGAATGACAAATGACAACATAAAGTGTAAATAACCACATATGAATCTTTGTTGATAGCATTCAAAGTAGAAAACAAATGAAAAATTCTTCGGAAACTCAACAAGACATGCTCTAGAACATGAGTAGAAAACAACCATGCAACGTCCGCTCTCTTCATGGTGCCCGTATGGGCTTGCTCTCGCCTCTAGCCTTTTCCTTAATTCTGATGTAATCTAGCTAAATTTGATCAAATATGATAAAGGTGAAATTATATCAGAGCTAACACTCTGTTTCTATTCCTTTTAGAAGTGATTGATGTAACGAGACAAGCCATGTGTAAACAGAGCATATTGTAGCTATTTATTTAAATAAAAGTTCTGTGGATAGATTTGTTGATTGCAGTGGGTGAAAAAGTTCAACAGATGTAAAAAAATTAGTTGCCAGACACTTAACCGGTCCCAATAGATTTTCTCTATTTCCACGGGTTCAGCTGACCAAACAAGCGCATTGTTGTGGGTCCTAAAGTTTGTCACCACGGTTTTTTCTCGAACGACAACAAACACAGGGCCTTACGCAACAGTGTGAGCAACCTCCTCTTTTTGTTTTATCAGTGCTGTTCAACAAACTCCTAGTTTTGCATCCATCCTATCATGTTTTAATCTAGTTGTCCAAGAATTTGAATTTTTGTAGCTTTGAAAGTTCAGGATCTATTCATATTGTTTTGGCAAGTGACATGGCAGAGTTTATATGGTATCACAAGAAGGCAAACGCGTGATCTATATCACAAACAGTTGAATTCTTAAAACTGAAGTATCACAAAGTGGCGATTGTTAAAAGCCGTTGTTTCACAAATAGCAACGACTTAAAGGTGTAGTATCACAAAGAGACAGGCGCTTAAATTGTAGTATCACGAAGGGGCGAATGTGTAAAGCTGCTTTATCACAAAGGGACGATTTTTTATAACTGCTGTATAACAAAAGAGCGAATGTTTAAGACTGCAGTATCACAAAGTGATGAATTTTTCAAACTACAGTATCACGAAGGCGCGAATGCTTCAAACTGCAGTATCACAAAGGAGCGAATGTTAAAACTGCTCTTTCATAAAGTGGCGAATCAGTCATTTATAATTGATGTGGGTTTTCTTAGGCTACGACAATATTTGTTTTGAATACCTTTATACCACATTAGAAATGAGAACTTAACTGTGTCAGTTTTTGAGCAGTCAAATGGCAATGTGACCGAAAAGAGAAAGCCTTAAATTGGTGCCCTTGCAGTACCATAAAAAGGTGAAACATGGTAGCTAATGATGTCCCACCTGTGTGATCGGCTGAAGCCTTTGTGTCGGGTTGCGCATCCTGTTTGACAAAGGAGCGAAGTTACACCCTTGCATTGGGCAAGAGTCTCGCAAATTACACCCATACATTGGGCAAGAGTCTCGCAAATTACACCCATACATTGGGCAAGAGTCTCGCAAATTACACCCTTGCATTGGGCAAGAGTCTCGCAAATTACACCCATACATTGGGCAAGAGTCTCGCAAATTACACCCATACATTGGGCAAGAGTCTCGCAAATTACACCCATACATTGGGCTGTCCCGCCAACACAAAATCTTTGTTTACCAAATAGGCGAATCAGCCCACACTAAGTAAATTGAGAAGCGTAACATTCTAACGCTTATCTAACGCACCTTCTAATTTAAATGCATGATAATTAATAATTGAGCCGGTGATATTCAGAATGGGATGAATTAAGAAATTTTCCCTTGCCGCCGCATTTATCAACTATCAAAACAGTGTCAAGAAGGACACCTGACTGTAGTGCTTAGTAAGAAACACGTGTAGTTTAAAAAAAGTTAAAGGATGTATATTAAATCTGATTATGTATTTTCCCATCTGTTTTTTGGTTTGTTTTTTATTTAGCCACGAGGTTCCCTCTCTCAAAAAACATTTGATTAAGTACAGTCTACAACGCAATAGGAGACTAATTAAAATTAAGGAAAAAATAGGTAGGTGAGTTTATATATATATTTTCTCTTTTAATTGCTTATCTCTCAGAAATAACAAAAGAACAATGGAACATCCATAATATGAAGACCATTTAAATAAACGTAAATAAGTGTCGGAGAGCCGGGAATAGGATCGGATTTTCTTGACAAGCGGCATTCTGAGGAAGATTACCATTGCTTTCCTCTCCGCCTTTACTTGCGCCAAATTGTCATTGTTTGCCTAACATTTTGGTCTGTGATACATGATTGTATTAAGTTGTTATATTTTATGAATAAAAATCCATTAGGGATGCTCAACAAGAACACTGATGATACACAACATATTTTCCTTGCAGGTACCACAAATGAATGGCGCGAAAGAAACATTTTATGCAAACGATGCTTTTTCACCCTTGACTGTGTGATAATAGAAAAAATCAAATGTTATGGTATGGTATATCATTAGACGTCAACCACCTCTATGCTTAAGGCTTTTGTTTTTATTTGTATTTATTTATTTATTTATTTATTTATTTATTTATTTATTTATTTATTTATTTTGGGAGGGTGGGGGTGGGTTTGTCATTTATTATTCATTTAGATCGAGCGAAATTTATTTTGCTTGTTTGAAGCAAATCCCAGGTTGGCCAAAAATATTCTGAGAAATCAATTTAATACTTTTGAATGGCGATCATGAAGACACTAAAAGGATAATTAAAGGCACCCATAATTGGACAATGTTATTCAACTGGATGGGGTACTTCACTTCCATTTTTTTGTCAACATAATAATTATCTTTAAAAAATCAGTGGTAACGTCTCGATATAACTCACTCTGTTACTTAAAGACGAGAAAATATTAATTTAGTATCTGATCTTTAGCCATTACAACTTTTGAGTTATAAGGTAACGGTACAAACTGATAAGTCGATTTCTTGTTGGATTAAAAACAACAACGGCGTACCCATACATCCACCTGTCCATTACATTGTCCTTTACACAAAAGAAAAAGGTAGCCCAAAATGTTCTAGCTAGAGGCATATAATTTACTTTAAAGAGGATCGACTCTGAAAATTCGAATGAGGTGAATCCTACAAATTGGATTTAAGTTTGTGAAAAGAACCGAGAGGATTTGTGCAGCAATACTATAAGTTATCGTTATTTGACCGAGGCAAATTCTATCAAACTAAAACATCCATAAAAGTCAAAGATGGAGACATGCGTCACCTGAAAAGAATTCTCCTAGCGGTTGCCAAGAAGCCACAATTGTAATTATCAAAATGGATAAGGTGTATTTTTATATTATATAAAAAAAATTATTTAAGTATAAGTTTTGCAAAAAATTTTTCAGTTGTTCAAAATGTGTAGATTGGTTACGTTTTATCAAAATAATAATTACATAAAATCGACAGCGTGTTCCTTCTTATCTTTGTTATTCTTGTAATGATGTAAGTTTTATCATGAGAATCACCATCATCATCATCATCATCATCAT
>BLXT01003971.1:301997-316122 GCA_019648995.1 Plakobranchus ocellatus | reverse complement strand
GTTGTTGTTGTTGCTTTAGTGGTAGTTTTTGTTATTGACGTGGAGCCAACGTTGTTTTCATTTGTCTGTAAAATGGGTATCTACACCAAGGGCATCATATTATGCATTTAGCCCATACATACAGCTATTCAAGCAAGCCTGCTGTGTAAAATGGTAATCTTCTCCGGGCTGCTGAATGGAGGAGTAACATAGTTATTAAAATTGACATATTCAGTAAGTTTTTTTTTGTTGTTCCCGTTGCCACGCTTGGTGATAAAAATGTTGCGGCGGCTGGTGCCGCAAAAGTTAGCAACTGACTGCTGTTGCCGAAAACATATTTTTTCGAATACACATCAATTAACCTTGCAATCATTCTTTTCCACCTTTCTTTCTCTCCCCGGTATAAGTGAAGTAAATAAATAAATAGATAAATATTTTTAAACTAACTGAAAACTAAAATTCTCATCTCATTTCCTTTTATCCTCTTTCATTTGTAGGTGCTTACCATGATCTTTGTAAGACAGGCGTGCGATTGAGCGAAGCTTCATTACTGTCAAAATGGATAGGCCCTAAGAACTGATAAAATTGTACCTATCGACAATGCTAGGAATGATACTTATATGTATTGAAAGTTATACAACAGACGGCATTATAAAAAACGGAGTAAAATATCTGAGTTTCTTACATAGCCCAGAAGTTTATAAGATCGTAAATCATGGAGTATAATAATACATTTTATAATATTTATTAATTTTTTACGGCCGGGGACGTCCAGCGCTGCCAATAATAGAGTCCACGTCATTGTTATGATTCATGTCTCAGTCTCGGGTAGTTTTATCGCGTGCCGGAAAAGAGTGGGATTTAGGCCTAGACTTTGCCGACTTTCCTCGCCGCAACCTCAGCCCCACCCACTCCTCGTGCATTCTCGCCCAACTCCTTTGGGCTGGGCTAAACACGGTGCACAAGTGCCCGTGGTGGGGGCATGGCAGAGGCCGCGCGCTCAGTGTTCGCAGCAGACGATACGGCAAGGGTCGGAGGCGCCTGTTGTGCGTGTGTTTGCGACTCGTAGTGTGTCAGTGTCAAACTCGATAGCGAGTTGCGGGCTGACACTTTGCGAGAACACAGTACTAGAAACTTAGTACTACAGTAGGCAGAAGGCCGGAAGCCCTGTACGTAAAGACTCGTACAGCTCTACGGACAAGATTTAGCTGTAGGCCCTATAGTTATTATGACCAGCCGAATTGACTTGAACTTCTGACCTGTTTTATTGTTTCACTATTGTGAATGAATGTGGATATCATTATCTAATTTGGAGTTAATTGATGCACCGCCCTGATTTGTTGGCATAATAGATTTAGAGATAAGACTTTAGGCTTCACTGAGCTGTAGTGTAAGTGAGGTTGTGTAGTGCTGCCTGGTCCTAATTAGACCTAATTAGCCTAGTGTGCTGTTGTAGATTTAAGCATTAGATCAACATTTAGATCTAGTCCATAAATTTAGAATCGAGATATAGACCTAATACTCATTATTTCTCAAGGTAGGCCTATACATCTAAATCACATGCGTAGGAAATGTTTCCGACCATGCACGTAAAGCGATAATATATCCAATAGACTTCAATATTAATCACAATGAAGGCAATTTTAATCAGCTGTGGACACTTTTGATGTTTACTGAAATTGTTTCAAACAAAATTAACTACGCTGAAAAATAAAGATATTTTTAACTTTTTAGAAAAAGTAACTGAGCATTCAGTACTTTTGGTGAGTTTTAGTTAAATCAGCCACAATTCAGCGATGATTTTGAAATCTTTAAAAGACATGTGGTGCGAAGAAAATATGCTCCTTCTCACGAGATTGAAAGGTTAAATACTAAATGTAAGTTGGAAAGCAATCTAAAATCCATAGATTTTTTTTCCTGTGTGCTTATTTGAAGCATTATCCTTGAGTTGGGCACCGATGTGTCTACTGTCAGCTGCCGGCATGTCTCATATAGTTTAGATTTTAGAAATCTCTTATTTACCTCTGAATAAGATTTATATGTACTAAATCTACTCTTGGTAGGCCTATTAATCTAGAGTAGGATTGATCTCAAAATGAACTTAAATCTAGATGTAGATTTAGTTGTCTAAAAGGATCTTAATTATTTGGATTTTAAAGTTAGGAATAAATAAAATTATTCATTGATTTCAAGATCAAGATACATAATATAATAACCCATTTCTCGTCATCTAAATTTTGTTCTAAGAAGGATCTAAAATCTGGATGTAAATTAATCCAAATATGGATCCGGCCGTCATATATAGTTGTAAGATCCTTGATATAGGACATTTGAAATATAGGATCTTTCATCCACAAAGTATTCCTTTTTAAATGAATATTATTGTAGTTTCAAGCATTAATTTTTTTTACTTCTTTTGATCATATACATCTCTTTCCCCATGCATTATAATCATCATTATTTGCAGCTTACCTTTCTCATCTCTTACTCCTCTCTCTTATTCTTTCTGTCTCTCCCTGCCTCTCTCTCATTCTTGCTCACTTTCTCCTCTCTCTGTCTCTCTGTTTTAAGTGACTCTTGAGATCACTCCTAACGAGCCGGATGTCACAGATTAGGGCACTTATGATTTTTTTCACACAATTTTCTTTTAACAATTAAAATTCTCACATACTGTGATAGAATCAAGATATTTAAAGCGTACTCTACAAAAGTTCACAAAAATGCAGTTTGAGGCCACATTGATTGTTTTCAAAGGTTTTGAAATATATTCAAAAGGCACTTGCAACTTAGTTGGACAAATCTTGAGATTGATTATTAATTTTTATTCATAAATATCACTGCTAATAATTTTCTTTTTAAATTCCTTTTCTGTCATCTTCCTCGTCATGGTATTAATACTGTAAACTGCTCGTTAACACTAGGTAATAAATACAAATTAAAATGGTGTAATATAAATGCGTCTCATTTTCCCAACTGAATCTAAATCTTAAAATGGTTTTGTCATGATTCCATTTGCGCCCATTTAGATTACTTTGTTATAGAATAGTAATTTTCAGGCCTATATATTTATATCTAGGGCTTTAATAACATGTTTCTGTGTCAACTGAGACACTTCTAATTTAAGGCCCGTTTCTTCTGGAACTTCTTTAGGGAGCTTTTAAAAATTATTTTTATTCTTTTTGTGGAAAAAAGTGCCTATGGAAATAAGGTTATGGGATTTATTAATTAATCAGTAGTAATTACGAAAAGAACTTCTAAAATACTGAAGGAGATTCTTAAGAGAACCGGACGTCGGCGCCGGTTACCATGACGACGGGCTCCAACAGCATCGTGGAGGATTGGCTCCGTTCTGTGGGGCTCGTCCAGTACACACAGGCCTTTCTCGACAATGGCTATGACGATCTGGAAGTGTGTAAGCAGATTGGAGAGGATGACCTGGCTGCAATAGGAGTATCTGCCGGTGATCACAGGGAGCAGCTGTTGGGGGCTGTGAAGGTCCTGAAAGAGGAAGGAGGTGCAGCTGTGTATTTCACCCTGGAGGAGTGTTGTGATACCTGCCAGAGCGAGGATGAGGAAGAAGAGGAGGGTGAAGCGGATCGTGTTGGTCAAGGAATAGGAGATAGAGCAGGCAACGAGCGTAGAAGTGGTGGTATTGGAAGCAACCGCCCAGCGGATCCCGCTGATGCACGACGTCCCTCCGCGGGCCCAACGTCAGCCTCTGTTGGCAAACCGGCTGACGCCAGAAGTCCAAGACCCTCAAAGGCATCGTCTGCTGTCGGAGGTCGGAAGTTCTCCGGCGGTGCAGCCACGGCCCCATCTACACCATCCGGGCGTGGTGGTGGTGGTGGTGGTGGTGGTGGTGCAACATCTTCCTTAATGCGGATGGATGCTTATGAGTTGGGCAAATCAGCGTTGGTGACATTTCCCGGTGTACAGCTAAAGCTCATTCTCAGGGATAAGCTGGTGGAGAACAACATAGACCTGTCGGGCCCGCCTTACACAAACTCGGTGAGTACACCATTCATGCACATTGCGCTTTCCACGGTTCTTCTAGATGCTTCTTCCTTCATGGGTTTGTCCAAAGTGAACGATCTGGTTTGTGCTTTTCAAATGGTTTTGAATCTTGGTACTTGTATGGATGCTCAGCTGTTTCAGTTATACTGTGATAGATTTTTCCTGTTTCTGTCTTAATGTTCCTTTTTTTCTATTAAAAGTATGATTTTTTTTTTTGCTGGTCATCCGGGCTTTAAGTTCTCGTGATACTTTTGCTAAAGGTTTTTTTTTTTGCGTTTGCCTGAAACGATATCTTGGTTTTTGCTACGCCAGAATTTGAAATTTTGTCTGTTATTTTTTATCATTATATTCTTTATTCTTTGCCATGATACTTCTCTTGGATATCTAAATGTTCATTTCACTTCATGACAATGCGATTAAGGCATAAATTTTGCACGTCGCAAAATTTCGACAATTTCACATTTTTTTCCTCATTTGCCGAAAGTAGCTCTCTCTTGCAATTTTACGACAGCGTAGTAGTTTTAGTTTTCAAGACCATCGCGTATAAAGTCTCCGGAGATCTGCACAGCTGTGAAATTAAACGATCTTAAGATGCCTAGATCGATGTACTATACCAAGATATTACTCAATGCAGAATGCATATCCACTTCCTTCCCCTCCCATGCATGGTACAAACATACATTGCTGTAGCAAGCGAACACGATCGACCAACTATAGAGATAAGTGTATGGTGTATACTTAACGTGAAGATCTTGTGCAAGATGGTACATCTTTGGTAAAGCTTATTTACTGCACATTATCGATTGAGGAGGCAACCCTTCGGAACATGAACGAAGAAAAAAAAGAGCATTAAAAATAATGATACCGTAGAGATAAATAGAAAGGATTGGTGTATCTTTTCAACAAAGCAAATGTTTAGCGTAGAGAGGACTTTTGTTGATTTCAGGGAACGAAAAACTATTTTTGTTTAAAACTGCTCTTTGTAAAAAAGATATTTAAAAATTCAACTTTGATTTTGGGCCACAGTGTTACACCTGTGTGCGCAATTTTACTATTGATGGCAATTCCTTCTTGTTACGTTTCTTATTTTAAGAGATATTTGGACTGGCTTGATAATTTTATCTCGCTGTTGCAGATTTGACATTGAAGAAGGTGTTATTCTATGCCTCCATGAAATACCCAATGAGAGCTGGTGTTAATTTTTTTTTTTTTTTCAGTGATGGTGAAATTTGAGCATAGAGACAGGCTGTTAAGTTCACCATCCTGAACTAAGCACGACAAGTAATGGAATGTGTTCAAACTACAAGTCACTGTCTTTGATATTGCAACTTTTCTCTCTATCTAGCTGGCATTACCGCTTCCTTGCTGGATGAATGTGTTAATGTTGATGAAGATGGAAATGAATGCAAGCGTAAAAAAACAGTTGAAATAACTGCACACTGTTGTACGTCAACTATGAGGTTATTTTATATTAAGTTAATTTTTGTTTGTCTGTTTGTCTCTTGCCGAATAACTTAATTGGCTTTTAAAAAATTTCTTTATGACTATCATTGTTGAAATGTTGCGCGGATATATCCCCAACCTCCAGTTCAAGTCGTGACCATTCACTCGTTTTCCCCATCAGCCTTCCCCATACTATACTTCAATTACTTGTAATAGAAGCTAGCCCTATGTGAACTTGGCCTCGTTTGTCCTATGCCCTACTCTCAGCGCTAACACAGTGCAAACGCATCAGCGAAAGGCGATATTCTGGAAGGGTTCGTTATCAATGTGTACAAACCGCCAATCGATAGTTTGATGTCAGCATAGTTGAGGAAAAAAGTGGGAAGCCCTTCAGGTCTTATCCACCCAGCGGGCCGTCTCCAGTAGGCTTGGCCTGTAGCTAGACCATTATTGTAGGGGCTCCACATACTAAACACACAGTGCCCTCCTGCGCATCGAGGCGTGCAATTGATTGGATTTAATTGAAAGAAATAATTACAATTTTAGCTCCAGACCAAGTGTTGCATCGGTCCAACAAAAGCAACCGGTCGTCCCAATACACCGTCACGCAATGACATAATTGTACAATTTTGATTATTTTAGACAGTTTTTTTTGTTCGGTTGAATGCCTGGGTGTAGCTTTAGATCAGTCTTTCTTTAATCAAGTGGTCGCTCCAGCAAAAAAAAAAAAAAAAACAAACAAAAAACCATTCATTCTGTCACACTGTCACGCAATGCAATATTCGTTAAAATTTTGATTGTTTCAGGATCATTTTTATTCTCGGTTGAAGGTTTGGATTTAATCTAGATCAAACTTTTTTTTTATTGCATCATCATTCCAACAAAAGCAACCAGTTGTTCTTTACTTTAAAACTTCTACACAATGCAATTTTAATTAGATTTTGATTGTTTCAGTTTTGTGGTTGAATGCTTGTCCCTTTAAATCATTTTTTTCCTTCTTAGCATCTCACTTTTCACTTGCTCCCGAGATAGGCTTTACGAACACACTAAGATTGATTCAACGTGTAGGTGTTCTTTGAACTGTTCACTTGCGCTCTCTTAGAACTGTCTACGTCTTAACGAGTAACAAAACTCACGAATCCTTTTTGTCCCCATGAATTGTGTCTCTCTTCCTATGCATATAGAATTATAAACGTGAAGTTTTTGTTCTTAGATATATATGTTTGCCAAGTGGCTAATTTTCCCTAAAGTGTGATTAAGGTTTCGCCATCTTTCTTGACCAGCTATCACTGACCAGTTGAAGGCAAGACAGGGTCTCTTGCATGCTCCTCCAGTTACAGCATCCATTAGGCAGTAGGTCGTGCCCATCATGCAACATATTGTAAATTAAATGACGTTGTGTCAGTGCGGACTGTTGAGCTTTCGGTTTGGTCCGCTTAGTTAGTTTTACATAATTGTAGTTTCTGTGCAGTATTGATTTCCAGGCCTTGAATTGTAAGATAGGTGATAGAGGGCTCTCTGCATAACTAGCTTTGTAAAATACAGGACTAAAAAGTGACGCATGTGATGGCGAAAAAAAAAAATTGTTTGTAATGGTGGACAAAAATTCATAGCTAACCCAAATTTTGCTTTACCAATTCCTCACAATGTGTTCAAGCCAATTTTTCCTCTCGCTGAAGATTACTCTAACTTGGTTAGCTTTTCCCAAACAAAACAATATAACCAAAACAAGAAGAAAGAAATTAGGAGGCCTTGAGATTTATAACCTTGTTGTGACCGTCTGTGTCACAGCGTAAAACACAAAGAGCTGTGACGAGACACCGCCCTGGTATTTTGCGCATATTACGAACAGACATCACAACCCGCTGACGGCACAAGTGTTAAATGTTTCTGTTTAATTTTGCAGAAGCCTGTCACCATCAATAATCTCCTATCAAGCTAGAATGATCCAGAGGCAGATGAAAAATTGATAATGATCATACGGTTTTGTGCTGATCCATCTCTTTTTTTTTTTTTGTTTTTTGTTTTCAGTGTTTGGTCTTGGCAACCGCTCGAAAAACTGTGTACCTTGCCACGTAATGGAGATTTGTGTCACGTCTCACATTAATACCTTTTATAATTCAGGAATATAGGTCTGTCTCTAAAGGGCAGGCAATTAGAAACGGTGACTCATACAGTGCATTTTGCTCAGAAACCTAGAGTGTACGTAGGCGTACGTTTTTGTTTTGTTTTCCATCTCCGCTGTTGCACCTGTCAACTCTTCTTATCTAGCTTTGATGAAATGGTTGCTCCATCTAAATGATGTGCACGTTGGTAAATTGAAATTTAACTTAGGCTGTCATCCTTTTATCTTATCAACGAGGGGCACGCGTGAAACATTTCTCATTATTGTCTATGTTTATATAGCCAGTTTCTTATCAGCTTTTCTGAAGAATCAGTTTTGTACAATTAAAAGGTCTTTTTTGTTTTTTGCTTTTTAAAACTTTTATTTCGTACCTGCGAATCAAAATCCTGTTAAAGCCGTGAAGGTTAAACTATTTTTTTTTGTCATAACCGTAAGAAAATTGCTGGACTGGGATTCAAAACTGTCTGCCATATAATACTTCATCAAAGACATCAACATTTCGAAAATTTGTGAGATCTCTGCCAATTCCTACGCTTTATGTGGCTGGAGTGGCTAAAAAAAGTTCCGGGCTCTGTGTACGTATTATGAGCTCGGACACTGGATGTGTTGAAACCAAATTCTGTATTATTAGTAATAAAAAAGATTTCCGTGGTTTAAACCCATCATATGTAAGCAAGAGGAAAAACAACATCCCATACACGTGTGGTATTAGTATAAATCCTGTAATTTTGAGACCAACATTTGTTTTGATCTCCGTGATTTAGCTTCACCGACTACAATATTTTTTGTATGTTTATTTTTGCGCCAACTAAAATCGACCGCGCTACAGATTGATCAGTCTAGCCTCTAAAGACAATCCAGCGCGGTTTCTTAGGAACTGTCTGTCTCAATATATGCGGGGGTTCCAAGCATTGTCTCTATTGCCGAGCTGGATGCAGCCCTGCATAATTATTGATTGTTCAAGAAAATAAAGTATGGCCTTGCTTTTAGGTATATATTGTGCGGATTTAAGAAATTTCTCTTTCTCTCTCTCCCCCCTCTTTCTCTCCCTCCCTCCCTCCCTCTCTCTCTCTCTCTCTCTCTCTCTCTCTCTCTCTATCTATCTATCTATCTATCTATCTATCATTGTGTGAATGTTATGGATTGCTGTTCGAAAAGATACTTTCCACCCTTACACAAGACGCTATCCATCTTGTATCAAAAAAAAAAAAAAAAAAAATTACTTTCGATCGCTGCCACTCTTAAGTCGAAATTGTAAGAAAAGGCACCGCCCAATAAAAATAAATATTGATCTTGGTCTGTCTATGTTGTTCATTCATTTGCAATCGTATGTCCGCTATTTTACTCACGTTTGATTCCCTGATTTGCCAGCAGAGCAGTCTGTCTGCATTTTACGCCCTGGAGAATACATTTCATTTCTCACTGAGTTATTTTTAGTTAGACTCCCTCTTCTGTGTATGAAGAGCTGAATCCTAAATGGCAAGCAAAATACTGAAAAGATCGATGAAGGCCACGCATGGCGAGGTTTATAAAGATAAAATGTGCACAACCAGGTTCACAAAAGAAAAAAAATTGCTGAGACTTGACCAGCAGAATCGAAAGTAAGGTAAGGAAAAGGGTGAGGGAGGGTAGTGCTGTGTGTGTTTATGAGGAGAGAGAGAGAGAGAGAGAGAGAGAGAGAGAGAGAGAGAGAGAGAGAGAGAGAGAGAAGGGCAAAATGGTGTCGTTTTTTTGAAGACACTTTAGCACAAAAAGGGCAAAGTTGTCATCCCGTTATGTCTGCCGCTAAGGATAGTCCTAACGTATTATTATTATTATTATTATTATTATTATTATTATTATTATTATTATTATTATTATTATTATTTAGGGGTGCGAGTAGAGATAGAATCAGGACCACATGATCCCAGGCATCACCATTTGCCACTTGGCAACTAATCGCTGCCGCAAGATGCATTGGATTTATTCGGTTTTCATAATGTGCGAATCCGAAATTTTATCCTGCATTAATTTATCGATAACACATACATGCAGATTGAATAGAAATTATCATAGTAAACCCACTTCTAGCCCATACGTACTCATCACACTTTTACCCACTAACACGCCGCGCAACATAATATGCACTAGTCTCTATCCTTCGAAAATGAATTTTCACGACGGAGTCCCCAACTTTGGCTCAACGTCTCATCTTGTATGGTTAAATAGTGGCAATCATAAAACTGAATTGGATTGACATACTACCTTATATTATTTTGTTCCGTTATTATAAACCCCAGCTTGTGGCTGGTTTTCCCTGATTGAAATGTATAAAGACTTGTACCGCAAATGTCATTTTTCTCATAGTTCAAGCAATGAATGCGTGCACACGCACACACACACACACACACATAATGTATATAAGTATATTTACTCACACTTATCTTTAATATGAAATGGATGCAAACCTTTGGTCGGGTGATGCGATCGATCGATGTAAATTAACAACACCAGTTCTGTGCTTCTTTGATTTTTTTTTCCCCTGAATGTCAGTCTGTTTTTACCAAAATACATAAATAATGTTTTCCAAGTAGAAACCAACCTAAGCACATTGATGATGACTGAATGAGCGAAACAATGGATGCAGGGTTGCCAGAAATAATAATTATTCCTTGGCCCATCCCTGCCGTCTGGTTGACATTCCCAGACGATTTGCTGGTGGTAGCTCGATCACAGTCATGACTGCTGTGTGGGTAAAATTGCTGCAAAAGAGCACATTTTTAATGCATCGTTTTACGAATAGTTTTCTTTTATTATTCTTTTTTCCGTTGCTGTTTTACGAGATACGAACATGGTTATGTGCAAAATAACTTTATCGTAAATAATAGCAAGATTGGCGTATTTAGTTAAGTAATATTTGCAAGGACGCGAAGATGCTATTTCTTTCTTTCTCTCTCTCTCTCTCTCTCTCTCTCTCTCTCTCTCTCTCTCTCTTTTCTTAAAGGCGTATCTTTTGATCTCACGTTCTCAATGTAGCTGCTTCATCAAAGTCTCAGTCAACGTAGTTAAAGATCTTGATATGCTTAAAAGCTGAAATCTGCAAGAAGTTGCGAGTTTGCAAACATGTGATCAAATTTCTGCTCCTTTCAAAGCAATCAGTGTCATTCCCAACATCTACGGCACCATGCTGTGACTAGCTTCCCATTTATGCAGACTAATTGTCCGATTGGCCGTCCGATTGATGGGCTACTTAAATTAAATGTAATTAAAATATGTTTGACTAAAGGGCAGGCCGTATGATGAAAGGTTACAGGATAGGCGGTCACAATTTGGTTTCAGGCCCTGTTTGGAAAGTAGATCTTACATCTCTGTCTTCCTTTTAGAGAAACTAAAGCACTTTTGTAATTTGATGTACACGTATGACAATCATGTTAACTGTTTTTTCTTTTTGTTTCGTCAATATCTCTGTAATATCAGCTTCTATCCATTTCTCATACATTGTTTCCTCCCCTCTCCTTGTACTTGCCTCAAATAATCTTGCCTGCTTTTCCCAGTCTTTCCTTGCGATTTTCTTTGATCCATTATTACTGAAAATACAATGACGACATCCTAAATTTCATTCGTCTTCGTTTCTTACTTTTTTTTTTCCCCTTGTGCGTTGGGCTTTTCATCCTCCATTCTCCCCCACCCTCATACACATACTCATTTTCCGTCTCGTACCTTCAGTATGTCCAATGAATAAATAATAAGCTCTCAATAAACAGATTTTTTAAAAATGAAAATCAAAGCTAAGAAATTCAAATTTTGCTTGATGAACTCAAGACATGATCTTCCGTTTTGCCAAAAAAACTCTTACTTTCTGTAGCTTTTTTTACCAGACTTGGCTCAATACAGCCTACTTATCCAGCCCACAACAATGGGCGGCCTCTACCATCCATTTTTTTCACCCTGAGCTAAGCACAACGGTTTCTCACTCATCACTCGACTAATTTGGAAGGACCACCATCGGGAGAAAACACCCCTCGAAACATGCCTGATGTGAGAGAATGTGAACGTGAGCGAGTAGAGTGACTGTTTAATGGGTGGCGAAAAGGCTATGATTAAAAAAAAAAAAAAAAAAGTAGTTTTTCAGTTAGAATGATTAAACCAGCCTGTACTTCTACTTAAGGCACAGTACTTGCGAATTTTGTAGTCATTTAAATTATTTATCACACGTAGAGAGGAGCATTTTGTAGTTTTAATGTGAATTCTATCGTAAATGTTTCCAAATTTTGTCATTAATTTATGACGCTACAAAGATTGTGTGTGTGTGTGTGTGTGTGTGGTGTGTGTGGGAGGGGAGGTATTAAAAAAATAAATGAATAACAGTTCCTCATTGCTTTTTTCATACTTAAAAAAAGAAGGAGCTGCATGAATTACCTCAAACTCTAACCCAGTAGAAGAACAGAAGGGTCGTGGTGAGCCTGAAAGGTTTCTGCTCACATGATAAGGATATGACATTCAACTACCACCAACTTCCCCCCCCCCCCAGATCTGAAGTTGTTAACGTGACCTGGTGAAGACGGTAGCCTACCATGTTGTTACATGTGTGTCCCACACTCCACTTCATGATCGTTCCACTCCCGTCAAAGCTGTGGGCGTGATCTTTGCCGAGGACTTTCCTTCTTCTGTGCTCTCAAAAAACAAAAACAAAAAAAAAAAAGACTCAGAAAATGTACACGAGTCAAATTTTAGTTCACCAAGATTCCTGAGCTGTAAAGGCCTGTCTTTATATTATTTCTTTTGTTATTTTTATTTTCTATCCTGTCCGGCATGGAGCGCCAGGCGGTAAAAAAAAAAAAAAAAAAAATTGCTTTCAATTTATGGCTTTATTTTTTTATATTTCCCCGTCATGATCGCAGTTCCATTGGTTTTCTTGTTTTTTTAGCCACTCTGATGATTGTTCTCTTCACTTTCAGGTTTTGTTTTCATAACCCATGCGTTCTAAAGTCAATGTCTTTTTTTTCTTTCTTTCTTTTTTTATTTTTTTATTTTCCATGAATAGCTTCGCACAATAACAGGATAGATTTATTATCCATCCTGCCAGCTCTGGGTTAAGCACGTTCGTGAGATTATACTTACAGGTCAAGATGCTTATCATAATAATATTACTCCTTTTTTTCCCTCAATAAAAAGACAGCAGTCGTCCTTTTCACCGCCTTCTATCTCTCATCTTTTATTCTCCTCCTCACACTTCCTGCATCAGCTGGTCTCAATCTTCAATTGAGCCTTTTCAACAACCCCCTTCCCCCCTTTCTTTGTAACATTCTTTATCTTCTGATTCTTTGGTTCTTGTTTTCGTTTCTTGCCCGACCGCTCCATTTCATTCAGACGAAAACGTTTTTGCTGTTGGCATTAGCTAGTAGCTGCTCTATTCATGCCTTTTTAGAATGTGTCCTTTACATTAATCCAAATAGCGCGATTTGCTTGGAGGGGTTTTCTCTCTCTCTCTCTCTCTTTCTCTCTCTCTCTTTCTCTCTCTCTCTCTCTCTCTCTCTCTTGTTTTGTTATTTTCTTGTGTTTAATATTATATCCGAGGCCAAAAACTGACACTTCCACGATTAGAAGCTTAGGAAGCCGTCTCGCCATTTTTAAAATTTGTTTCGTGTGATTTAACTGTAACAAGCAATTTTTATTTTTAATTGGCTTCGCGAAACTTTTTTTTTTTTTTTTTTTTTCTGAGCGCAAACATTGATCCAAATCTTTTATGTAAACCCATGCCAACATAATTTCATACAAATTTTATTTAAGCATTATGTGCTTAGATACATCCATTGCCGCCTTTACCTTTTTATTTTTTTCTTCTTCATATTATTGTAAAAGGATGGATGGGGAAGAGCTTGAAAAATTTGCTGTATGAAACATTTCCTAAAGGCATGTCATTAGGGCGAGCTGAAATGCTGAAAAGAATGCAGAGCACGTTAAATTGCCCTTGTAAACGGTGTTCAAGAATGTATGAAAAATGGAGGTCGAGGTTTCTGCTGAAACGTATTTCAACACTCTACTGTAAGTTTTCTGAGAGGTCATAAGCGCGAAAAAAGGCTTTTTGATCCCTTCTTTTCTTTTATGAATGTGCCTGTTTAATTTCTGTGAAACATATTTGCAAAATATTAATTGACCATTTAAAGTACAAGTTTGTCCGCATAGGTTACACTAATAAAAGCACGCAATCAAGACCTTATTTACAAGCCGTCACTTCAAAAGATTCACAGTATAGACCTTGTTTTTTGTAGGATCGCGTTAACTACATTTCTCTCTCTCTCTCTTTCTTTTTTTTAAGATGTGCAATTAAAGTCCGCTTTATCTATGGTATGTGTGTGACCGTGTAATAAAAAGAGTGATAGGAGAGGGTGTGATGAAGCTGTTGGCAAATATATCAAGCCTTGGATTCTTTATTCTAAAAGGTCCACACAATTAATAATTAAAAAAATATATCATGCTGGGCTTGTTGGAAACCCATGTTTTGATTCTTTGTGGTCACAATAGTTGAATACTTAGTGGTTTCTTTCTCTGTTTAAAGATCTTCTCTCTTCCATCTTTTTTTTT
>BLXT01003971.1:215751-230626 GCA_019648995.1 Plakobranchus ocellatus | reverse complement strand
ATTAACAGCATACTTGTCATTGTTTTTAGTAAGAGTTGAGCATTTTCCTCTTTTCCTTTCTTTCTTTCTTTTCCCAATTCTAATTTTGAATCTCTGCCTGCTATGAATGGCTCGTACTCATAGTATGACATTTTCTGCTTCTTCATTAAATTCAGCATTCCTATCTCTCTCTCTCTTTCTCTCTCTCCTTCACTCTTAATGCTCTCTTTCTTCATTTCGTTCTCTCTCTCTCTCTCTCTCTCTCTCTCTCTCTCCTCTTTCACAGGCAGACAGACAGACAAACAGAGTTAAAGATTATATATATATATATTCAAAGGAAAAACATTCTTTTAAACTGCTCTTCTTTAATCTTACACAGGTTCAGAAATTTGAAGAAGAAAAGAAGAAAGCCACAGGAGGCGGAGGAGCATCGAATGACGACGGCAAAGAAAATGTATGTATGCCTTTCTTTTGTTTATGCATTGCATCTGCTTGTTTTTGTGTGTGTGTGTGTGTGTGGGGGGGGGTGTATGTGTGTGTGTGTGTGAAAGAGATTATTCGTGTCTTCTAATATTTTGTTTTTCCTCTTTCTGCAATAGACTCTTTAATATAGAAAATCTTAATAATTATAGGAAAGTGTGCATGCATTTAGTCTGTTTTATAAAGGTTAGCTTTGACAAATGGAAACAAAAAGTTTTACTTCTTTATACTATTAACATCATCATCATCATCTTCATCGTCGTCGTCGGCGTCGACATTATCATCGTCCTCCTTCTCATCATCATCATCATCATCTTTTGTATCCTTATTATTAAATCGTGGCTATAGATGTCTTTTTACACAGTAAGTTTTTGCAGGATTTGAAACCCTCTGATCTTGCACTTCTGTTCCTTTGTGCGACTACTCTGGGATTTTCCTGAACTATAACTGTACAGTCTTGAACCGTCACGTTTCTGTCAGCCTCGTTCCGGTGGTTTCTGCGGGCTCCAAACCTATGCTCTTCTCTCAATCTTACTAGCAAGGAGAACGCTTGCCACTTCACCACTATGGATATTTCTCTACAATGTGCGAGACTCTTTCAGCAACCCCCAATATTAATCGATCATTAGCCATATATCTTAAAGAAAATTTTCGGACAGATTTACATTTTCACTTTCCATTCATTAAAACTGATCAATAAAAATTAGGAATTTCTAAAATATTGTCCCAATCAATGTCATTTTACTTTTCGTCTGCTTTGTTTGTTATAATGTCAGGGTGCTTTTCAACAAACCCGCCAACTTCTCATGATGTCAGTACTACTTCTACGGAAAAAAAAGACCCGAAATTTAGAAAAGCATGGAAAAAGCGTGTACTAAAACATTGCCTTTAAAATTAAAAATTGCTTTCATTAAAAAAAAAAATCTGCGTAATGTATAAAAGTTGATGATTGTTACTATCATCCCCAAATGCATTCTTGCTCACATCATGATTGCTTTTTTCATCGCTGTTCTTACAATTATCAACTCCATGGATATAAGTTTTTGCTCTGGCAAAGCTTGATCACGATGAATGGGTGCCAGGCTATTTTTCTCTCCTCTGTTGATAAATAGGGATTCACAACCGCTGAAGTTTAATTTTTCAAGTTGGTAGTTCTGTATGTTAAGTCAATTAACGGTCTCACCCTAAAACGCCATTTTTTTTTTCATCTTTTTTTTCCTTTTCACCTTCTAAGTCAGACCCGGTTTTACCAAATGCTGTGCCTATAGAATTTAGAACGAGTTGTGAACATTTTCTTCCAAGGGGCGTGAGACAGTAATGGCGAAAGTGACCTCTCTCTAGTTCTTTTAAAATTCCCGTAGGGGCTCTCAGGTGTAAGCTACAATCTGTACAAGTATGGGTTCCTCTTCACACATGTAACCTATAAACACAACTCTGCTGCTACCTTTGTGTTCGAGTCTGAGCCAGCCGCTGACGCCCTGGCCCGGCGGGGGCTTAAAAGCCGGATATCACCTTGTAGTATCCTGGTTGTATACAATGAAAAAAAAAAAAACAGAACAGGCAGCTTCCCGGCCCTAAATCCATATTGTTTCTTGGTTTAATGCGGAACTTGCCAAATCCTACAATATTTATGCATCATTAAGTTTCAAACTACTAACGGACGAGATCCAAAAAGCCTGAAGTCAGTTTGTCATAGGCGAGCTGTATGGCACTATGAAAAAGAGATTATCATGTAATAAAAAAAGTCAACATTGAGTGATAATTTCTTACTATTTTAATATACATTTTAAGAGCTTAATATTACAGTTTCCATTTGCGTTTGATCACAAATTGAAAATGAAATTAATTGTATCACGAATAATTTAGCTAGTAGACCCATTTTCGCTAGTTTAATATGTTTGGCCAGTGAACTAATATTATTCGAAACAAAATATTCTTTTTCAACAAAATATACTTTTATTTTTAAGGCTAAGAACAATCCACCGTAGGTAAGGCCAAGTCTTCCCTCCCCCCATCTATCTCTCATGTTTGGGTTTCACGCTCAGATTGTAAAGGGCTCTCTCCCATTGTTGTTTGAGAGCTCGTGGAGAATCCTGACATTTTCACCTGACATTCGTGTCTGACCTGAGGTCTTTATGTCTCGCCGTGTTTCTTTCTCATACTTCCCATGCTTGGTCTGATTTTATTTAGCTTTCGTTTTCGTGCCTCACATAATTCTCCATCTCTTCTCATTCATGGTTTGTGGTCGATATGAAACAAGGAAAACAAAATAATGTCTGCCTGCCTGCCTGCCTGCCTGCCTGCCTGTCTGTCTGTCTGTCTGTCTGTCTGTCTGTCTGTCTGTCTGTCTGTCTGCCTGCCTGCCTGCCTGTCTGTATCTATTTATCTGTCTGTCTATCTGTCTGTCTGTTTGCTTGTCTGTCTGTCTGTCTGCCTGCCTGTCTGTCTGTCTGTCTGCCTGCCTGCCTGCCTGCCTGTCTGTCTGTATCTATTTATCTGTCTGTCTATCTGTCTGTCTGTCTGTCTGCTTGTCTGTCTGTCTGTCTATTTTCTGACTCTCTGTCTGTCGGTCTGTCTGTCTATCTATAGATTGATTTGTCTATCTCCTTCTCATCCACCCCCTCCTCTTCTCCCTTCCATCCCCCCTCCCCCTCTTCTTCCTCCTGCTCCAAATGTCTCTGTCCTCTTTACCTGTCTCTCTCCTACTATGCGTATACCCTTTCCTTCCTTTATTTTCAGTTCCTCATTGTCAAATTGTTTTTCAACCAGCATTACATGGCATCAAATCTTCCTTCCTCATAAACTATCTATTTTCTTCTCAGGGAGCGTTGTTTGGGCAATGGTTAGCAAACATGAACTGAAAAGTATAGGAACCCTTTTTGCCCTTTACTAGCACCTGATCTGACCAGAGTGCCTGAAACCGCCTATTGGTGAACAACAAATAAGCTTATTTCTCCAAAACTTTCCGCTATTAATTGGTTTTTTTTTTTTTTTTTTTTTTTAAATAGTTATTATATTATGACCCCTTGTTCTTTTATCTGTGCCTACCTTTTAGGACACTCCATCCAAGAAAAGCTTTGGAAAGAAGAAGAAAGGGAGCAAGCCACCCAAGTCACAATCAACGTTTTCTGCAGGTAAATATGTTGGCGGATAGTGTGGGAGAAAAGAGGTTGTTATTGAGAATACTATAGCTGGCATAAAAAGAGGATGATTGTAACGTTGTCATAAAAAGCTTGCGTGGTATTGTGGGCATGACGACATAGAGTAAGAATAATAGAAACACCCAGATTTACAAAGGTGGAAATACTTTCGTAGATTAAGAAAATACATGCCTTGCAACAATCCCCACTCCCCCCTAGAAAAAAAGTAATATAAAAAAGGAAGTAGAGATTTCACCAGCAATTATTGAAGATCAATAAAGTCAAAATGACAACCATAACGTATTAAAACACAGTTATAATTCTTTCGTTTTATTAATTCAAGCTCTTGGTTGCACAATTGCACAATTTTATCAGCAATAATTTAGAGGATTTGTGGAGCAGTACACAAAGAGGCAGAGACTAGAACACAGAAAGGATTAAAAATCCATTAAATGAGGATCAATGAAAAATGTCTTATGAACATATTTTGTTTTCATTTATTTAATTTGGAGTGCATGTTCAACTGACTGTCAATGTGACTCTTTACTTTTTCTGTCATTTTGTCATATTTGTCTAAGTATCTCTGTCTTTGTCTGTTTGTTTCCCCATCCATTACCATCCCAAACAACCCTTGTCCCTCCCCTCACCTCATGTGATGATAATCTTGCTACAGATGATCCACATGGAGGCTCTCTGGACCAGCACCCTGTGAGCCCCGTAGGCAACCCCTGTGAGCACCAACTCTGCAGACAGCGTAGAGTACACAGCCTTGGGCAGCTTGACCTTCAGGCTCAGATTCAGGGCCAAGGACAGGTTATGCAAGGTCATGGTCAAGCAATGCCGATGTCGGCCCAGCAGCAGCGTGAACTTCACCTTGAAAGAATAGGCCTGACTCGGGCAATCTCCTGTACCACGGCATGTGGGCCGCCAGGATATCAGGTGGGGCTAAAGTGGGAAACCCATATGGTTTAGTTGTTGATTTTTTTATATATTTTCCTAAAGTTGACAGCTCATTTTTTTTTCATTAATTTATTATCAAACTTATGAAGTTATTGAGTCTTAATAAGTCTTTCTCCTTTTTTTGAAATGAGTGATAATTGAATCTTTACAAATATCTTGATTCTATGCCGAAAGGTATTGACCATGTCTTTTTTTATTTCCCAACCCATATTTTTTTTTTTTTAATCTCAAATTTTTGCTTTTTAGGGTTTTTCCTCATAATCTTTTGTTTGCCAATAGCTAATGAAAGTGGAAGGGATTTTTTAGAGAACTTGTATGGCAAGCACAGCAGAGGTAGACAGAGAATAAGTTTTATTGAAAATCTTAAGTCATGGGCAATAGGCAAGGGTAGCAATAACAACTTTATAAGGTTAACTGAGAATAGGTTTGAGTGGAGGAACATGATCGCCAATGTCTGTTCCAGACAAGGTAACTGATGATGATGATGATGACTTGTATGGCTTTGCAGAGTTAGGTAATTTGAAGTTTTTGTTGACCACTTTAATTGCACATTTTTTGCACACTACGTTAAACACATTTAACATAGTCACTTGTTACAATTTAAATCATTTCTACATTTTCTGGATTCTTTCAGTTCAATCCTGCCCAGTCCGATCCGACCAAAATGTCACGCTTTCACAGTCCGGGCCATCATCATTACCCTCAGCATCCTCAGCTGCAGCATCAGAACAGCTTACCTCTGCCGCAGCAGCATCATCATCCGCACCATCACCATCATCAGCACCACAATTTCAACAAAGTGGATGCCCTCAGGGAAAGGCTGACAGGCAAAATTCCAAGTGCTGTCCCCAAAACCTCATCCAAGTGAGTTACACTTTTTTGCCCTTTTACATACACACTGTAAGCATTTTTATTGAAATCGTGTCTGGAATCGTTATTATTTTTTACCACCAACTCAAACTTATTAGAGCAAATTAAACAACACGGAGTATAGGTAACAAAATTTACCTCTAAAGACTTTATCAAATAAAAAAGATTTTAAAACTTATTTATATTTTTCTGGGAATTTGATATTTGTATACTTTTTTTACTTACTACTATTATTTAGAAAAAATAATTGCTACTTTTTTTTTACCATTATGATGTTATTATAATATTATTCTTTTTTGCTATAAAAATTTTTTTTTTTTTTAATTATGTTGCTTCCACAAATGTTATGACTTGACTAGGCTTGCACTTGCATGCAATTACTTTCAACTTTTCCTTTCCTTTTTTTTTTTTTTTTTTTTTTTTTTTTTTTTTTTTTTTTTTTAATTTTTAGTGTAAAACAGTAAAAATTATCACAACTATGTCCATTTTTTTTAATAACTTTTCATACTATCAAATATCTCACTTTGCAGTGAAATTGTCATACAAATAGTTTGCAAATTCTGTTCTTGTGTCAGGTTCTTTACCAACATAAATAGTTCTTTTAAGAGTATGTCCTTTTTTTTTGTTCTTTGTTTCTTTGTTTGTCAGTATGCTCTGATTTCTTTTTTCCTTTTTGTCAGTCTGTCCTGAATTATAATATAGTTTTCAACAAAATATTTCTATTGTTTTTTTTGTTTGAACTGCAATGTCTTTTTTTAATGAACACTAGTACTTTAAGAGACTTCATTCCTAAATTTCTGGGCCCACCTTCTTCACCTCAGAACATCTCTCATCTCATCGGGCTCTGACCAATCCATGGAGGTCAGTGGTGGACATCCAGGCCTCACATCACCCAATGCCCAGCATACTGCAACACCCATGCCTCTACGTAGCTTGGACCCTCTGCTGGCGGCACGCTTGAACGATGGTAGCAACAGCAACAATTTCATCAATAACAGCAACTCCACTGTCTCAATGAGCAGTGACAACAATTCACCTGCAACATCTAGGAAAAAGTCTGTGCAGGATCCCAGGGTAAAGGTATGCAAGTTTTAAGTCAACGTATGAGAGAAGTTGTGATGGAAGAGAAAACCACACCGAGAGAGATAAAAATCAGAGGAAATCAGGTTTAGATTTCACAGATGTTCATTCTGCATTGGAAGTAAAAACACTTGCATACTCACATAACCGTTGAATTTTGTCTATCTTTCATTGTAAATTTTTGTGGTGTGAATGTAAATGCATGTGACACTTTTTCTTCTTGCTCACTTTTTTGTTATGTCCTTTCAGTTTCTTTGTCTTTTGTTGGGAGTTTATTTTTTGAAAGATATTTTTTTCACTCTTTTCCTTTGCCTTTTGGCAATACTGTATACTCGCTTCCCTCCCTCTTCTCTCTCTCATCCCTCTCTTTCTCTTTATCTATCTCTTCTCTCCATGTGTGGCTTGCAAGCAATATAAAATTATTGACTTTATTTCTTTTGTCCACCCCAGAACCACCGAAGTGCCAGCTGTAGTACAGGAGATGATGGTATCTCATCTGACGACAATGAGAACGTAAATCCCATTTGCTTTTTTGTTTGTTTTATTTCTGTAAAGCTGCTGCTCTTATTGTAGGGTGAAGGCATGACAGTATATTATATTTTGATAAGTTTCACTGTGAATCATTTGAAAACATTAAAAGCAGTGTTGTTTTTAATATGGGTAATTCATTATTCAAGTGATGCAGCTTAAACCTTACCTTTGGTTTTCTTACCTCCTCTCTTATCCCTGTATATGTTTAAATCAGTTTCTACTCTGTCTTTCTGTCTGTCTGTCTATCTCCATATTTTTTTTTCTTTAACACTTTGTTCAAATCAATTATGATGTAAAATGCGCCTCACACTACCTTATATTTCTTTTTTTTCCTAAAAATATTTAACACATTAGAGGTTTGAAACATGAAAAATAACAAACTATATATTCTTTAATTTTTTATCCCTATGACTAGATCTTATGGAGAATAAAAGGTATCTACTTTTGGTCATAGATAAAAAGAAAGAACCAGTTTTGCTTACAAATTGACCTGTAACTATGAGCAATTGATAATGATGTTTCTAATTATTTCTTATCTTTACAATTTAGTTTTCATCTGTTGGCTTCTTAATTTTCTCCTTTAATTTGCGAACTGTTTTTTTTTTTTTGTAGGGATCCAGAAAACTTCAAAACCAGAGCCTCGGGGGTTCAAAAGGCAAAGGCAAACAAGTGTTTGAGTCAAAGGTAAGTTTTCATTGACATGCATTTCTTGCTTGCATGTAACTATGATTGTTCTCTGAAACAGACGAAGGGAGGGATGAAAGTACAGCAAACATGTACAGGATGATTGAAATGCCTTGGCTTTCAAGTTTCAACTTGTCTTTCTTGATTTTGGCAACCATAGAATATCAAGGATTATCTTCGTATTAGCATTAGATCTAGATTTTCATGGAATTAGGTATAGCCTGGATGAAAAATAATTTCAACCTTGTCTTATTTTTCTCAAAGAATAAAAGTAGAGCTGTCAGTTTAGAGTTAGGTTTTAAAAAAACAAAAAGCAGCGCCCAATTTTTTATTATAAAAACTAGAAATTTAAGCAAATCTTTCTATAAAATAAGGGAGTTGAAATTCATTGTAATGACAGAAATGGTGAAAAAAGCTGATGGACGTACAGCAGTTAATGTCAAGACATGAAAGATATCAATAGGTAACATGATTTTATTATGTGCACTGATGTATTCTGTTTAAAATTTTGCACTTTGGGAGGGGAGGGGGGGTCCTCATGTTATTTTCAGCTCTTCCATTAAAGATACACAAAGTGAAGATGGATTTCTCACATGTTTGATATTACCAATTTTGTCTCATTCATATTTAAGATGGCATTTTTTTTTTTTTTTGTCAACTAACAGAGAGGATTCAAAAGTAGAGACACAAAGATATCAAGACCACCACTTCTCAAACAACAATCTGGTAAGCCCTAGGATTTTGAGAGATACAAATCAAACAATTTCTGTAAAACTGACTATGAACACATATAATCAATTGTCCTGGATTTTCATGTTAGTAAGTTTGTTTTTGCTTCTTTCAAAATAGGTTTTGTTTATTATATATTACATCTTGATAATGATAAAGATTCCAATTTGCAAAACTGAACAGGCTATAATCTTTCAGCAAACTAGCAAGCATTCATAAATATTACATATTTAAACTTATGACATTTAAGATTAAAACCTACCTTATCCTCAAATCTAATGACTTTATTTTATAAAAGCTATTGTACATGTAGAAATGGATGAGCAATCTTTGTTTGGTTTTCATTAATGAAGTTCATTACCTTGTCTTAAAGTGGAGGTACCACTACAAGTTTAGCTAGCGATATTTTGTTCCTAAGACTGGTACGTATGTTTATCCCCACTATAGCACCTGTAGGTAGCATGGGCCTGCTAGGCACCAAGGGACCATACTTAGGTCAGGCCAAATCTCTTGTGGATTATAACCCAGGACCCCACGATGGAGATTTTGTACCTCTTAAGGTAACAATAGATAAACTGGTCCTTTTCTTTTTAAAGCAGATTCTTTTCTAGGCCATTATTTCCCATAATTGCAGCCTTTTTATTTGCCTGTTTGACAATCTGTCTGATCCCCTATCTCTATCTTTTACTGCTTTAATCCCTCTCATCTAGTTTATTTTTTGACATAATGGACAGTCGGAGACAAAAAAAAAAAATGAGGCTTTTTTTAAAAATCAAAACAAAAATCATTTGCATTAAAGCCATAAGCACAGTAGCTCAGATTATTGCAAAGATAATTAGTTTTTCGTAATTATGGGATGTTGAGAAATTCATATTTTAAAAATATATGTTTATTTACATTATTTTTTTAAAACTTTCCTGAGGTGATAAAAATTATTCAAGGGAAAGAGCTTGTGTTTCTTTCTCAGCATAATTTCATGTTAAGCTCAGGGGTGCAAAAAAACTTGGAGCTCATAATTTTACACATTTAATGAGTGAATGTTAATTGGTCATCATCACTGCTATGCAAGATGATAAATGCTTTATTTTTTAGTGTAGATTTACTTTTTTTTTTCTTTTTTGATTTCTTCATTGTTGCTTTTTACACAAAAGTGATTAAACTTTTCGCATTTTATCCCAACAGAAAGGGGAAATAATCAATATCATGAACTTGGCTCAGTCTGGTGTGTGGTGGGCTTCTGTAGCGGGACGCCAGGGCAAGGTGCGGTTTGAGCATGTGGAAGTTGTTATTGATCAAGACAAGAATGCTGCAGGAAAGGGCAAGGATGCATCCACTAAGTCTGTGAGTGACTTGCTACACAAGATTGGCCTAGGGGTGAGTGGATGGTGCTTGCTCATGCTTTCAGTCATAAAAGAAAAGAAAAAGATCTTATGCTTTTTTGTATGATTTATTGAGGCAGCAGTTTATCTTGTGCTTTTGTTCGTTCTTAGGGGTCTCTGCAGTTCCTATGCTCTAAATACTTCTTTATCTTCTTTGGTTCTTCTCAGCCAAATACTCTAAATAGTTCTTTGCCTTCTCTGGTTTGACTCAGCCCTATAAAGGACAACTTGCGGAGATTTTTTTTTGTGTGAGATTAGTGATTGCTGTTATTTTCTGCAAAATGCTCAACCTTTCATAAATTGGTTTTGTACGTTGCCGCTTATGCATATCCAAAAGTAGATTCAAAACCAGGATATTTATATCATTTGGTAGCAACAAAAATTTTTTAAGTCTCTATATTTGCTTTCTCAACTCCTTCAAATCTCCTCTGTGTGTCATAAAAACTTCTTTCCGTTAGACAAAGCTGCACCCTGTATCCTGTGTGCTAACTTAACAAGTTATGATTTAGCCAGGGTTAACACTTCCTATACTGTCATTAAACATTTCTCACATGTTTCTAGAAGAAAGACACATACTTGTTTGCCCAAATTTAAGGCTAGATATAAAAAAAAATCTGTTCTGATACTTTTTTGTCAAGGGGGAAAAACATCATAATTAAAAAAGAAAATCTACTGGTTTTAAAGATAAATATTCTGGTTGATTTATCCAAAGGAACTGCCACTGAACTTGATAGTTACAGTGTGCACATAACGTTGGATATTTTTGTTAAAAATATGAGATATAATAAAGATGCATTATCAAATTTCTACCATGTTTCTTATTGAATAAAAACAAAATGGGGGTTGGTGGTCAATTTATGTATATTAAATGGCATAAACATTGTGCTGATGAGTTGAATATGAGAAAGTGACAGGTTTGAATCTAATCTTGGCATTAGAAAAGATACAATTCGCCATCTTGATTTCACCTGGACCCATTGCAGGAGATATTAAATGGCTGCAATGTCTTCATTTTTTAAATGCGAAATTTTTGCTTCCACATTCTGTATAAGGAAATAAACATTATGTAATCATAATATATTTTTATTTTCCTGGCTTTAAGATAAATTTTTTACGCTTCTTAATTGTATCAGTTTGAATTTCCATGCCAAGGATTATTTTAGATTCATAGATGCTTTATTAACTTTTAAAAGGGGCAGTAAGAAGCTGCCAGTTTAATTTGCATTGAAGGAAATGCTCAAAAAAAAGGGGCATTTTTTACTCTACATTCTCTTGTATTTCCAACCATTTTCAATACAGCACAACCGAATGGTGGCGTAACAAAAATACACCAATTTAGCCTTTGTATTTAATTTGTTTAGTTGAACAACTGTTACACAACAGTCGATTGAGCAGAGATGAGCAGGTATAAAAACTACACCAGTCTTAATTCATTGAGGCTTAGCTTTGGCCCACCAAAGACACAGACAGCAGGAAATTAGATGGTGGATTGTTAATATCAATGTCATGTAAATTTTGATATTTTGTTTTCTTTACAGCACCTCACTGGTCTGTTCATGCTGAATGGTTATGATGATCTTGACATATTCTCTGAGCTGGATGACCATGATCTCACAACCTTGCATATAACTGACCCAGACCAGAGGTCAAAACTGCTCTCAGCTGCGAGAGTTTTAGGTGATTGGAATGGTGAGTGTCTCTACATGCCTACCTATCTTTCTTTTTGTCTATATCTCTTACACTTTAGAAGACTAATATTTGCCTTTTCTCTTTAAAAAAGTATTTTCTTTGATTGAATTTGTGTCATGGTCTCTTATGTTTTTTAAGGACTTGAAACCTAAAACAACTTCATATACATCAATTAAGTAGATATATTTGAAGTTGAAAAGTGGTAAAAGACTGTAACAGCATTTTTTTTTTACAAAAAGTTTGAATCAGTTTTGATATTCTGTGATATCTACAGACAAAAGTGGACCTGAGCCTGCTGCCCTCATCTCAGCGATGGATTCTCCCTCCTCAAGGGCAGGCAACTCTAGCTGCGACTCGGGGTGTTATGCTGGTAGTGATGGCCTGAGACAGTCTCATCCATCAACATCTTCCATTAAGAGTCCTCATGGCCAGAACCAGAGCTCAACTCTTGTTCCTCTTGGTTCTGCTTCTTCACATAACCATGGCCCCTGCAAGTCTTGTGGCAAGCCCAAACAACCATCACGAAAACTCAGTGCTCCAACTGTAGGCACTAACCCTCAGTTCACCTCAACAATGGTTCCCATTTCCCCATCACAACTTGCTGGTCTGCCTTACTATCCGACGGGACAATATCCAACAGTAGGGGCCCATGGCAACCTCCCCTATAACAGAGGTCACAGGTATGGAGGCTATTCTCCATATGTCCCTGGTCATTATCCAGGGCAAGCTAACTATCCCGGTGGTCCACATATGAGCTACAACAGTGGCGGTGGGATGTATCCCTATGGCGGGCCACATATCCAAAATTTCAAGCCTAATCAGGCCTCAATGCCTGTGTCAAGAACTTTGACAGACATGAGTGTCACTGGAGAAAGCGCCAACTCCAGCAGTAGTGCCACCACTCCAACACAAGGTGGGGTTAATGTTGCTGGCCCCAACAATCCAAATAGTTCTACAGGGTTAGCTTTAACAGCAGCTACTAAAACAGGTGTGAAGCCTTCACCGTCATCAACTTCCTCAGGGCCTGGAGATCGTGCATCGCTCACTGAGGAAGACAAGGAAATCATTGCCATAACTTATGGTAAGTCAACAGCTCAGCCTTCAGGTAGGCTCACCACACCTTTGCAATCCTCATCCTCTTTGTCTCAACCAGCATATAGGCCAGACCAAACCAGCAGCGGTGCTGCTGCCTCATCCAACATCACAATTTGTACCATGTGTGTTCCAGGGACATCTCCAGGATATTCCTCCCACTATGCTCCTGGAGTCGAGAGAATTCCAATGTTTGAGAACCCCTCAAACTCATCATCTATGTCTTCACTCAACTATTCATGCGCCCAGTGTGCTGCAGCTTATGCATCATGTCCTGAGTGCTTCCCTCCACCTCACCACTATTACTACAACACACCTGCAAACTATTACAGGCACTACTATGTCAATACCGGTGGTCCGGGGAACAGCACCCTGAGCAGTAATGGTAGCAGCAATGCGGGCACTGTTGTGAACAATAGTAACAACAATCTTGGAGGGGTTGGTAGTGTGCGATCTGACAGTAAGTCCTCTAAAATGTCCTTAAGCTCAACCTGCACTCAGACTACGTGTCTGAGCCCAGATCATGATGATGCTGTTGGCACACCTGTGGGAACAGGAGGGGTTAGCACTTTTACTAGTGGTGGCATGGCAGGCCTAAGTGCTAGTCATATCCTTGAGTCTAGCACTTCCTCCAACCATAGGCCCACAGGCCACTATGCTCCAAGTGGGGGTTTCAGCCACTATGGCTCAGCATCACAACAGCCTCTGATGCTGCATCCAGCGTATGGATCAGGCGTGGGCAGGACAACTACTCCCTTGAACAGGGCCACGCCTATAAATCATCAGGCTCCACCCACATCGGTTGCATCCCCTCCCACCCTAGCTTTAGCCAATCCAGGTTCTACTGGGTCTGTGGGGCTCCTTCACCTTCAGAGCAATGTCCAGCCAGCTCCCTCTGCATCCCCTGCCCCTCCACAAGAGCATGCTCCACCTCCACCAGAATGGATTGGCCAGTCAGATGGCAGTGGGGAGGGGCCTGGTATGGCGCGTCTGTACACAAGAGGACAGAGCCAGACACCTGAAGGATCGGACAAAAGTGGAGGAGGAGATGGTAGCAGTGGCAGCAGTAGTGGACCGAAGTTGAAGAGTCCAACTCGCTCTCTAATGCCACTGGTTTCCACAAAGCTGAGTGCAGAAAGGATTGACCTAACAGAGCCTCCATATAGTACTGCGGTAAGGTTTGCAATAGCTTCACTTTATACTAAGGCTTTGCTCCCTTGATGTAGCTCTAAAGTAAGGATTATAAATTGATAAACAGGTTCTCAGTATATGACGCTGTGCCAAAAGGTCGTGACTCTTTCATTTATAGATCTTAAGACCTTCACATTTCAATATATTTCACTGTGATGTTTTCTCTGATAAAGTTTCTTTTTATGTTATTTTACTTGCAAAAAGCTAATGAATTTAGGGCAGTCTTCAGGGGCAGAAAATTTGGCTTCAACACACTGTGCGGTTGAGCTAAATTTCGAGTTCTTGTGAAATTTTGTCCACATCACAGACGACACTTTTTGTCCTGCATCACATACGCAACTTTTTAGTCATGTATTTTGCAACCTAAGTTATAGAAGAGGCACTCTTTCACCCAACTTGAAATTCAAGGCATGGAAACAAATATTGAAAGGATACTTGGAAAAAAGACTTTTCAGAAACAAAGTTATGCAAAGTTTACTGAGTGGACAAAATCACATGCGCAACAGTCGCGACCTTTTGTCACAGCCTCATATACTTTTTGCTGAAATGCAAGATAGTTAGATTTGCCACAGGCTCTCTGCACATCACTTAACTCAATGATGGATTTTTAATTCATCTATCAATTTAATTTTATTTTCTAGAGTTTTTCACAGATATCAAGAGTAGCTAGTTATTATAGGTTTTAGAGAAGGGAAGGAGGATGTGAGGGGGTTGTCAGATGATAATTTATGTTTTAACAGCACTAAAACTGGTTTTTTTTCTTTGGGGGGGGGGGGGGGGGGNNGTTCAGAGAAGCGTTGCAGTAGAACAGACAGAACTTTCACAAGCGTTGGTCTTTATAATTGCGTAAATAGTATATGTAACAGATGGTGTTGCCTCTATATAGCTTCTTATTAAGTAAATTCTACCAATCTTGCTAACTTTGTGAAGTTATTCAGTACTTCTTAGCTCTTGCCTTAGAAGATTTTTCAGGGGAAATAAAGCCCAGGAATTTTGGTTGCAATGAGATATAATTTTTGCTTATACAATTTGGTCCTTTTTTCCTTTTTTTTTTTTTTTTTTTTTTTTTTT
>BLXT01003971.1:194216-215742 GCA_019648995.1 Plakobranchus ocellatus | reverse complement strand
ATAGCAACAGATATTTGTTCAAGAGCTAGCCCTTTATGAAATTCAGATTAATATTGTGCATTGTTTACATTATTAGAGGTCATTCAAAGCCCATATAATAAAATCTGCTTTCACCCAAATCCTTGTTTTATTTAATATTTATTTGCTCATTGTCTGGCATGCCACATAACTGACACATTATATTGAGGCTTTTGTTTCTGTTTAAACGATGCAAAACAGAAGTCAAGATAGTCAATCTGAGAACTATGATCTCTTTTTGCATTAAATTAGCTTGTAGCTTCTTTCAATAAATTTTAACCATTGTCCCATTCTTCAATACAGTTCTTTCTATTCATTCACAAAGAGACAAAAACAAATCAGCAAGAGACTGTACCAGGACAGCTATTCATACTTTTTTCTGTGCTCTGAAGAACCTTGCTTGAAGAAATAAGCTGACACCAGTTTATTTACACAGGAGATGGTCTCAAATCCCAATTGATGGGGAATCAAATTTGTTCAGATAATAAGCACGAAAGTTAGCAGAGTAGGGAAGGACAAAAGCAAAACAAAATAAAAGTTTTTCAAATTTGGAGCACAGAAATAGTAACAAATTTTCTTATTTGGAAAAAAGTCTTAAATTGAAAATAACAAGATGACATTAAGAAAACTCCTCTGAATAATAATTCTATCTCATTGGCATTTGTTGTGCTTGATTCAATTGTGCTAGTGTCCAGTTCTGAATATTTCTTTTCTGTCTTTATGTGCCGCAGATTGGCCATTGTGGTATTCCCCCTCTGCTTGTCCAACGATATTCAGAGGAGCTGAGACAGGAAACAGATGTCATAGCCCTGGTGTTGGAACAGCTCAGGGAGAGACAGCTCCGTTCTCTGGGAAGGCCTTGTGTGAGTTGTGAATCTTGGCTCTTGCTTTATGCTTTGATAATGATATTTGTTGCAACCATTTTGTGTAACTGGCTTCTTCCCCCTTTGGAAGACTTTAAATACTTCTGACAATAATACAGCTATAAGTTTTGCCATAATATTTACTTTTTTTTCCTTAAAAATATATATATCAACCAGTCAGTTCACAAAAGAAAAATTAATAATGTGCGATAATGATGTAGAAATATGGTTTAAGATTGTATTCTCATAAAGAAAAAGCAGGAAGGAAAGAGAGAGAGAGAAGGAGGAGGGATGGACAGGGGTGGGAGAATATTTTGTGTAAATTAAAGTGTGATTTGCTTAAATCTTTCTCAATATTATCTTTTTTTTTAACCATCTCTTTCCACCCAAAAGATTCAAAACGAGCAGCTGAGTCAGTCTTGCCGCACAGCATGTGACCTGCAAATCTCCTCGGTGCGTGACTTCCTCATCTCTATAGGTCTGCCCATGTATTTTGCTCCGCTAATAGCATCAACACCAAGCGCTGTCCCTGTGGGACCATCTTCCCCAGCGCCAGGTCAAGCAGGCACCACAGGCAGCAGCAGCAGCAGCAGCAGCAATCAACCTCTAACATTACAGAAACTATTAGCCATGTCTGAGACTGAGCTGGAACAGGCTACAGGAGCTGATGCCAGACATCTGCGTCGCATCATGCATGCTCTAGGCTGGGTGCGGCTGAAACTGGGAGATAGCACTGGTGCATCTGCTGAGCAAGGGGAGGCTCCTGGAGATGGTGGGAAGCAGGTTGCAGCAGGAGCCAAGGCCAAGTCAGGGACTGTCACTGATAAAGTGTGAGCTGCATTAAAAAAAAATGATGAATGTGAAAAGATTTTTGTTGGTTGAACCTAACTCTGGTTAGAAAGGAAGCTGTAGAAAGGTCAGTGAAAATTGTAAGCTGGAGAGTAGGCCTGAAGCCGATTAGACTAGCCACCCACTGAGATGACACTGTATTTGTGCTGTTTTATTTGGCGTTTGTTTAAGCTATCGTACTGGTCTTTGAGATTGATGTCACTAAACCATAGTATTGAAATGACATTCACCGTTGTTGTGTGGTAGTAACTCTGGCATCTATCTTGTTGCTGACAGTCATATTTAATACTGGATAGAGTTACTGTGCTTATTAAAAACATTTTGATTTTGAAGCTGAGCCTTACTTAAAGAGTCCCAGAGAAATGGGTGTCTGATTATGATTTTGTTGTCCCTGTATCTCCCTTTAAGCAAGACAAATTTGATTCTAGTCAGAATTCGATGCACAATTTTACCGTTCATTTTATCGCCATATTTAGAAAATAGAAATCATGGACTAAATTTTCATGAATCATTGCTAACGTCATGCATTTAATAATATTACACAGCAGGTGTTCATGCTCAAGTACTTTTTTGTGGTTTTTTTTGCTAAAAATTTATGTTTGAGTGTAATCTTTCTGTATAATCTTAGTACCGAAACCAATGTTGCCTTGTCTTTCATTTTTTAAATGGCTTAGTGCTGGATCATAGTTATGTTAGTTATTCTCATATGGTGTAAGATTACTGTCAGTTGAAACTGGCATCACCTTTTTTTCTCTCATGAAACAGTAATCAATAAGATAAAAATTGTTCACATATATGTATCATTTCTGATTATTAAAACATGTTCACTATGTGAAAAGAGCTTGCTTTCCTTTCATAGATTCCAATTTTTGTATCAAGAATAGTCCTCCTTAACATTATAAGTATTACTACAGTTGCCATTACATGAAAGGAACAAGCTGTTGCGAGAAAGCTCCTTTGAATTTTGCTCGAAAAACTTGGTCAAGTCTGTTGTCTTTATTTATCTATCATTCATTGCTGAAATTGTCATGATAGCCTATAATATGTCAATTGTCACACATGATATGCCCATGTATGTAACATATTTATCATACCTTGTGCAATAATCAGACAGTTCTACCATGCTGCCATGCCATGCAGAGGGAAATTTGAGTAGTTTAAATATCTTTCTATTTATTCATCTTGTCAATCTGTTTTTGATCCATATCACTGTTGCTTGGTTTAAATTGGCTTCTCAGCTTGAATTCCTATATTATGTCATAATTTTATCACATAAATTCTACTCCGTTGCTTTTTACTTTTGTGTTGAAGTTGATATATTCTATTAGTTTTTTTTTTAAGCTATAAAGATGTGGCTTTGATGATAAGCAATACATTTTTAGAACTATGAAATTTGTGCAAGTTTTTAGAGTATTATTAATTATATATTTAACGTCATCCAAAAATATGACGTTCGCCATGAAGAATAGGTTCTGCGGTTCTCAGATAGTACCAATCATAGAATCTAAGCAGCATCAAACACTGCAACACCCTTGAAAGATAATAACAAACTTTGGCTGTAAAAAAAATTGAGAATTATGACAGCTGTTACTATATTTTTCACACATGCACCTGCCGTAAAATGTATCATTTTGAGGGTCACTTCATTACAGATGTGCTGTCCAAAGCTCAATAAGATTGTAATCTTATTTGGTAAATATTTTCTAATTGTTTGTGGATTTCTAGTAATAGTGGTTTTTTTTTGTTTTTTTAAAATAAAATCATAATTATGTTTTATGAAGTCTTATTTTGTTTTGAGAATTAAAAGTTGTTTCAGGAACTTGTTATGATGGGAAATAGATCTTTGAATTATTGAATGATAACTGATTTCTTGCTCAGTTTAGCAGGGATATCAATTTTTTTTAAAATTTAATTTTCAAAATTGTTTTTCGTCGGATTTTGTTTTCTCGCCTCCAAAATATCAAGTGTCACATATTTTTTATGAGATTCCTTTCTCAAATCAAATTCCTTATTAATGTTTTAAATTATCATTACTAAAAAGATGTTTGCCAGATTTGGTGTTGTCTTTTTCAGAAAGCTTAAGTTGCATTCACAATGCAATGGGTTTTTAATTTGTTTTTGTTCAGTAAAATTGGGAATGAAAGAATGTCAATTGTCATGTCATAATCATATGCCAAATGAATTCTTACATGCATATGAGATTTTTTTTTTTTTTTTAAGAATTTTTACAAGTTTTATAGATCCAGACATAAATTCCAAGTCTGTATTGAATGGTATAAAAGATGTTGGTATTTAGTTTAAATAATTTTTTGTTTTTATTAAACCTCCTGCAATGAAAGTAAAAAGAAGATGCAAAAGGAAATAAAGTGCTTGATACACTGTCGATGTGGCACACATGTTTTAGTGTGCACTTCAATCATTTGCTCTATTCTTTGTGTTCTCCATCTGTAAAAGCTGAGAAAAATACTCGTTAAAACAAAAAGGAAAGATATAGATAAGTTTTTCAAAATTTGCTGCTCATAATTAGGCCAAGACATTGAGTTGGTTTGTTTTGATCTTTTTTAATAAATACATTTACCAGTGAATTTTGTTTGAGCCTTGCCACTGATGCCCTGGCCTGATGGAGGGCCTAAAAGCCTGAGATTACCTTGTTGCGGACTGGCTGTGTATGATACCAAAAATTAATTTGTTATAGTCATTAAAGCAATTAATTTGTTATAGTTATAAATTGGAGTAAAATATTTAAACAAAATTTTTGTTACTATCTTGGATTTTAATAGACAAACTTTAAAACTTTTCTGGTCCTGCATTTATTTTATTTTTTTTATCCTCTCACATTATGTTTATCATAAAGTTCATAAAGTTCAGCTAAATTGATCAAGTTTTTATAGTTCCAAATTTTTAAAACTTGTTCTCTGAAAATACTCATTTTTTAGCAAAAATATCTCTTGCTCTAGATAAAACATCTCAGACATGATATATACATACCTGAGGATTGATACAAAGATATGCGAGTCCTAATTTCATGAAAATTGGTGAAAAAAAATGCGTGAGGATTTTTGCTAATGCAAAACTGCTGTTGAGGAAAAAGGTATTGAAACTTTATAGAGAAACATACAATTTTTTTAAAGAGTGCTAATTTGTTCTTGAAACAAGGCAAATTCTATTATTTTATAATCAAATGGTATACAAACATATCCAGCTATACCTAAAACTTCTGAAAGTAGAAAAATGAGTTCTGATTCTTGTCAAAAGGCAAATAATCAAGTGAATCAGAAGTACTTGATACTATAGTATTCACATGAATTTCAGTTGGGATACTGTAGATGACTACTTTTTAATTTTTTCCACCTAGTTTTCAAAAAGATCTCCCATGTAGCACACACCACACTCAATCACATCTCTATTCAGCTATGATCAAATGAAAAGCAGTATGGCATAGTTGTGGCAGATATTGCTATTTATTTGATTGTGGCACATTAACATTGTAAATCACTGCCATAAATGTAAGATAATATAGGTTATGTGGGGGTGAATATTACAGCTTACAAAATTTACCAAGATATTTAAAATGGAATTTTTTTTTTTACAGATTGAAATCTGCATCATAATCACTCTTGCTCAGCTATTGAAGTTAGTTAATTAATGTGTGTATGCTTATATTAATATGTGTTGCTAAACGGAAAATATTATAAACCTTTTGGATATATCCCTTTGTGTTGATTATTGTTAATTGAGGGCACAAACTTCAAATAGTGTGAATATTTGTATTTAGTACAAGATAATGTAATAAATGGATGTCTTGCTAGTAAATAATGATGATGTATTGTGGATTGAGTGATGCCAATGTATGAAATCTGACTTTTAAACCTGCAAAAATGATATGTCTATGGTTTTTTTTCTTCCTGGGAAATTCTGACTCATTGTTGGTTTGAATTAGTACATGTTCACTATGTGTGTCCAAAATAAAAGAAGTAAAAATGTTTTGATATCAATTTCTCATGAGTCAGATGTGGTACTCATTAGTTTATCTGAGTTGAGGCAAACAGAGTGTAACAATTATTCTAAAATGTTGCTATATATCTTAAAATTCATTACATTTCACTTGTCCCAAGTCAACAAAAAAGGATCTTTGGAAAGGAAATAATTTTGACACAAAAAGTGGAAACTTTGAAGCATAAATAGGGCATTCCTTAAAATGTGTAAATGAAGCAAGGAATACTTTACAAGAGGACTTGAATTTTTCATGTGTAGATATTCATATGTATTGTTGTGACTTGTTAGCATGAGAGTTCAAAATAGGAAAAATACAAACCATTTAAATGTTTGAGTAAGTTTGTGAAAGTGTATGTTTGTCACTATGCTTGCTACCTAATTATATGCTGAACTGTATTCTCTAGGCAATTAAATAATTCCTTCCAAACGTACTCTTGTTGGTCGTTTTGTATCTTGAAAAACAAAACATTTGATGAAGAAAAAGAGGGACTTTTCAAATTTGGAATAACTATATTAAATTTTGACTGTCTGTGCTTAAAACAAAAAAGTGCATTTCTGACCCGTCATTTTGTAAAAATATCTTGAAGAAGCCCAGTTCTCACCTAGAACTCAACGTCACGGATTTGACTCAAGGTTTGATCTTTTTAAATGACTTTGGGAGCTTTGAAATCTGGCAAACTGAATACAGATATGCCAAAAAAAGGGTGGCAAAGGAGAAAACAAGTGTACTTGATTCCATACTTCAAGTCGGTGAAATAGTTTAGTCACATGAGCTGATGGTACCAGCCTTTCTATTTAGGCTTTATTGAAGGCAGTACATAATCATGTCACCTCATATTTAACATTATTGAAAAAAAAAAGATTCGAAGAACTTGATATTTTGCAAATTTATTGATAATGAAACTCGGCAAATAAATAATAAACTTTTATGATTTCAATACAATTTTTTTTTTTGCTACAACCGTGGGTTCCCCTTAAAATTGTCATTTCATGATCCTTGATACTCTTTAAGCCAGTCAAAGCTGTACCTTGTGTCATACATGTATAAACTTCCTTTGGAACATTCAAAGGTGCATCATGCATCATAAAGTCTTGAGCACAAAGCACAAACCTGTTCATAAATTAAGGCTTTGTCAAAGTGTTTGCTTCTCCACTACTTTCATTTTTTCAAATTTTTCTAAAGCTAGAAGAAGAAAGATTGCTAAATTTTGGTATAAATAAAAAAAAATATATATTTAAAATATATATACAGTAGAGCTCACCTATAACGGGACCTGGTTACAACGGGACCTTGCATGCAACGGGATGTTGACACAAGCCCGTTATTTTCCCTTATATATCCTTTATATTTCATTTCCGCTAGAACAGCATCTGTAACACGATAAGCTTGCCTACAGCGGGACCCAACTTAGTACAAAGGCCCAAGCCTAGGCCTATACGTAGATTCATGAAATGGACTATAGCTAGGGAACGAAGACTGATATTTCTATAAGTGATAATGTATACAAAGCCATGTTCTGTTTCGGTACTTTCACTCAAGTCAAAATCTTAGCCAATGNGGGGGGGGGGGGGGGGGGGGGGGGGGGGGGGGGGGGGCTGTTAAAGGGAATGATGCAACGCCGGCGACTTGGATCGGAAATAAGGCATAGGACCGAGTGGTGAATGGTACGCCAGCCGTAGGCGTGTGGAACTATCAGTGTGTGTGATTGGTTGAGAAAGATGCTGGGTGTAGGGCTGGTGAGGAAAAGAATGGGCGCATGTCAAATCCTTGGGGTGCGTCAATTTTGTTCAATGCATAGTTAGATCTCGATTGGTTACAGCACACTGATGTTACAGTACACAATTGTGGTTATCACTCAGTGAACAAAGAAACCAAAGATCTAGTGTGTTGCAGAATTGCCTCTTGTCTCAGTCTCAATCTCGCTCGGACGCTCGCAAGTCGCATTAACGATTAGATCTCCAGATCTTAATTTCTATCTAAGCATACGTTTGATTGCTCTCTTAGTCTGTGTTCATCTAGCATGGAGTCAAGAAAAAAAAATGTTTTTCTTTAGAATTAAAGGCCAAAATTATTGAGGAGGTGGACAAAAAAGTAAAGTCAAAAGCCCAGATGTCGAGATTATGAGATTTCTTCAGGAACACTTTACACATTCTTGAAAGACAAGGAAACCAAGCACGTGCTAGTAAAACACCAATTTCTGGACCCATTTTGTTTGACAAAGGGGAAGAGCTGGCAAAAGAACTTGGACTAACTGACTTCACAATGACGCGAGCTTGGATTGACCGTTTCAAATTAAGACAGGGAATTGGGATGAAAACAGTCAGCGGAGAATCAGCTTCAGCTCCTGTTGAGGTCAGCTCTGAGTGGCAAAAGAATGAGCTCAGCAAATTATTGCAAGAGTACCCGGCAGAAAATATTTTCAATGCCGATGAAACTGGCCTGTTCTACAAATGCTTGCCAAATAGGACGCTGGCAAAAAAAGGAGAAATCTGCACAGGACAAAAAATTCCCAAGGACATTCTGTCAGTTTTAATCGCTACAAATATGACTGGAAGTGAGAAACTGCCATTAGTCATCATCGGAAAATATGATAAGCCACGATGTTTGAAAAATATCCGTACCCTGCCGGTCACATACAAAGCAAATAAAAAAGCATGGATGGTAGGCTCTATTTTTGAGGAGTGGGTGCGCAAACTTGACAGGAAGTTTCTTCTTGAGGGACGGAGCATAGCCCTTTTCATAGACAATTGCAGTGCCCCTCCGCAATTAACAGGACTGAGAGCGGTGAAACTGATTTTTCTGCCCCCAAATACAACAAGCATTCTGCAACCCTGCGATCAAGGCATTATTCAAAATTTTAAATGCCTCTACAGAAAACGAGTTTTGAAGCGTTTTATATCATCCTTTGAAGAGACTGGCAACGTGGACAGTCATTACAAAATGACTATCTTGGATGCGATAAATTTTGCTTTTGCATCATGGAATGATGTTAAACCAGAATGCACAGCAAACTGCTTTACGAAAGCAGGTTTCTCGACCGAAGAAGCAACGTCCCAACAATCTGTTGAGTCAGACGAGGAAATCATGAGTCTTTTCACCCAGACAAAAGAACTACTGCCAGGAGATCAGACCTTGCAAGATTATCTGCAAATCGACAATGACATTGCAGCTACTGAGGAAATGACTCTTCAAGAAATAGCAGCAAAAGAGCGCAATGACACAGAGCAAGTTGATTGTGACGATCAACCAGAAGAAGATGCTCCAGAAACAGTGACCAACAAAAAAGCTGAAGAGGCCATGGAGACATTAAGGTTGTTTTTACAGCAACAAGAAGGAGCGGGAGACATTCTTTCACAGCTCACTACACAAGAGACTTCGATTGGGAAACTTATTGCCTTAACAAAAAAGCAATCGTCCATCACAAGTTTTTTCAAACCAATGCAAAAAAAAGTAAAGACAACCATCAGGTGTGATTCCCCCAAGCCCACAGACGAGTGGGGGAGGAAGGGGCACACCTATCATTCCTACTAAAAAAAAAAAAAGAAAAAAAATTTAAAAAGAAATAAAGGGAAGAAAAACACAAAAGAAATATTCACAAGGAAAAAAAAACACAAAACAAAAAAGTACAGTCAGTCAAAAACAAATAACAAACACACACACACAATGCAATGAATTAAGATAATACGATGTACACAAAGGTCACGTTGAATAGCCGCTTATTCAAGGGAGATAATTTTCGTAAGATACCGTTTTCAAGGATTGTCGTCCTTTAATATTTACAATGGGCCTTGCTTATAACGGGACTTTACACTATGCCCTTATGGGTCCTGTTGTAGCCAAGTTCCACTGTATATATATATTTTTTTAAGTTTTTTAAGAGTTACGGGGGAAAAAAAGACAAAATAAAGTAAATTCATCCATGATTTACACACTCAAAAGATAAAGTGAATACATGTACTTTTCAGATATGTATGGCTTTAATTCATTGAAAAGCAACAAGGGTTATGTATATTTACACCAGCTGAGAAATATTTGATACACATGTAAGTAATGCCCTGATGTGGTGATTTTTTTTTTGTTATACATTCTGAAACGTAATAATATCAGAAAGATAATGACTTTGAAATCAATTAGACAATTATTTTCTGAAAAACAGAAAATAAGACCAAGTGAAGTATAAATTAACATTTTACTTTTGCTTTTTTTTTTGGGGGAGCTAATCTTAAAATATCTGAGGAAATGAAACTGTAGATAAAAATACTCCAGCTCTTCTGTCTTCATTCCCTGCCATTTTGATAATTTTACAATTCATCTTTTTCTTTTCCAGCTCTTTTCCCCGGCATTTTGATGATAATTATATAATACATCTTTATTTTTTTAAACTCAAGTACAAATAAAAAAAGTCTACTTATTACAGCAATGTTGCTGTGCATCGTCCCTACTGACCATCAACCTGTTTCCAGTTAATGAGCCTCATATGTCTCTGCATTTTTCTGTCTGCACACCTGCTCAGCAAGTCAGTGATTAAGCTCATCTTTGGAAAAAACAGCTTTGCAAAAAAAAAAATGGGAGCCTATGGTGAGTCACTGTGACTCACCCTAAGCTAGATTTCCAAACACATTTTGGTGCACTGACGTCGGCTTTTATTTTATGCTTTGCAACAGCATTATAAAAAATCGAACCAGTGAGCCTGGATAAGAAACTGAGTTCTAGCCTGAAAACGTTGAAATTTGACTAGGCATTGTGGAAAAACTTTATAATTGAAAAGGAATGGACAATAACAAATCAACCCAAGTGATAAATGCTCTAAAGAGGTTTGCCTTTAATTTCTTAAGTGGTCAGAATTCCTTTAATAAGGTGTAACAGTTAAGCCTAAATAGCCTTGACCAGACAATGGCTCGAAGTGACAAGCATGACTATTAAAATTTGGAAAAAACTAAAAATAGTTTGTGCAACAAGCCAATTTGAATTAAAACTTTCAAACTACATTGGTACGAGATTTAATCCTTAATTTTCAAGTATTGTGAATTCATGCCCGCACCACACACACACTCTCTCTCTCTCTCATATCCCCCTCAACCTCCCCAGCACACCATCATCAATCATACATATTCTCATACAACTGTTGTCCTATCCTTATGTACTCCTCTTTCTCCAGTGGTGTCATTGTTGCAACCATTTCAGATGTGACGCTGTTATATGGCACACGATTTGACCCTATAGAAACCATTGGTTCACCATCATCATCATCATCGCTGTCCATTTCTTCCACATCTGAGGAAATACATATAACAACAAAAATTGAATGTATTGAAATCATAAGAATGAATACAAGCACTTCAGTTGTTAAGTGTTTGGAAATTTAGGCCTCAAATTGCAGAAATAGTGAAATGATTTAAAGAGAAAACGTTGTTTTGTAAAGTAAGAAGATAGAATGTTAAAGACTAACCTAAATCCTCTTTAAATGAATTATAACAAAGTAGATAAATTGTAGATAAATACAGATGTAGTATATTTTCACTTTAATCAAAATAAGACCTTTTTAACCTTGAATGTTTTAAAGTTTAATTTATTTTTACCAAGTCTTGATAAATCTGCCACCTATTGACAAAAGCCAATGTTCCTTCATGATAAAATTTCAAAAGCTCTTTACTTAGTTCACAATATGTATGAGTTAATAAGTTTACATCTACTTTATGAATCCTAATGCAAAATTAAGAAAAATGAACGAGATTTTCCTAGCAAAGACAAAACATTCGGTGCACTCGAAAAAAAGTGAAATATACAATAGCCACCCACATATACACACTCAAGATAAATAAATAATGAACATATATGGGAATGGTATTCCAAAGTCAAATTACATGACATCCAGTGAAAAAATAAGATAAGATAATAAGGCCAGCTAGCCAGAGAGCAAAGCAGAACCTTTTGTCTCTGATAATCTCATAACACAAACTTTTCTATCAAGATAGCTTTGAAAATTTTCTTTAAATTTTGAAGGGCAAACATTTTTTCTCCTCTCATCTATTTAGAAATATTTTCCCCCTCTCATCTATTTAAGAGTTCCAATGCCATTCTAGCTTTCACTTTATTTTTAAAAGCAATGGAAAATCTAAATTACAGTACCCAGGTACTTCAAACTTCATTTGAACTTTTCAGGAATATGAAACAAGTTTGATGTATCAGTTACTCAAGTTATGAAAAGAGGTAAAAAGAGATTACCCAGTAATTTATATTTGAAATGCATTCATAAGACATTTCTATCTGGGGCTAAGTTGTAAGACTTTAGCATAAGCAGCTTCAACAATCATGGCACATATGAGGAATGCATTCATAATGCATTTCTATAAAGGTCTAAGACTTTAGCCTAGGCAATATAGACAGCCATGGCACATCCAAAGAATTCATAAGAAATTACTACCTAGGCCTTAATCTTAAGCATGAGCAACACAGTGTAAGATAAATTAATAAAGGCGTATCCCAACACTTGGTTACCATATAATACCAACATTGCTGATCTTATTTTTTAACTACCTTTTCTTAACAAATTTCTATCAGTGATCCCCCCCCCAAAGAGTTAAAGGAAAAAAAGCGGAAGATAAAAAACAAAGATAGATTAAAATAATATTAAGTGATAACATTCACAACACCACATACCCCCATCTCCATTTTTGGTTGCGGCATTGGCATCAGAGTCTTCCCCACTTGAGTCCTGTCGTGAGGAGGTAGTTGGGAGAGAAGTTTGTCGAGAGAAGGCAGAAGAGGAAGGGCCTGCCTGGGGTTCGTGCACCAATAAGGCCTGTAAAATGTCATCATTGGTACCATTTGCTGAACGCCCTCGTTTGTCTGCCTCTGCACTTTTCATCTGAAAAAAAAAAAGGGTTTTTTTGAAAATGTTTTTAAAAGCCAAGTGTGTTTGCTCAGCTTTGAATAAAGAATACAATTGTGAAGGTCTTTTGCTTTTTGTTTAGGTTACACTTAAAAGCACAAAAGTCTAACATACCTTACAAAAACAAAAAAACATGAACCAACATAAATTGCCAGTACTGTGTATGTAATAAAAGAGCTTAAACCAAAAGTTTTTGAACCTCAATAAATGGCTAAACAAAAAGAACTTTTAGGTCCCCCAGTTTTTTTTTCCTTCTCTTTACTCATTTACAAGATATTATGTGAGACTATACCCTGGAGATATTATTTAACAATTTTTGACTGAGATAAACTTTTGAAATTATATTTCTGTTCAAAACATAACTATGGCATTTTAAAGATTGAACAAATGTGTTTAACACAAAATTTAAAAAATTAATAACAGGTTACAACTACAACAGTACACAGATATATTTCTTTGTAAAGGCTATAGCTGCAGGCAAGGTGCTGTGAGCAAGGAAACCACAAAAAGCAACCATAAACAAATATTGCGTTCTTTATCTATTATTGCATGCATGGGATAATAATTACGCTCTATTTGTATGTAAAAAATTTGTCATGCACTTATAATAAGATCTAAAGAGAAAAAACAAAGGCATTTTACCTTCAGAGACTAGAGCATAAAGATGAATCCATCTAGCCTATCATACACTATTCATCTGATGCTAAATCTATAGAACTTATCTTCTTTTAGGTAGTATTCATATTTTAAAACCTTCTAGGAGTATTCAAAGAGAGTTCACAAAAATTTGTTTTATTTGGCAAAAAGAATGATTATCGACCTTTGAAGTCTTTCCACTGTCTATTAAGATGTTTTTCTTGTGGAATGAAGCAAAACCTCAAAATTGATTTTAGTGCAAATATCCTTATTAAGGTGGATCACCTTTGCAGACATGTGCAGATCAAACTCTGTGCAATATTTACCTCTACAGTGCCAGTGTTGATCACCGTTGCTCCATCTACTGTACTCTTGGTCATCCATAACGGCTGGTCTTTCTTTTCCACCTTACTAGCTTTGTCGTCATCCATCGTTATAGTCACTCGATTCTTGGAATAGCCAAAGTCAACTTTGCGCGAGGCATCACCACTCCATCCTGTTTTATCTCCATCTCGCACTCGGGTGTTGGAAGACTCTTTTGATCGACTATTGCCAAATATAAAAATTGCCTCTAAATAATTAATTGTACCAAAATGACTTACATGGATAAAACAAAAAATGTACTTGTAAAATCATTTATTTAAATTTATTTTAATTTATTTAAGTAATGATAACTGCTTTGGTTCTTACATATTCTTATACGTATATTCCTTATTATAAATGGCGCGCCAGTTTTTTAAATATTTTATATTTAGACAAAAACAAAACAAAAACAACAACAAACGTAAAAAAAAAAAATAATAATACATATATATAGGATTTAAGGCCCAGGCTTATAAAGATTTCAATTTTATGGTACTTTTTGAGGACCCATGAAGCTAAATACATTAATCTTTACAGATCGTAAATTATCAATTAGCCTACAAATTATCAAGTAAACACAAACAACTCTCAACACAAAGGTGAGGAAAAATTAAACTGTTTTCAGCCTGTCTAAGTCTGTGTCTAACTGTCTTGTAGAGTCAAATACTCATGTCGCATTAAAGGTTTGCCAATGGGAAATTCCCCAAACAAACTAAACTTAACAGCCAGATGTATAAAAAAAAAATAAATAAATAAAAAAGCTGTGTTAACATTCTTGAGCTATGGAATAATCAGTGAAATCAAGTCAAAATTTACACAGAGAATCTTACATTACTTTAAAAGATGCTCAGATAGAATGATCCAATGAAAAGGTAAATTTATCATGCCAACATTAATATTGAGGAGTGCTGATTTAGTCTAGACATTCAGTCATGACATTAATTCATGGGTGCCACTTAGAAATTTGCAAAAAACCTGAAGGGAGGGATGAGGGGCCTCCCAAGCCCCGGTGGGATATAACATAATCTAAAAAAAAATAAAAATTTTGAAAAACCAGATATATGGTTTTTATGATTCAAAAAAGAAAAAGATTTTCTAGCAAAAACCTGAACATGGATAATTTGGGCAGACTCCTGCTCTCAATTTGGGGATGGTGTTTGAAAAGAATGGTCCTGAAACATTTTAACTCCCCAAAAGGGCATAACCGAGTCCAAGTGGACCTTTCCAGAACAAAATAAAAAAAAAAAATGTCCAGTTTCACACAACCACATAAATTAAAAGGTGTTCAAATGGAATGCAAATAACATTTATGAGTGTAATACATTTATACCCTACACACTCAGTGATAGACAAGAGCAGAAAGATAAAAAGGGATTATAGAAGTCTTTTTTTCTACCTCAAAAACTTCTTAATGTCTGTAGGCTCTGGTTCCAGCACTTCTGGGGCAAGCCGCACATCTTCCAACACCTTCAGTAGCTCAACCACTGGCTGAATCTGTTCATTAAATTTGGCAAGAAGTGTTCTAGCATCTTGTCGAGGCACAGAGCTCTCATCTTCTTCAACCTAAATAAAAAATTAATGGTGGAAAATACTTAATGTATAAATACAAATACAAAGAACAGAAATATAAATTTGCCAACTTTCACATTTCTGCGGGGACACCTGCCTTTAGCACTCAGCCAGATTTTAACTCGAGGCCCTTATGTGACTTCACTTTGCGACTTTTCAAAACTACCAGAATGTAGAGTATTCAGTTCATTCAACTAGGTGTTCACTTCTGTATCATATCAATGTCAAAAGTATGATTAAAAACTTGATTGAAGGTTTTGAAAATCGTGTGAGAAAATTTTTAATTGCAATATATATATATATATATATATATAAAAAGAAGCAGTATGAAATATGTAAGCATGAAATTTGTTTGCTAGGTGGAGAAAACAAATGACACAAGCAGGAACTTTTTGTGAAAACATTCATAGATGACAGAAATAAATGGTAAACATAGGATTAGACAGGCAGAAGTAGATTAACTTTACCCAAAGAAGCCACACTTAGTCACCTCATTTAGATATTTTTTTCTCTTTTCTTCTATTTTATCTTTCCTAGCTTCAACAAGGTACTTTTTCAAATTTTTATAGGTTATAAGGAAAACTACAAAAAGAAATTATATGTTTTCACAGCTTGACACTTAAAAAAAACCCAGAACTTTAAAAAATCTACATGCAAAAATCATGTACATTTTTTAAGGAGGGGTCACTGACTCTGAAATGCAGATAGCCAAGGCCCAGCGTAAGTGTTGCATTTAGCATTTATTTTTTAATTATCAATGATCGTTATTGTCGCTTTGTTGCAATAGTGTTTTCAATGGTAACTGCACAAAACTCACCAGTACAAAAGAAATACTGTTATACATTTAGACTTTAAAAAGTAGCATTCACTAAATATGATGGGTCTAAAGTATGATGCTCTGAAAGCAGGTTCAGTATAATTTTTGAAATAGTGAAGCCGTTTAATTCAATCAGTAATGTTATCTTTGCTACGCAATAGATGTCTTTCAATCTTGTGGTAATGACTCAACAATATGTTGACTTAGTCACTCTCAAAAGTTTGATACCACAACAGCTGAAATAAACTTGTAAAAGGAAAATCACTTCACCCACTTTTCTCAAGAGATTGTTTCAAAAACTTTGACGTACAGTTTTTCAAAATCGTGCACATTAGCTTTTTTTGTACATCTAAGTTAATTTTACTTCACAGAAGTCATGAGCATTATATTATAAAGTAAGATACATTCCTGATTTCCACAGCAGTATAATCTGTTTCATGAGAAAATGAGAGAGTGCAAACAAATTTCATATTTTTCCTACTGCGCGCTTCCCTTTAGTTGATTGGGTGGTTGAGAAAAATAAATCTAGAAATAAATTCTGGATTCTGTGCATGCCTGCCGTGGCCTCAAGACTTACTGCATCAATAAGAACAAAAACTAACTAAAGATAACGCATACCACTAATTCTGACATTCTACCTTTTCTATTTATTGTATATCAGCAGTTAAGAAAAGTAGACAACAAATGAAAACCTTGCTAAGAGGCAAAAAGTGTGACGTGAGATAAAGCATATACACTATTTCTATTAACAAAATTAAAAGTGCGAAGTTTTCACAGAACATCCCTATCAAAGATTTACTGTCAAATGTATCTAAAATAAATATGTAAAAATAGCACTGAATTTGTAGTTTTCATGGTTGAATTCTGGTAAAAACTATTCTTTTGCTCATGTGCGGCCTGAGATAACAGTACACGGAGCTGATTGCAAGTTAGTCTGTATCCAGGGACTGGTAAGGCCGCAATTAGAGGCGATTGGGCCTGCTTTGCCCAGAGATTGTTCATCTAACTAAAGTAGCACTGAGAAAATAAAATTTTACGCCATGATAAATATGCTATTATCTTATCTGGCAGAAACATGAATTGCAACCATTTCATTTATTTTTCCCACAACAAATAAAAGACTTAAAATTGACCCGAGGAACAACTGCATGCTCCAAGATTCGAGGCGTAAAGTCAGTAGTCTGTAGAGAAACGAAAAGCTCAAACCTCACCTTAGTGTTACAGAAAATGCAGTGGAGCTCTCCCGTCTCAAAGTTCATGAGTTGCTTAACCTCATAATCTGTATAAGTTTTTTTACACCTAGTACAGATGAATGATGAGCGACTAGTATTGTCGCGCTCATCTGTCTCTATCTTGCGCCTCATGTGGTCAAGTTTGTATTTCACAACATTCACAAACACACTGGCCAAAATAAGGAAGAAAAAAGAATGGTGAAGAGGTAGGGAAAAATCATGTTAGTGTTGTGTATAATTGCTGAACATGCAGATTCTAGCAGCTGCCTGGATCGCAATGATAGCATGCAGGTTTTTGTTCAACTAAACTTATGTTGCTATCTATTACATACTCGTACATTTAAAAAAAAAAATTTTTTTTAACCTGTAACTGCAAGTGAGGTCTTTTGAAGTAACATCTTAAACGCTGCACTAATAAACAAAATTTTCCCGCAAACGTTTCGGATAAAGTAACCAGTGAGTTAAAACTATAATTTCACTTTTATACTAAAGCCCTTGAGTCTGAAGCACAAGCCAAACTTGAAAAAAATAAAAAAAGTTATGGTTTTAAAAGACCGTAAAGGATTCCAGCTACCTGTAATTAATGTAATAAAATGTGTGCTTTGTAGTGCGACCTTCATCATCTGTTTCCACTCTCATTTTACTCTTGAGGAATCTGTCAGTCTTGAGCATGTTCAGGATAGCCCTGCAGTGAATATTTGAATTTGGACTTTGTTTCAATTCAAAATTGCACAGACAAATGTATACCATAACTAAGACTCATTAAAAAGGGATTCAACATAATGTGGAATAAAAACTGTCTGCTTGCACTGACTATACAGAAAAAAGAGACAATAGAGCAAAAAAAAAAAAGAAAAGGGGGAAAAATACAGATAAGGGATATCAATCTATTGTGAGAACATGGTAAAAAATATCTGTGACTGGCTAGGTTGCATTAGGAAAACATAAAACAATAAAAAGTTTTTTGTCTAAAAAACAATGCACACACACACACACATACTAAAGGTTGATACCAGAAAATGTTTTGAGATTTGAAAAAAAGTGAGAATTACTGATATGCTAAACCAAGTGACCTATCTATGGCTCATGCTGTATGGTATAATATATATAACTATCTACTAACTTTTTCAAAACTTTTCTTGTACAGTCGAGATTTATATAACATTGGCTGACCTTAAATGTTTTTTATCCAGCTTCAGCAACTCTGATAAATCGTCTTCTTTCACACATGGGTGTCGCACCAGCATATCAATAACCACTGCATGCTCCATGGTGTAAAAGCCACGAACAATTAGACGCACAAGTCGCTTCAGTTCTTCTGGGACGGTAGTGAGCAAAGTCTCTCCTCCTTCCATCATAACAGGTTTAGATCTTTCACAAAAGTATATAAAATGTTAAATTTTTTTTTTATGATAAAGATCTAGCCTGAGGTAGTTCAAATGACAAGACTTACTCTTTAATGATTTATAAAAGAGGGAAAGAGAAGAATAATTTACTTGAAATGCTTGTCCAAAAGTAAGAAAAGTGAGATTTACTAAAATTAGAAGAGTGATATATTTCAAATAAAAAAAAGAAGCAATTACAGCTTGTTCTGTACAGTTGTGTTATGAACCATATATGATTTCAAAATATACACAGAAAGTATACCAATCATACTATGGATTGAAGTGTTTTGGTGTCTAAATATTAAGTAAGATTTGCTTTTATGGTTATATCACTTTGCATTAAGGGGGGAGCGGCACATCAGATCCAATCTCTAACATATTAGTAATAGACCAATGAAACTTTACATACAAAATGATCCTTATGTAATGAATATGCGAAATCTGCTGTCAAAAAACATTTTTATCATGCTGTTGCATTGGCAACGGCGGTCATCTTGTATTTTGGACCATTTGTTTTGAATGACTAAAACTCCAAAAGTTGCTGACAGATTAACTTCAAATTTGGTTTACATAATCTTGAGATCATCCTTTATAAATGGTCAGAGAGCTTTTTTTTTATATTTGATTTGACACATTTATTGAGAAAAAAATTTTTAAAAGTAATGCTGTTTGGAATTTCTAATTTTGACACTTTATTTTCAAAAATAAAAATATTCACACTGTATTGAGAAAAAAACCACTCCAATCGTTTGTTTGGTACATCTTTCTGAACAATTTCACCAAGTTTTGTCTGAATCCACCCACAAATAGCAAAGTTTTAGTGAAAGATGTAAAAAAAAAAATCTAAGAAATCCATTTTTTTAAAGAAAATTCATTTAGTGTGTCATGTTAGAAAGTGTTTGTATTCAAAATCCTCTTTTTTTTAACATGTAAAAAAAGATTAAGATATCTAAAAAATAAGAAAGTTATGACAAAAAATAAACAGCATCAATGTAACAGAGAAAAGTAAATAAAAAATTTGCCTGGTAGGTTGCCCCCCCCCCTCTTAATGGAATACAAGTCAACCTTATAACTAACCTTTATAAGTAGGCCTACAACTAGTACAAGGGCTGCCTACTACTACTTCTACTACCGCTGCCACAGCTGCTAGTATTGATGTTACTAATGCTTTTGCTCTTGCAGCTGCTGTTGCTATTACTACTACTAAATACTTCTTTCACAATGATTAGCTTCATAAAAAAATCAAATTGATTGGGATGGTGGAACTCCTAGTATTTTACTGCATGGTAATGGTTTGTAATGAAAAATAATTTTATATTCTAACATATCAAACACAGATTAAGCCCATTACAATACACATAGAGCCTAGTCGATGTGTCTCTATAATACATCTAGATCTAGATCCATTTATAAATGATTTAACACTTACCAGGATTTTCATGAGTGTATATATGGTTTCTTGCTCAGAGTGAAAATGTCAATTAAATGTTTACTGTCATTTTAAAAGCCTGCTTTTTTAAAATTTACAGTTTAGTTTTTAAAACTGTAGAATTAGAATCTGATATAATAATTAGCCTTGCAGAAAGTGTGCAAATAAAGTCCAAGAGACAAAATTTTACTTTAGTAATACTAATAGCCAAAGATTGTTCATTACTTAAAATCCAGAGGATTTCTACTTTTGGCTTAGTCAAACTGCAAATAACAGGTCCGTAGCAAGAGGTGATATTTCCAGCAGTACTGGATATAGCATTATAGCCATACCAAATCTAGACCACATTTTAACTGCTTTGAACCAATAAAAGCTTATAGCTTCATGCAGAAACAAGAATTCCCAGGCCTGGAAAAATATTAAAACAGTCTGCAAAGTGCAACTGATGTCTGGAGATAGAGTTGAAATCTAACTCTATAATTCTTGATTCCAGATCTAGAGGGTCTCTAAGTCTCTTCTATTTGATTCATTGCTACTGCTAGATCTAGGGCTGGGACCAAGTAAAGGTCTAAAATCATACAATTCGCTTTTGTCCAGAATCTGAATTGAGATCTACGATAGCTGTGTTACAAATAATCACAATAAAGTTAATATCCTTTCATTCTTTCAAATTCTAACCATTATCGTTGAATGGGGTGCGCCATATTACCGGAACATAGAAAGTTCCGGGAATTTCCGTTTCGAAAGAGGTTATAATCTTTGCTAGTAAAGAAATTAATAGGACAAACGGCGAACAAAACCTTGACTTTTTCCTTTCTTTTTTTTTTGTAATTAAAATTTTTTTCTCCACATATAATTTTATTTTTAGACATTTTTTTACTTCCAATTTTCCATAGAAGTTAAGATATGATGCTTACCTTATACTTCAATCGCATTCTAGATCTGTAGGTTACATTTTTCGTCAGAGCCAAGATCACTTCACTTCAATATTCAATTTATCGTGGATTAAAAAAAAATAGTATCAATGAATGTAAATCTCACCCGCATGAATTTTTGATCGTGGACCAACTAATTCCTTGTCCTATTTATTTAGTCAGTAGGATTAGTCTGGTTTCAAGATGTGGCCTAGGCTTAGAATTCTTCTTTAGGTGCCTGTCTAGAACAGAATGATATTGGCTATAATGTTCCTCCACTCTAACTTATTCTTATTTAACCTTCTAAAGTTTTTGTTACTACCTTTACCCATTGCCCATCAGTTAAGACTTTCGTCAAAAGTTATTCTTTGTCTACCTCTACTTCATTTGCCTTCTCTCTTTTCAGTTATTGTAAGGGGTTAAGGGGAACTGATGAAGACTTTTTGCAATTTGAGAATGAAAAGATGGTGTCTCCTGGCACTAAAATAGAACACGATCAACATCCACAGGTACATTACTTTTGCAAGGGAGGGATTTCGGAACCCCTGGTAACCCCCCCCCC
>BLXT01003971.1:175842-194197 GCA_019648995.1 Plakobranchus ocellatus | reverse complement strand
CCCCCTCCTCCCGGATCCGGCCCTGAGTTAACAATTTTTAATTTATAAATATTTCAGAATTCAAACGAATGGAAGATAGAAACTATGTTGGTTTAAAACCAGATCTACGTATCAAGACTGAGATAAAAGAGAAAAGACATGAAATATTATGGACATGTCTTCGTTATTTGTGAGTGAGTTAGATTCCAAATATCACGTTTGAACGTCCAAACTCCCCAAAGACCTTATTCTAACATGGGCGGACATATCAGTCACTAGTCAATTTATTTTGCTTCACATCCTGCTCCTTGCAATATTCATGCAGAATGGGACACTAGTCATTTCCTCGGGTAGCGATTTAAAATCACCATTGTAGGCCAGATAAGTTGAAAGCTGTGAAACACTCATGTTAATTTAGGCTTCAAACAGTTATCCAAACAATTGCAATAAATATATTGTGAAACTCTTATTTCAAAGAATAGTGTATAGAAGATTTCAATCATTAAAATAGTTTTAAAAATTCACACAAAAAACGACAAAGTTATCTTATGTTACTTTATAAGAAACGGGCAACACTCTGGTACTTTTGCAACCCCACGAGGAAGTCAGAAGTGGTAAAGAAAGTAGTGAACGTGTTTACAAACAATGGATCCTGATGTAATTCCACTTTACAAAGCAGTCAATGAGTGTAAAATTGACGCCGATAGTCCTTTAGAGGACAAAAAAGCACCTATGTTGAATGGCAAAGACGAACCTTTCATTGGAAGTTATGATTTTGGCCCCAAATTCATTCAGATGCGTTTAACCGATGGTGTCCGGGAACTTCAAACTGTGATCAGAGACAAGTAAGTAGCTTTAATGGTTTAGTATAGTACTATAGTGTCTAAATCTAGATCTAGATAGATTCTATGCAGATTAGATTTAGATCTAGTTGTTTTGTTGACTTAGGCATATAGATCTAATCTGCTCCATATCAATGATGCATCTGGTTTAGCATAAAAAATTACTTTTTAAATGTAGCTGCAGCAAAAGTTGAGATTTGCCAGATTTAATGAGACTAAATTGAGGCACACACTCGATAGATCTAAGATGTAGAGAAAACTGTTTTACTTGTGTCGAGAAAGAGGCTGTTTATTTTTACACAATTCACCCATGGTTAGCGATGAAATAAAGATTTATAGGGCCAGATACTTATGTAGCCTAAATGATATCACAAACAAATACCCATGGCACTGTAAACAGCGCTTTTTCGTTTGTTCCCACCCTGACTTTTTATATAGGCCTAGATCTAGATTCTAGCTATATTATTCGATTTGGCTCTGTATTATCCGATAGGAGCAAAGGAAAAAAAACTGTCTAATTGTGTAGATTTTGTGTGAAAATAATACTATTTTCATTATAACTTGGCCTGCGACCTTTTGATTTCGTCAATGGATTAGGAAGGTAGAGATAGATCGAATAATTTAGCTAGAATCTAGGCCTATATAAAAAGTCAGGGTGGGAACAAACGAAAAAGCGCCCTGTAATCCACATCTCTAGATCTAGATCTACTGCTTTTAGTTTTTTTTCGATAAACAAAGAAATAGAAAAAAAACTAGAAGCAGTAGAGATGTGGTTTATCAGAGGATTGATGAGGATATCATGGTCAGAAAAAAAGTCAAATGAATTGGTTCTGAAAGAGGCTAATCTTGAGTGATCACTAATTAAAACCATTAGACAGATGCAACTACAGTTTTTAGGCCATATTTGCCGACATAAGGGTTTAGAACACTTAGCAATCACTGGAAAGATTGAAGGCAAACGCAGTAGAGGTAGGCAGAGAATAATTTTTATTGAAAATCTTAAGTCATGGGCAATAGGCAAGGGTAGCAATAACAACTTTATAAGGTTAACTGAGAATAGGTATGAGTGGAGGAACATGATTGCCAATGTCTGTACCAGACAAGGTACCTGATGATGAGTTTCAGCAACTGCTGAGAGAAAAAAAATAAATACGCAACATTTGAACTTAAACTTTCAATTAAAATCTTACCAATCTATGCTTTCCTGTCTTCCAGAGCAACGCCCAGAAATGATTTCATCTTTTATGCTGATCGGTTGGTAAGTTTACAATTATATAACATGTTCCTACACTTGTTTTGTTATAAATGTGCTTTAGTTCTATTTGGAAAAAATACAATGCAATAGTAAAAGGTGAATTAAAGGTCAAAAGATTCTACTAAGTTATTTTTTTCCATACAAACAAAAATCTCAAATGTTTTGAATCATAAGATTTGTTCATAAATAGTACTTTTCAAACAAATTTAAGGTTTTGGATTTTTTTTTATAATTAAAATTTAAAAAAATTTTCTTACCAAATGACTTTGCCACATCCTTTGATCACATTCATTCCACATAAGCCCAAGTCACTTTGGGTTTTTTGATAAAAAGTAAAAAAATATTTTTGGAATAAGAAGTTTTGACTTAGGCAAATAAGCGTTTTGTTAGAAGATATAGAATGCATCTTTGGAACAAACAAATTGTTCTTTGTCATGGGTGCTCAAAGCTTTGAATGTTTCAATGGGTACAAAATCTTGATACTCTTAAAAATATGACCCGGGGCAATTGTGGATAAAGTGTGGTGATTTATCATTTTGTGAAATTGTACCATGTAAATCTGAGCCAACTCTATCATTATATTTGAAGCATCAAGTTTTCTGGATTTCATTTTATGTGAGGGATAGTACTTCATCAGATGTTTGTTTGACTTTGCTAAAATCTTAAAACTGTTTTACATGTCTTTCTCAAAGATCCGATTGCTTGTTGAAGAGGGCCTGAATAAATTGCCATATCGCAAATGTGATGTTGTGACACCCACAGGTAAGAGCAAAAGATATTTATTAGTTTTTTTATTGTCCCACTAAAAAAGTTAATATATTTCACAATTCGTTCAGGTTCAGAAGGTTTTGTATGAGAATTTTCTTTTTCTGTCTTTTGCTGACAGTATTTTAGCTAGTAATACTGATTTCCCTTGTTTTTTTTTTTTAAAATGATCAGGAAGACTTACCAAAAATCTGTAAATATTTGTGACAATGCTGCATTCTCAAAATTGTGACTATCTTAAAGTATGAAGCGTCTCTCAAAAAACACTTACATTTAAAATGTATATGTCATACATATTATTTTGTCTTTTCCTTTACAAATTGTTGATAAAGCCATGATGTTTTTTTCTTTTCTTTTTTTTTTTCATCTTGCACAAACACCAGGTCAGGTTTACGAGGGCTTGCGCTATGAAAAAGGGAATTGTGGAGTTAGCATTGTTAGAAGTGGTAAGGAAATGTTTTTTAGACCCAGATTTTATTTTAGGTAATTTTTTATATGTTATACAATTTCGAATATTTTTCCAAATTTGTAATGCTTAAAATATTGCAGTCTATTGATTTATGAATTACCTTTTCAAAATTAGCTTATGCTTCAAAACCAGTGCAAATGACTTGCCATGGGCATTTTGAACATTTTTGATCATTGATATAGCCTGAAGCTGCAATTTGTGAGTTTAATAATGGACACAATAGTTTACAGATTTACTGATTCTGTGCAAATCAAATCATTCACAAAGCATGTACTAGGAGCTGAAAAAAAAAGGAAATAAAAAACCAGCATTTTAACAAAACCCAATAAATCTCAAAAGTTGGAAATTTTGGGAGTATTTGGATCAATAAATCTAGTGATTGCAGTAGCGTTTCTGAAGATAATTTTTTTATATCACTGGAACATGTTTTATGTTGTCAAAATGAATTCAATGGTTATTTACAGGGGAAGCAATGGAACAGGGATTACGAGACTGTTGTCGATCTATACGCATAGGAAAGATTCTTGTTCAGAGTGATGATGACACCCATGATGCAAGAGTTGTGTATGCTAATCTCCCCAAGGATATTAACCAGCGGAAAGTTCTGCTCATGTACCCAATTATGTGTGAGTGGTCCAGTTCTTTGTTTGTGTTTTGAATTTAATTTAAAAAATGGCACAATGAATAATAGGCCCATCCTGAGATCTGCAGGAACTTTTCTGTTGTTGGTTCTTACGCCACCACAGGTGCCCTGGCCTGACAGAGGGCCTGAAAGTCTGAGCTCATCTTCTTGTGGACTGGTTATAAACAAAAAAACTGATAAAGCCAATTTAAAAAAAAAAAAATGTATGCAACATTTCTTCAGCTTTAAGTTTTTATTCCCCCAAGGAAAAATAATGCTTACGTTAAGATGTTGAACTAAGCAAAACGTTTGCTAAAATTTGCCTGTGATTTGTGTGTGCAAGGGGGCAGTGAGTAACGAAAAAAAATTTGAATACTATAGCTATAATTTTTTTAGTGATTTCATACTCCTTAAAAAAAAAAGAAAAATGTCAGAATATAAAGAATAATTCTTTGCTGTTAACTGAAAGAAAAGCAACATTAGTCTCAGGAGCAGAAAAAAGAAAAGGAAAACTAGAAACATATGATCTTATGGCTCAATTGTGTTTTTTTTTTTTCTTCATTTTTTTATTAAACTGTTAAGCTGGGAGCCACTATATCGGCTTTCAAATTAGGTGTCCTTTAAGTCAAAGCTCTCCTTTATCATTCATGTGTAAATCTTGTGGATGACTGTGTAATCTCTGTCAGTATCAACCAATGAAATCCCAGAAAAATTGTGGCTGTTTCATCCCTCCTGACAATTGTAATGGATGTGACCCTATAAGAAAGAACTGATGAAGACAGAAGGACAGCGTCATGATTCTTTATTTTTTTTAGTTTATAACTAATTACTAGAAGAGCAAATGTGTGTGATAAATTTGGGGAATGCTTTGTGCGTGTTTTAACTGTTAGATTTAGAGCAAGGTTACTAAACGATTTTGGTAAAAAGGTAGTGTAGAACACGTTCCTTTCTTATGAGTGATACACATACACACACATTATATTAATGAACAATGGCACTTGGGCCAGTAGTACTAGTTTAAGTTAAACATATAATACTGTTGTTAAATAAAGATCCTTTATTTCTTCAAAACTGACGAGATGTTTTACAGTTTAATCAGTACAGTTAGTTCAATAATATAAGTAAAGGACCCAGACAAGATAAGAAGTTTTTAATGCACACCACAAATCATCCAAACTCTCTCTGCCACACTCTATTTTTTACAGTCAGCAAGCCATTCTAGCCTGACTCTCACAATTTAGCTACTTATTTCTGGGTGTGCGCCAAGGGGGGTTCTATTGAGATTGTATAATAAAAGATTCTATTTACTACCTTTATTAACCTTTTTACATGGCAACAGAACAAAATGAATTTTTGCTGTTGATTCATCCTCTAAGTGCATCCAAATTTCTGTGCATGAAAGTATTAAGCCTCATTTTCTACAAGATGGGAAGAAGCCTTACTAAATTAATGAATTGGTTTTTTTTTTTTGCGGTTGAAATCTCAAATTTTATTAATTTCTACACAATTGTATATTTTGCATGTATAATTATTTAAATTATGTGACATATGATAGATGTTTATTTAAATATTGCACTCAAAACTAGATCTAAAATAAGGATTCACACAATATCAAGATGGAATTTTTGTGACGTTATTTAAAAGAAAATGACAGAGTATTTTCATGTCTTGAGCATTTCTTAATATCTCTAAATGACATAAAAAGTCATTCACTGAGAGAAGCAGAGCCAAAAAGACTGTTGTTATATATTTCCCCCCATATTTAATGAAATAAACAGAGAGAAAGTTGAAGATATAGACTGCAACTTTGGAACAAACAAATTATTCTTTGCCATGGGTGCCCAAAGCTCAAAACATCATATTATGTTAATGTATGTTTTCACTAACATGATTTGAGGTTAGAGCTCATTAAGATTATCTATATTCAAACTGTTTGCAATGGAAACATGTTCTTTTTCACTTTTCAGGCACAGGAAACACAGTTGCAAAAGCCATAGAAATTCTGCAGATGAACAATGTCAAAGAGGAAAACATTATACTCTTGAACCTTTTCTGCACTCCACAATGTAAGGTTTTAATTTTATGTGTTTGCTCATGTTTACCTTTTACACACTTTGTGAAGCAAGAATGGTTGCCATTTTTTTTAGCCTTCTTATAACAGTCGAAACCTCAAAAGCTGAAGTCCGATTATTCGAATTTCTCATAAACCGAAGTATTTGCGATCTGAGTTTTTTTTTTCTTCTTTGGCTTTGTAAAGTTCGAACTCATTATTTGAAGTCAAAGAAAGTCGATTCTTATAATTCAAAGCCGACACCGCCACAAACCACAAAAAGAAAAAAAAGTTTCCCTTTCACCATCCCCAAAACAATGCCAATCAGGTTGAATCGCCGTTTCAACAAAGCCACTGAATGCCACACACTGCCACTGGCTGAGGATCCTCTCGCTGCAGTCACGCTAGGTCTAGATCATCTAGACCTACCTCTGTAAAGGCAGTAAATGAATAATAATTTCACACACAGTCAGCTGCAAGCGCAGGAAAGGGGAGATAGTGTAGGCACTGTAAGCTCGGGGTGAGACAAGGTGTGCTAGGCGTGACTAGAGTGAGAGGCACTGTGCCTTTTTTCTTTTGTTTTGTTTTTAATTCGTGTCGATAAACGTGGGTGCCTAGAGGCTAGCACTGCATCTACCGTCTGGACCCACCATTACATCAAACACACACATGTACGCGGGTCAGCGTCACAGTATCCCAACACGTGTGTATCCGATTAGATCTATCACTTGCATTGCTACTCATGTGGTATTGATGCACTACAAATCTCTCCTTGTTTTTTAATAGATTTTGAATTAAACTTTGAACAGCTTCGTATTTTCTCCAATTGAAAATGGCATCACTGAGAGTTAAAAGTTTGTCATCGAGCAAGGGGGACTGATGACATGCGCAGCTCAGTTCATTTGAATTTTCATTTGAAGACCATGTTGTGAGGAGAGCCAGGCAGACTGTCATCACTGACCACTTTAAGAATGAAGCTGCCAAATAGTTATGCAACCACGGCCCTTTTCAGGGCCAAAAAATAAACAAACAAAAAGGGGAAGTGGGTTTGAGGTCCATGAGCATTAAACTAAAAGCAAGAGAGAGCCGTTTTTCGTTTAATTTTTTATCAAAGGGAAGTAACCCATAATAATAAGTGGTGTTTGAGACCCTCGAATTTTAATAATTCGAAGTCTAAAATCCGAAGTTTTAATCCATTCCCACGTACTTCAAATTATGAGGTTTCCACTGTATATGTATATATTGTCATTGATCTCTATTGTATCGTGATCATCTTCAATACCTTTCACCATATACTGGGCTACAATACCATCATCTTGTAGGTCAACTCTCCATGTGCTCTTTGGTCTCCCTTTTTTTTCTCCTCCTCTTCTGTTCAGTACAAATTTTAAAAATAATTTACATTACTTTTTGTGTGTGTGTATTTATACATTACAAGATTTCTGCATTAGACCTCTAAACTTAAACCAAATTATGCTTTTTAATCTTTATTTGTCCCTTTCTAGAGAGATTTGCATTTTTGTGTACAATATATTTGGCTGGCGAATTAGCATTGCTAATGTTTCCAGGTAATGTAATTTGTGCAAGTATATGGTTATCTTATAAAGGAGCTAATTTCCTATTTTGCATTTTCTTTTTTTTTTCTGCCCATTATCCTCTAGCGGCAGACCAGCTTGTCTCCAAGTTCCCAGGGATGACAATTTTGACAACAGAGGTCCACCCAGTCGCTCCCAGCCATTTTGGACAGAAGTACTTTGGCACTGATTGACACAGAAAGAACCATGCCTAAAGTTCAAACTGTGAGACTAGAGGAGAGTTACATAATTTGATTTTAAATTTGTTTCTCACAGTTTTTTTTTTTTTTTTTCCCAAAGGTTGTTGAAATTTGGTTTTATGATGAGCAGAAAAAAATGACCATTTCTGCTGTGCAGTCTTCATTTTGTGGAAAAAAAAATGTTGCAGATTTTAGAAATATACATTTTATTGTGACATAGGATTATAGGGTCCATTTTAATTTTTAAAAAGAGAATACCACAACAAAGTTGACACTCATTTCTCATGAGGCTTGTCCTACTGGGTCAGTGGTGAAAAAATATCTATATTATGGTGCAGAATAAGCTCAAAGTCATTCTTTTTTCACTATTGGACTTTCACTATGTTGAAGTGTTTTGGTACATAGACAATCCTCATAGTAGTGTCATCTGACCTAAAATTTGTGAGAACTGCTTTAAAGACATTAAAAATATCTAAGGGGATAAATTCCCCCCCTCTCTCTCTATATATTTATAATATAATTTTTTTTTTTTAGTTGATCAATGGTACATACATAAAATAAAATATTTTTGATTTATTTGGTGCTTTTTTCTGAAGAGCACTCTGTTTACTGTTTACTCTAAGTTTTGGCAATAGAATATATTTGGTTATAATAATGTAACATATTTTTTCAGTTGTTATGTTCTTCATTTTTCAAGTTCTCTCATGAAATTTTCACAGTGTTTTCATGAAAACATTTGCACTGGAATTTCTTTTTTTCAATTTAGGCCTATATCTGGTAAATGTATCTCATTCCTATAGCTTTGCCATTAGATTTCTAATAACATCACCTTTAAATTTTGGTGGACTTAACAAATTTATCAACTCATTGTGATTTTGAATTTTATTCTATTTTTTTTTTTTTTAGAAATGCTTTACTACTTTTGCTCTATTATAACACATGTAAGTATTTTGTACTTATTTGTGATTAAGTCATGCCAAACTCGAGCATCTTTATTTTTTTAGATAGCTTTAAAACAATTATTCAGAGCCACTAAAAATACTATCAACTAAAACTTAAAACTGGTATAGCAGTTTTCTAGTAAAGTAGATTTTTGTGGTGCACAGGGTTTTCAGCCACATCTCGTTGGCTCCTTTATTGAGATATAGGCGTTTTTAGGCCTATTTTTTTCAGGTAGATCAGCCTGTATTACTGCTGGTAATCAATGTGTTTAAAATCTTGAAACGTCATGTTCTTGAGCAACATAAGTTATTTGATAATATGTACATGTATATGACCTAAAAATCTTCTATTGAAAATTCCTTTGAGCTTCACAAATGTCAAAGACATGTTAACTTTTCTTCAGTTGAGAATAAAGAACAGTTTTTTTTTAAGTTTGAGAAGTCAGAATGAAGTTGAACATGTGTGAAAAGCTAGGGAGTAGTAAAATATTAATGTGAGATGGAAACTGTGATTAACAATAGCTTCTACTATTCACAACAAATCTGTCATCTTTTGTTTTCTTGCTAGGTCACCTTTACATCATTTGTGATGAGTGGAGTTCATTCAGGGATGCTGGTATTTTGTTTGAGGCCATTCTTTCATATTTGATGGAACAGCATTTTTATTTAATCGAGTCTATAATATATATTTTGTTTATCCATTTTTTTCCCTCCAAGCTTGACAGTTGAAGAGATTGTGCCTTTTGTAAGGGCTAACAGCATGCCAACATAATCTCTTAGTGAGTTGTTACTGCTAATAAATATTGTCTAATATTACTCATATTTTGCATAGTGCTTACAAGCTTACACTAATTTCACCTTCACATTAGGTCGAGGTTTAAATTGTAAAATAAAGAAAAGCAATCTATGCCTTGTATGTGAGTAAGTTAAATGCCCTGCCTATCTTCCTCAGTGCATTATAGTCTCTTTAATAAGATCTGAGCAAACTTCCCTCAATATTATTGTTATCGAAAGTTTTCATTTCTCATGAAAGGTCAGGGGGATATTTGTGAGTTTGACCTTTCAACAGGTTAAATGACATCACATTGTTTGATAGTCTTCAGTTTTCTTTATTAATTGTCTGAAATCGTGACATATCACTGAACCCTTCCAACCCAAATCTGTCAAGCGTTTTTGTAGAATATACTCTAATGACTAGTCTGAATGCTTTTGATTTCAGTTTTAAAATTCCCTGTTAAATTTTTTGTGTTTTTTAACTTGTGTAAGAGGCACTATTGTTAGGGCCTGAGCAGTCTTTGTTAATTTCTAATTGGAAGCGACCTTCTCTAATATTGATGAAGAAGCATTACTAGGTTTGTTTTCTTGTCCAGACATGATTCATATTGAGTCAAAAATTGTAAACTAACAATAATCATAAACTTTATCTTGTTGCCAAGATTGTCTGGTCTTCTAAAGAATAGTATGAGATTCAAAACGGGTGTACAACATCTATTTCAATTTGTCCAATTCCATCATAAGCGGAAATCTTTAATCTTTTATCTTCCGTGTAATTTTTACTCTGTTTTTTATTGTATCCATAAGATGCACATTCAAAAAAAAAAAAATCATGTACTGAACCAGTCTGATTTGTTAACAGATACAAAAGTCAGTGGAAAAATGCTATGCCTTTGACCCTTTTCTTAAACTTTAAACATTTATAGGTTGTTTTTATTTTTTTTGAAGCAGTTAGGCATTGATGATGTTTGATGGAAATGATAACGACCTAGGTCCCTCTCTCTCTGATACTTAGTATTGCATATTTGTTTTGTTTACTGCGGTCACTAATTTTGACATGCCCCTTATTCTTGACAATTAATTTTAATGTGTAGGCACATTTCAAAATAGTATTTTGTTGGAATAGAATGGCCATAGAAAAGTAGATTTGATCCATCCAAGAAGACACTGTCCATTGGTATGAACTAATATGAAGCTCTTCTGCCAACTCCCCCAAATTTTATGAGATAATTTTGGTAGAACATAATAAGAAAAGGACAATTGTACCTTAATTCGCAACCCTTTCTCTTGCTGCAAAGCGCCTTATTTTGGAGTGTCAGTACACTTATCCTTTATGGTTTCTAATGACTTGTGTGGGCCAGTGAAACTTGACAGTTTAGATTATTTTTTTTTCTTTGATAAATGGCATTAGTTACTTTTTTTATTTTAGCGCACAGGGCTTTTTTTTTTCCAATTTGGTGAGATTGCAGATACTTTAGCATTTGTAAAGCAGCTTTTTTCTTTATTTCATTTATTTATTTTTTTTTGTTGCAGTGCAACTTTGCCACTGCTTGAATTTCAGGGATATTCTTACATTCTAGACTTCACTGTTTGCATGAGAAAGCAAAAAAAAAAAACCCCCAAAAAACAAGAAAAAAAACAAAAAAAAAAGCCTTACTATTACTCAATAATTACCCAAGCTTTCTATTGACCTCAGTGATGGTTGTTTGTTGTTTAACACAGTGCCTGGTGTCATACCCTATAAATACCTCTCTGTGGCAGCGTGTGGAGGAGAAGTATTTGCTAGTGTGCCTCGATATAAATTGTCTTAAGCTATCACAAGCACAAGCAGTCAGTCTGGTCAAAGATGTGAGTTAACTATAGAAAATTTACGAATTGGTGTGAGGAAGTTTAATTAGATTTTGTGTGTGTGTGTGGAATATTAAACTATTTTGCTATCTTAGTTTAAATAATAATTGATGTATGCTGAGTATTGTGAGCGACAATCTGAATGGGATATGCAGGGATTCTTAGGACAAAATGCTGCAAACACCACTGTAAGGGGCAATAGAAGTAATACCAATGAAACAAAAATAATCGTGGTTTGATTCAGATTTAAAGTCTGTTTACTGTGTCTGCAAGGGCCTACTGTATCATCAAAGAATCCTCGCTTTCTTCTTAACATAAAATGTGTACTTATAAATTTCATTGTCACAAATTTTTTATTCCATACATCAGATTTTACCATGGAACTCTTCATATCTCTCATGTAGCATGCTCTGTTATAAATTTATTGAGACCTTTCTGGGCATTAGCCTACATTTTGAGACGTAGAGTGGAAGAAAGATGTATACGGAAGCATCGTTTGTATGTTACATGTTTATGCGATAGTTCTAGCCATTAGAGGGCTCACATTTCGTGATGTAGAATGGAAGAAAAATGTATATTGAGCCACTGGTTGTATGTTACATATTTATATGATGTTTCTGGTCATGATAAGGGCTCACATTTTGTGATGGAGGGTAGAAGAAAAATGAAAATGGAAACACCAATTGTGTTCACCGTGACAAACTGCAATGCTTTGTTAAAATTATTTGAACACTGTAGTGAATGTATGTTTATGAGGATTTACAACAACAAAAAAAAGACCTGTTTTATTAGCTGCACTTGCCCAAGTGAAAAGATTTTCACATTTCGTGATGTTGCCAGCATTGTGACCAACCTCATTTCTTTACTTTTAAGAAAGGTTTTAAAAGAAATTATCCCTGAAGTCCTTGTGTTTACTACAAAATAAAAATACATCCATCAAATTTGTTTCTACATAGTCAGCATTTATTAATAACTACATACAAACATGAAGGGTGGTCAAAAGACAAAAAATCTTATGGATTGTTCCATTGTAGCACATATTTAAAACAAGTGGGCCAATATAAGCAGTGTGACCTATTTGAAGAAAATTCCAAAAACCTCTCACCATTTTTATTGCAAATAAAAAATACTATTGGAAAGGTAGAAAAAACCATGAATCTCATTAGCTATGCCATTATTCATAAAAAATGAAGTAATAATATCTTTACAAAATTATTTTCAATACTACTGCAGAGAAACCAGTTGCGCATCTGTTATACTTGTGTAATTTACTAAAAAGGAAGGGGAGGTGCATAGATGACTGTCAGGTTAGGAAACTTGCCCAGTAAGCTGTTGCAGGGACTTTCCATGGTGGGTCCTGATCCTGCCAAAGTATAATGCAATCTGCAATATGAATGAATTTGTTTGGCCTAGCCTGAATTAGTATTGTCTCTGCTTTAGACAAATTGTTCCATCTCATTTTATGTAAAAATTTAATTAATGTTTCAACAATTTACATTAGAATTGACAGGAAAAGTTTTGTTGCCTGCCAACCATTTGTTAAAGAAACAGAATTAACATCCTGAAGTGAAAAAAACTGATGTATCACATATGTTTGTTAATGTGCACCCCTTGATGATTTTTGCAATCAGATTTTTTTTTTCTTTTCTCTTTTTTTTTTTTTTTTTCGAAGATGCTTAGGTAGAATGCATAAATACACTGTTATGCTTCAAAGTAACAAACTGAACAAAATTCCATTCACAATCTCCTTGACTTAACATAATTATTATGTATATCAACGACTAAGAAATCAAAAGCCTATGTTAAGTATTTATATGTATATGTTTGGCAACAGAGCCAATCAGTCGAAAATCATTGTGGATACTTTTCAACTAGATCCTTTAGCCTGCAATTATAATAAAAGAGCCTTGTGCCCCCTGACTTTAATTACCGACCAAAAGCTTGGGTTTGTTGATCCAACTGGATATAGCTTTTGTCAGATATCATTTAGATCCAGGCATGTCTAGACATACCTAGATTTGAGCAGAGGCGGAGAAAAATATGTTTTTAAAAAATTCAAAGAAAAGAAACAATGTGTAGTGTCTAATCACACTAGAATAAACTGAGGAATCTGATTCTAAAGTCAAAATTTGAAAATTCCAACTTTGATCCCTTACTCAAAAAGCTCTGACTGGGGCCCACCCACAAACTGGTCTGCCTTGCTGGATCAGATACTGCATGCAGTTTTGTTACCCCTCCCAATGCAAACTGGAGGTGGCAATAAACAACCAGACTCACGATTTTCTACTACTTCATATATGAGAATCTGACGAAAGGCAGCCTCCTGTTCCCTTTCAGTTAAACTTAGGCTTAACTCAAAATGTCCAATACACTTGTGACTTATCTGCTCTGGTTGTTTGGTTCGTGGATTTTATTCCAATATTTGTTTGATTTTGTTGTTACAGCAGATAATGTACCACAATGGTTTTTTTGATACTCCAGAGTTTGTAAATTGTCGAACCCAGGAATTTTTCTCTTATCTTTGCAGGTGTCCTGTCAAAAGAATGGTCATTTTATCATATGCTTTCTCTCTCTCATTTCATGTAGAGAGTAAATGTCTCGGCGCTTAACACAATTATGTCTTGTCTAAGTTCAAGATCTTTGGCTGTGGGCATGCAATTATCCATTTGTTCTGTATCAAGACTTTTGAAAAATGTCTATGATATTACAAGCCTTGCCAGTTTTAACCAGTGTAGGCCTACTATGTGAACTTTTTCTTTATTTTACAAACATTCATTTTTTGAGATTTTTATTTAATTGTAGTATGCAAAGGAAAGTGACTGATGAGTTGTAAGTTGTAAAAATTTTGTGAGATGCAATAAAACCAAGGATATATTAACATCATGAGCACTTTTGACATTTATTTAGTTAATGTAAGAGAGGATTGATAGAGCCACAAGTCAGAGCCACACAGAAAAAATATGCTATTGTCAATATGTTCTTACAGTGCTTCTCTCCTATAGAGTTTATGCCTCTTCCTCATTCCTAATTTTTGTTTTGCAAATGATACATTTTTCCCCTGTATGATATTAATTAGTTATAAGAAAATTATTTGAAGTAAAGTCTTTGCCAACTCCTCTTGTTCTAGTGGATTTTCATACCAATAATCGTTACATGATATGTGAGAAGTGTTTAAGAAAGCATATTGTTGTAATGATCTATTTATTGGTTTAAAATGGCCCCAATAAATATGTTAACATGTACAGAACAGCAAAATTTATAGTAAGAGTGCACTGTAAACAAAGATGTTTCCAAGCTGCATGAATGTGACTTGACAATCTAATGCTGAAGAAGTTTCAAAGTTTCCCTCTGCTGAATAAAATCATAGTAAGCATTTCATGGTTTATTAATCTTTAATTTTTTTTTTACATAAATTTAGTAAGAGAGGCACATTATTCTTAAATCTAAGACTTAGGGGTTGAAATGACGTTATTGAGCATATCACTTTTTATCAGAATGGGCTACCTCCTCACAACAAATGTAACAAATGTTTCAAACAACATTGATTACATACTGATGAATTTTCAGAATGTCAACATGAATGTACATATATATTTTTCCCCTTTCACTTTGTCCTGAGACACTACCATGACTCCTTTCTGTATTGTTTATGTGTAGTTTCTGTATGGATGTGTGTGTGTGTATGTAGTTTCTGCTGCCCTGCCATATTTTAATTGTTAAGGCTGGAATCATTTAATCTCTGAACAGCAATTACTTGTTCATAGGAGCTAACATACATATAATATGCATTCTCCATTTTTTTGTCGTGATGAATGAATTTAAGATGAAAAAATGTATTGACCAGTGTTAATGAATCCGATATTTGCAAATCATGTGTTTGAGATCCAAAAAAAAAAAAAAACATTGAAAGAAAACTTTTGTCACCTTAAGTTTTTTTTCAAACCTATTGTGTTTTTGCACAGAATCAACATATCTCAATTCTATTTTGACTCTTATATCGATCATAGAATGGAAATCCTGGTTATATCAATAATATTCAAACTGCCACTTGTGACTCACGTAGATTGGTATCATAGAGGATGTTAATGGAGACTTAACCAGTTCGGCTAATATTGTGTGGTTTTTTTTTTTGTTTTTGTCATGTGGCAATCAGAGGGATATTATATTTTCCATTATTCAATAACACAGAATGGTTCATGATGAAAATATAAAAATTGTTACCATTCTAAGATATTAGTCGTATTTATCATGCTTGTCAAAATGCTCAATACATGATGTGTATGGTTTTTTTTTTTGACTGGATTGTTTTCTCTAAGAGCTCAGCCGGCAAGATTAAATGTATAAAATATAGATCAGGGAAGTTCTCTCATTTCCCATTGGTCAGGGTTACAAATTGTATTTTTTTTTTTCAATCCTTATACCTGATGAGAATTAAAGGTCAAAAGTAAAAACAACTTTTGACTCAAGCAATTATGGGAGAAGCATTGTTCAGGCTTTGTGAAAAAAATTAAAATAATGCGTGCAACAGGCTATTTCACTTATATTTGTTATAATGTCAGTGTTGAGTTGGATATGGCTGTAGAATGAAAGAATTTTATTGCACATAGATTGACTTCTGAACCCCACAGCATTCAACTTGTCTTTTAAGACCAATGTAAATATACTGTTAATGATGATTAAAACTGAAAATATATTCTTGTTCATACTGCATTATGTTTTTCTTTTATGTTTGCGTGAGAATTATCAGTGCTGAGGGATATAATTTTGCTAGCTTTCAGTTTTTAAGTTGAAAATATATTTATATGCTCAAAATATTGATATTTCTAGCTTGATTTTTAAAAATATGTATCATCAACTTATTTTGATATTAAAGTTATACTCTCAAACTTTTCAGCATCTTTTTAGTAGTAAGTTATATTAATATTTGTGAGGGAAAAAAATTCATGTCTCTCATAAACCAAGAATTATATTGTCATTGAGCTTTCAAATTGCCATGATCTTTGATTTTAATGGTAAAGTACAATTTATTGCTGCTGGTAAAGTTTATAAAATAATTCAAAGCTCAACACTGCTGAGATCGTTTTTTTTTTTCTTTGGAATTGAAAAGACTAATATCTTAAGTTTTTAGGGTCTGAAAATTTTTTTATTTAAGTGGCACATCGTCTGCATGTGATGCATTTACTCTTGTTGTTGTTTTTTTTTTTGTTTTGACTCCGAACATTAACCATCATATCAAACACAGGGGCATTGAAATAAGAATATTATTGTAGCTAAAGCTCTCAAATTTGATCTTATTTTGCAGGGTTTGGTGTAAGGGAAAAGTTGCTGAAATGTGCTTACAATTTTGCACAATTCTGCAATAAAAAGAAAGAAAAAAGTGTTTACTAGTTTGGGGTGTCAAATCAACAAAACTTGTTTCTGATATAGTTCGGAAAACTTTGAAGACAGCAATGGTCATATTGACCTACAAGTATTGTAGTTTACTTAAACAATCGTTTATCCATGATACAAAACAGCAAAGTTTGTTTCGGATGTAGCTTGGGAAACTTTGATTGAAGACAGCAATGGTCATATTGACCTACATGTATTTCATTTTACTTTAATACCTTGAGGATGGGATGATATGTTTTTGAATAGATGTAGTTTTTGTAATGGATGTGGTGCAATGATGTTCACAAGGTGTTGTTCACGTTTTCTTTAAAATTAAAATAATTGAAATAAAATGTTTTTTTTCTATTTTCATAACAATTTTCCGCCTCTCTCCTCCATCTCTGAGTCAGTTTATTGACTCTTTGTTGAGGCTAAAACAGCCCTATGTTGACTCTGACAGTTAACTAAGTGCTGCATTCCTACTGGTGTTCAGTTTTGTCGGTGATACTCGTAGTTAAAGCAGTAGACAAAAACCATCATCTTTGTGTATTGATGACTTTACACATGTACATTGTATCAGGTTCTACAGTGTCATATTTTTCCTATTTGAATTTGATTGATGCTTGCTTTTTAAATTTTCTTTTCTTCATCAGTTAATTATAATGCCAACTTTTTTTTTTTTCTATTTGTCGGTGAGAATTATTGTCAGTTGATGCTGTATCAATTTTGTATTTTTGCCGATAGTGTTAGTGGTTTTTTTTCTTGTTTTTATTGTTTTGATTTTACTATTTTTTAGTGTTAATTTTGTAACATTAATGGTTTGAGTTACCTGTATTTTTTAAAAAGATTTGAGAGAGTGGACAATTCATTCTTTTTAGAAGTAAAGTAATAACCTATTTTTTCCCTTGTTTATAAAATTTTTATGCTTTCTTAAAACCCATTGAAATATTTGGGATGTAAAGCATGTGTGGAGACTTATCCAAATGATTCAGAAGCAGCTTTTTTTTGCCATCGTAACAGTTGGTAGGGCTATGTTGATTTTGAGCTATGAGATATGTTTTTAACTTTAAAAAAAGAAAAATTAAATTTTAAAGAGAAAAATTAATATGAGACACCTTATTCACTTGGACAGGTCACAAGACATAATTTGTTTTGATTTTTGAGGGTTTTTTTTTTTTTAAACTTAAAATAATGAATGACTAGTGAGTGATTAAAGTAAAAATCTCAAAGGGAAAGTAAAAATGTACCAGTCTAAAACAAATTGAATTTCAAAATCAGCAATGACTGTTTTATTTCTTGCATCTTTTGAAAATTTGTATTTAAAAAATGCCTTTTGTGAATCTTAAGTTTCGTGTTTTAATCTTAATAAAAATTGTATTCAATTCTAAAGCTTCATTGACATTGTATTGGCATTTTTCTTTGTTAAGTAGTGTGATCAAGGTTTTTTTTTGTGTGTGTTTTTTTTTAATTGAATTAAGTGCTTTGCTTATCAAGACTCTGTATGTCGCTTTGCAGACAAGTGTACTCTGTTTTAATCTAATAATGCTTTTTTTGGTGTTTGCTTAATCAAATATATGCTTTTGTTAATTGTATTTGAAAACTAAAGGCTTGAAAAACGATCATCTGTATTGCTTCATGGTTGGTTTTTTTTTTTTTTTTTTTTTTT
>BLXT01003971.1:151417-162282 GCA_019648995.1 Plakobranchus ocellatus | reverse complement strand
ACGAAACCAGAATATTTCTTGACAGAACTACAAAACTTGCTATTCTTGTGCAGTGGGAATATCAGAATGTCATTAACAATTAAAAAAAAACAAAAAAAAAACAAGGATTTGCTTTACAACCTTATCCAAATATTCAATCTATAAGTTTTCAGAACAAAATATAACCCTGAAAAACTAGGTAATAGATATATATTTGCATGTATATTACAAATAAATTACTTAACAGCTTGAAAAAAAAATACAAACAAATTGGAATTATGAGAGGTGTTAGCTTAAAGCTACAATAAAGTTTTTAAATTAGAAAGCAGGACTGGAAGCTGAAATAGGTAAACAATAGATGTGATTCCAGAATACACAGAGTTTTAGGGATGTTTTATGAATTGAATCCCTTTGTATCAAAGGCTTATCAAATTTATGATCTACTTAAAACTTTTAGACGGGTCTGGGAATATTTAGACTTATAGGTGATGCATGGAATTTCAATGAAGTGAGTAAAAGGAACAAAAACCTTGCATGACAATTAAAATAAACAGGTCATCAAGCTGTTTATCTTATATTATACCTATCTATTGTTAAGCACTAGTTAAACATTGTCATTTTAGATACACTGCAAACGGGCCTGAAGGTTTGATATTGGTCGCTTCTTTGACCGACTTGAAAGCTAGCTGCATAATCTTACTTGTTTGGGTAATACAATGGTCATAAATCTTACATAAGAAAACATAAAGATGGTGTGCCTGTGCGATGAAGTATTCAGGTGTCAAATTTAAACCTCGACAAAGCCCATTATTGAAAAACAAACAACACAAAATGAAGATCACACAGAAAACAAAATTAGGTGCAAGCCAAATCTGGGGGGGAGAAAAATTAGTGGGTCAAAAAGTTACTTTTACATAATATATATTAGTATTTGATGCCACATTAAGAAGCAATAGAAACAATCCCAAAGGAAGCCTGAAGAAAGAAGCAACAACTGTCTGAAGCAAGTCCTAAGGAGTACAAAGTCACAATTTTGAACAAGTTTTCATCATTGAAAGAGCCAGAATGGTCTCTCTGTGAGATCTGCAGTGGTGAAAACTGCATAGAATTGTGTTGATTCTAAGTGAAAATTTGGATCTTTGACCTGATGAATAAAATAATATCAAGAAAGCAACAACAACCCCCATCCAAAAAGATACAAACCAAAATGCATATTTTCCTAGAGAGTTTTATGTGAAACATCCACTCATAAGGGCCAGTCTCCAGACATAAGAATGGTAAGGTTTAAGATCCACACACACACACTTTTTTCTTCAAAGTTTCCTCAACTCAAAAGCCTGGCTGAATCTACAAAGTAAAGGCTTGTTATGGGAAGTAATTGAACTTCATGATTATACTTTCAAAAAGCAGTTTGATCACCAAACACTTGCAAAACTCATGCTTTTGGGCAGCATTTGCCAATTCCCACTTTTCATTGGCATATAATTCCATACTATGAACAACACTGAGAGACTCTTATGTTCTGTTAGGTTTTTAAAACCATTCACCTTTTGAATGTTACAAAATCTGGCTGAGAAAGAGGCAATGTCGTTCATGCAGTCCTAATATGTGTAAAATGAGGAATAATCTTTTGCTTGTGATCTTGAAGTCTGTATGTCTTTTATCATAGAGGTTATAAAATTCCTGAATGAGGCTGCTAGCAGCTTATGCTTATTCTAAACAGTGTCTCAAGGGGTATAATTCTTGATGATTAAGCAGTCGATGCTAAAAGCAGTCTCAATGATATTCACACATATGTCCATGCTGAAAAAACTTGTTAATACTACATGTATACTGTAGTTACATTGTTGACATCCAAGTAATGCAGGATTAGATTATGACTCTGAAAATATCAGCACATTTTGATGAATGCTTGGCATCTTGATTTAAAAAAAAACCATATATATTAATATGTCTTCAAGTCAAAATGTGAATATTATTTCATGCCATTAGAACTGAATCCTTGTTTTCAAAGAAGCTCCATTTTAAAGGTTATTTAGAACAGCAATGGCATCACATTATCATTACTCATATCATTCCAAGATCACAATGGTCATAGAAACAAGCAATATGACCAATGCATATTGTTAAAAGCCAACTCTCATCATGATTATGATACGGATACATTCTTCCATCAAGTTGTTGCACACATATCCTCACTTAAAGACACAGGTATCTTTATCAGGGCAATTTCACTAATAACCATGCAACACTAAAGTACAAGAGGCAATTCTGGCTCGGAATAAACGAATGCAATTTTTTCATAAGCATTTGTTAGTAAGGTTGCGGGCTTCACTCCATGTCACTGATCTCTTCAAGGCATTTGCGTTCACGTCAAAGATGAGCATAATCATGTTACCTGTAGTGTTCTCACTCATCTCCTCCCCTCCGTCTCCTAGCCCTCCTTGCTGCTCTGTCCTCGTCCTCGTCTCCACCTGCAGCCCTCTCCTTTTCCCTCTCCTCCCTCCTCTTCCTGCGCCTAGCCTCGCGTTCGTCCTCTTCTCCATTGTTTTCTTCAGTTGCAGCAGCTCTTTCCCTCTCTTCACGTCTCTTGCGACGCTTGGCTTCTCTCTCCTCTTCCTCTGTCAGTTCCTTACTTTCCTCAGCTACTTCTGCTTCCTGTTTTTTTCTCTCTTCTTCCTCTTGCTCTTTTCTTGCTGCTTCTTCCTCTTCCTTCTTCCTTTTCTCCTCCTCCTGTCTTTTCTTTTCCTCTTCCTCCTCTTGCCTCTTTTTTTCTTCTTGCTCTTGTCTCCTTTTTTCCTCTTCCTCTTCTTGTCTTTTTTTCTCTGCCTCCTCTTGTCTCTTTTTTTCCTCTTCCTCCTCTTGTCTTTTCTTCTCTGCCTCCTCTTGTCTCCTTTTTTCCTCTTCCTCTTCTAGTCTTTTCTTCTCTGCTTCTTCTTGTTTCTTCTTTTCCGCTTCCTCTTCTTTTCTCTTTTCCTCTTCCTCTTCAAACTTTTTCTTTTCCTCCTCTTGCTTTCTATGTTCTTCCTCTTCCTGCCTTAACTTCTCCTCTTCCAACTCTTTCTTTTTTGTCTCCTCTTCACTGTCCTCTTTCTCCTCAGCTTTATCTTTTGTGACCTCTTCATCTTTTTGAGATTCAATCTTTTCTCCTTCTGGAGCATTTTCTTTGCTCTCCTCCTCTTTAGCTGGCTCTTCTTTCTTTTCGGACTCACTAAAATCCAATCCTCCTTCCTCCTCCTCTTCATCGTAAGGTTTTTTAAATCTGTTCTTGAACGTCGCTGCTGGATCATCAGCCGATTTCTCACCCTCCTCTTCTTTCCTTTTTTTATCCTCCTCATCCTCTTTTGTCTCTTCCTTTTCCTTATCTTCAGCTGTTTCTGTTGTTTTCTCATCAGCTCCATCTTTATCCCCGTTTTCTTCTTTCTTTCCCTCTTTTTCCTCAAACGCTGATAGATCAAGACCTTCTTCTTCATCTTCATATGCTTTTTTGAATTTGTTTTTAAACAAAGCAGCAGGGTCATCTTTCTTTTCTTCTTCTTCTTTCTTATCTTCCTCTTTTTCTTCCTTCTTTTCCTCAAAAGCAGACAAATCAAGACCTTCTTCTTCATCATCATCGTAAGGTTTCTTAAATTTATTTTTGAATGCTGCAGCTGGGTCATCTTTCTTTTCCTCTTCCTTTTCTTCTTTCCTTTCCTCTTCTTCTTTCTTTTCATCTTTCTCTTCAAACGCAGACAGGTCCAGACCTTCCTCTTCATCATCATCGTAAGGTTTCTTAAACCTGTTTTTGAATGCTGCAGCAGGATCATCTTTCTTATCTTCCTCTTTTCCTTCCTTCTTTTCCTCAAAAGCAGACAAATCAAGACCTTCTTCTTCATCATCATCGTAAGGTTTCTTAAATTTATTTTTGAATGCTGCAGCTGGGTCATCTTTCTTTTCCTCTTCCTTTTCTTCTTTCTTTTCCTCTTCTTCTTCTTTTTCATCTTTCTCTTCAAACGCAGACAGGTCTAGACCCTCCTCTTCATCGTCATCGTAAGGTTTCTTAAACCTGTTTTTGAATGCTGCAGTGGGATCATCTTTCTTTTCCTCTTCTTTTTGCTTTTCTTCTTTCTGTTCATCTTTTTCTTCAAAAGCAGACAGGTCCAGTCCTTCCTCTTCATCATCATCATAAGGTTTCTTAAACCTATTTTTAAATGCTGCAGCAGGGTCATCTTTCTTTTCATCTTCCTTCTCTTCTTCCTTTTCCTCTTTCTTTTCTTCATTTTTCTCCTCAAATGCACTCAAATCTAATTCTTCCTCCTCATCATCAAACGACTTCTTAAACCTGCTTTTAAAGGCAGCAGCGGGGTCATCCTTCTTTTCCTCCTCCTCTTTCTTTTCTTCTTTCTCAACTTTCTCCTTCTCCTTTTCATCTTTATTTTCCTCATCTTCTATGCCCTTCGCTTCATCCTCTTTCTCCGATTTGTCACCTTCAACATACTCGGACTCTTCAACTTGTTTCTTCTCACCATCAAGCTTACCCTCATCTTTCTCAGGCTGGAAAATAAAAACCAAGGATTCGCAAAAAAGGTAAGTGAAAGTCAGGTGCAATTTTGTTCCTACTGTACGAAAAAAGCGCAGGTCAGTAAACTTGAAGAGGCTTAAAAAGGGAGGTGAACAATGTCAAATATAAATACTAAAGAAAAAAAAAGCAGTTTATGAGTGTAAAAAATGATAAAGAATAAGTTAAAACACAATATCTTAAAAAAAAAAGTCCTAATCGAAATATATTCCCCCCTGTATAGTAAAAGAAATGATCTGCAAGGGGCGGGCAGTTGGAGTAGGAAAATAGAGGAACCCTGTAATGTAAGGTGCTGAATAGCATGTATAGAATTTTATTTTTTTATCTAAAATTTATTATTTATCTTAATTATCAAAGAGTTTATGAGATATCACATCACATCAGAGATATTATTTTGAGAGCACTTTTAAAAGATCAGGCTAAGTTTAAGAAAGACAACTTCTCTCATCTTGAGGAGAAACTCTTCTTTATAGCTATGTTAGATTTGTGTGGACATGTTAGCATTTTTTTAAAACATAAGATTAAATACTTTACTGCTAGTTGCAAAATGAAAAACATTAAAGATGATTTGCAACAACTTTTAAAAACACAGAGTGGTCACACAAATATCTACAACAAAACTGTGCCAAACATCAGGAAAACAAAGAGATCTAAGATAAAAACCAAAGCTTTGGCAATAATACTTAGATTCCCCGATCCAAAAAGAAAAAAAAAATTAGGAGAGGCTGTAATTTTATAAAAGTCTTACATTCTTTTGCACTTTTCAGGCAATGAGGAAAACTGATAAGATTGAAGGAAATTACGATAATATACTTTTTTTTTTAATTTGCCTGAAAAAAATATTCTCTAAAAAATTACAAAGAAACATGACTCCATGGAAAGGATGAGTGCCTGTTGAAAGACTGGTAATATTTCTACACATCAATTTCAGAGGGCACAAGTTAAAAAACAACAATAAAAAAAAAAAAAGCTGATGCATAAACTGAGCTTTTTCAGTTAGTCCCCATATATATAATTTATACTTTGTGCAGTTAGAGATAAAGTACTGCTTGTATAATTTCTTTTTGGAAATGGGCTATATGTAGTCGAATTTAGATACAATTCTAATGACCATTTCAAAAGCTTATTTATTTTATCTAGCATGATGTGCAATGTTAAAGGATTTTTTCCAGGTATGTATATAAGCCTCACAAAGTTAACGTTAGTCCCATATATAATTTATTTTTTGTGCAGTAAGAGATAAAATCTTGCTTATATAATTTCATTTTGGAAATGGGCTATATGTGGTTGTATTAAGATACAATTCGAATGACCACTTCAATAGCTTATCTAGCATGATGTGCGTTGTTAAAGAGTTTTTTCAAGGTATGTAAATAAGCTTAACTAATTTTAAATTAAAATGACAAAAAAGTTTTAAGTAAGCATAAGGTATGGCAATGGGATAGATATTACAAGAGGGTTAACAAAAACATCACAAAGACACATTTTGTTTGATACTCTGCGTGAGTTAAGGACACTCCATGCTATAGCACACGTTTCTACCTTATCCTCTTTTTCCTTGTTTTCTTCTTCCTCCTGAAGATATGCACACATCATAATTTTTTTTTTTATCACATAAGAGAAAAAGGAAGTATATTTGAGACAATGGCAGAAAGAGAAAAACTTGCTACTTCTTGTGCAATCTGAAGTCTCTTTTCTTACATGTGAGACACCATGAACTAAGTATACACATGTCAAATTTTGACATTTGGACTTTTTAGTATCATAAACAAGGAGATTTTATGCCCTTTAATATGGTGAACAAATATTATGACTCTTACACAATTGCATGAGAACCTAAGACCTACAAGTAACCACTCTCTGATGCACTTACGTTTTGAGAAAAACTAAGTTAAAGTCAGCAAACTTCAGCAATATTTTTAATAACTAGTTGTATTTAAAAATCCCTTTAAAAAAATTAAGACTGTCATGAACCATGATATTATGCTGAATGGTTAAGAAATGGTGTTAGATTCATTTTCAAGCTAAAAAGGAAAAATGGGTCTGAAATGAAACTCGATGTTTACATTTAAAAAGCTGTCGCTTAGAACAACTCAGCGCGACATGTATATACTTTGCTCTGGGTGGCTCACATATGTCTACCTAATATTCCATATTTTCTATTTCCAGGTATTTTTTTTTTTAATAACAATCCTTTTAATTAATAAATTTTAAAAAACTGTCAGATTTTTCAAAGACAGATTGATATTGAGGGACATATCAACCTGTATTATGTGATAAAAGAAACATTTTGCAGAATTGCAGCTTCAGGAAAATGAAAATTTTCTTAGAAAAAATGTTATATGAGACCTGTATCTCGGGCTTTACTCATAACATACAATAAAACATGCTTTCTCTAACCCTTTGCTTTGCTCAGCATAATCAAAATATTCAATGTAATAAGTAATAAAATAAAATGCATTCAAGAGAAAAAAAAACATGGTTTTGTCTGAAAAATATATTTGGCAATTATACTTTGACCTTCAGAAACCTATGGATGCTTTCCTTACATTTCTACAGCACATATAGATCATACTAGGAGGAAAAAAATGCAATGATGAAAAATTCCCTATGTTTTATTAAGCATCATTTTAGATAAATATCCTATTGGAAAATAACTGCTATGATCTTTTGGAATCCTTAAATCTTATATAAGTGTATGTTTTCAGCATTCATAATAAATGTTAAAAAAGTGTATCATATAAGGCTTGAGAAACAAATTAAATTAAGAATCCATAATCACAATAGCAGGAAACATACCCCGGTGACAACAACACTTGCTGTGGACTTTTTGTTGGGGTTTTCCAGCTTAAGAAACTCATACAACTGATCCCACTCTAGTGACTCGGCAAATTTATCATAGTCCTGAGGATGCAAGACAAGCACACCATGTTAAGATGCTCCCCATAGAGGGTAAAACAAAGTTAGACCCTATTACCATGAACACATCATGAAATAAAAAATAGTAAGAGACATTTGGGCATTCAACTTATCTTTAATACATATATTTGTATTATTCTTATTTGAGGGTTTTGTGCACAGCTGTTTTATTTCTCTTTGGGTTTGATTTGTTTGAAACCCTGAGCCAATTCTGTTCTGATATCCACTGTCATAAGATGCTCATCATCAGACAGCATCATTGAGAAATTTCATTTTTTTTTTTTTGTGGTAATTTTTGGTCGAGGTTTATTTTTTTTTCCTCAAATCTCATCACTCAGTTAAAGATTCACAAACCAAAATGTTCAATTTTTATTCTGTTATGAAAAGTTTACGAGAACATAAGAAACTTAGAGGCTGTTTATACAACCACCGTAAAACAGTGCCTAACAACCATTTTTGAAGATTTAAAAAACAAATTTTTTTTTTTTAATTAGCACTATTTACTTCACTAAGGCAGATAAAATACAAAGTTTGGTATGTAAATTATTATCATTTATCACACATTATCTCTTACTTTGATACAATTCAGTTTTACAATGAACAATCTTGAAGATACGAGCCTGACTGTAAAAAGGGAAGAGCTTTGTATACGACAAACGTATAAAGTTTCTTACTTTTCATTCTACTCAGCTTGGAAATTCTAATGGAATTCATTTGTGCATACGAAAATAAAATATGTTTAAGAAAACTGACTTCATTTAAGTTGTCCTTGCTCGAGTCAATCCTATTTTCCAAGAACATTACCTTTTAGTTGTTTTATTGTGAAGAGAAAACTGACAAGTTGTTGTTGACTTAATCACACCATTGTGATAGCAGAGCTGACTCTCTCAAACCTTTGGGGTCATTTTAATGATAAAGGACTTCAAACTGATAAGTTGACCATTTATTTAGAGCTGAAGACCATATATCTGTAGATCTGCTTCAGAATGACTGAGAGAGACTTTGGAGACATGAAAAAAACCTCAGCATCATACGCATCAGCTTTAGTAATCACAGTGAATAGGGTACTTGTCGCACAGTAGATAGCTAACCTGCCCTGAGATCTACAGGAACTTTTCTGTGGCTGTTTCAATTCAAGCCCCGCCACCTGTGCCCTAACCTGACGGAGGGTCTTAAAGTCTTCTGAAATTACCTTGGTGTGGAATGGCTTTACACAAAAAGCAAAACCAGTTACAGAGAACGCAGTCAAGATATCGATCACTCAACACTTTTCATACTGTCTAGATAGCTCTGGTCCCTTGCTACAACCACCACTACATACTATCTTCCTAGTATAAATAAACTGATTCTCCCCTCCCATCTGCAAACCCTTGAACTTGTATGCAGTCTCCTACACAATTCCTTTGCTTTCTCATCACTGGCTCTTGTCAGAAATTAATACAACCTCTTGGCTGAATGATTTATAAAATGTCAATGGGTCCCTAGCCTTTCCCCCTCTCCCCAAACCATCAAAAAACAAATGGATGAAAATTGAAAATAAAAAAGCTGACTTTTTTGCTGAGATTCTTGTAAAAAGCAACCAACATGGGCAATGTGACAAAGCTCATTTGTACAAACAGTTTTTATTAAAAAAAAAAAAAAGAGAGGGGGGTTCCATTTTTTTAACTTTGTGGATGAATAGAAGTATGGATAGGTTGATTTTCTTTTCAATCTCCCTAAGATAATAACTTAAATCTGTAGTCCACTGTCAATGCTTTGTTAAAAAACTTGATCATTCTTATACCTTTGCCTGACACATAGACCTGCCCCTTTTTACATTCAGGCTCATATTTTTAAGAGTGCTCATAAAACTATTACATAAATTTAAATTCTTGAAACTGTGATATGAAGAGCAATGTCTGGCCATGACCTATATATACCTAATTTTTTGTATTCTATCTTCTGTTGTCAGTAATATACATTTTTTTTTGCTTTAAAATACAGTTTTTAAGCACTGTTTAAAAGCATTTATTTTGGTCACCATATATTTTGTAAAATTTCTATTAACACCATAAAAATTGAAAATTTCAGTTTTATTTCTAAAGGAAATGTCATACTCACATCCCATGGCTTGGCCAATATGAGATATAAACAATAAACAATTTAAACTAGATTAATGTACAAAAATGAAATTTCTGATAGACTGACACTCGGTGAGCAATCAGGCAGGACAAAGTGTCTGTCTGAGGGCAGGCGGAAAGTATAAAATGAAACCTACCACCTTGGCTAAAATAGCTTTAAATACACCTCTAGGGAACAACTGAATGTGGTATTTGCATATATATGCACATGATGTTATTAACAATAATTATATTATCTAAAAAAAAAAAAAAATCCTTGATACTAGTCTCAATGAATAGATAGATGTTCAACATGAAGCTATTGATGCACAGATATTCAACCAAATACTTTGCTAAATATCTGAATTTGATTTTGGGAAATTTTTGACTTTTAGGAAATCAAAATTGAATATTTATTGCACAGCCAAATGAAAAAAAAATTTAGTTATTTTTTATGACTGTAAAAACAATTTTCTATAACCTGAATATTTTCAAGATCAGATATTTAAACATGTCTAGAAATATGCATCAAAATACATATAGATTTTTCCTCTTACGGATCTACTCTAAGAGTTTTCAAGATTAAAAAGCCAATTAAAAGAAATGAAATTGCCACTTACAACTGATGGCTAATAATGAGGAGGGATCTGAAAATATTTTCTTACACTTTTCATAAAACTTTTTTGCAATGCTTTCTTAGGTAATGCCCTATCCTTGAAATAAAATTGTAAAAACATACCCCGCAGTAGTCATCTCCATTGAAAACTTGAGGTGGAACTGCTTTTCTCTTGCCATTTTTCACTATTGCATTGGCATGCATAAACTTGAGTTTTTCATCATTGTGAGGGTCAAGGACATCCACAACTTCATGCTGGATCTTTAATGATGTGAGGACATCAAGGATATGTTGCTGCTTCTTACGCACCTGTGGTTATTTGAGATGAGAACAAAACTTAGAAAAAAAAACAAAATAAAACAACGCTAGTGTTTTAAATTTTTTTCAACAAACGATGGTTTATTTAATGTGTGATCAAATGGAAACATTTAAATCTTCCTTTTTGTCACGGATTAGACTATTAGTAAAGAAGACATTACCTACCTTCAAGACTTCTGAGAAAGGAAATATCTATTTTTATAGGAAAGTAGACCGTTAACTTTAAATATCAAACATGGCTTAATTCTAATCTAAATACCTATCCTAAATTAGAATTTGGGCCTGGGTTGGCTAGATGGCCCTATTTACCTCATTGCTAAATGATGAGTTGCTCAAGAACAATGTTATGCTCATAATTATGTTGTTTGGTTTGTTT